>CM022950.1:25371364-25930938 GCA_012931725.1 Litsea cubeba
ATTCACCCAAACAAGATAATATTAATGAAACCCATGCTTTCCTGTGAAAGAAGAATATCAAATCCAAACAAGTAAACAGAGAATTTGCACGTACAAATAAACGAATTCACCCACACAAGATAGTATCAATGAAACCCATCTCTTCTTTCAAACAAGCAGTAATAACTGCATATGTAATTTATTGAATTCATACAAACAAGAGGAGAAGAAAAAACCAAGAAAGCCATCAAAGAAAAAGATCGGATTCTAACAATCAGTAAGAGATCTGAAGGATATGAGTCATTCTCAAAACACCCAGATAAGAACCTGATCGCAAAACTGAAAAGGATCGAAGAAAACAAGGGTCGGAGGTCGGACTACCAAACCCAAACGCCCAGCTCGCCGACGAAAAAGTCGCCCCTTCTAAAAGAAATCTCCACGCCACATTATATATATATATATATGTATATTGTCGATGATAAAATAGATCGAGTGGAGAAATAGGAGCCGACTGACAACTCTGCTTTACCTGGTAAGATTTTACCGCACCTTAGTATTTACTTTCACATATTTTATCTTTACCCTTCCATGATGTTCATCTTTACCCTTCCTTTTTAATTTACACTCTCTCTCTCTCTCTATCTTATCTATATCTCGATGGAAATGTGGTAACTCTCCTGTTAACCAGGGGTGTATTTCGGGTCGGGACCCGGGACCCTACCCGATTAGTTTATGCACACCGGGAACCCGACCGAAGGCTCGATTAGCTATATAGCCAGGTTTGTCGGGTTCGGGTTACCAGTTTTACCGGGTTCCCAAGTCGGGTTACCAGGTAACCGGTTACAAATTTTAATTTTTTTTTTTTTTTTTTTTTTTGGAGTTTAACCTGTTTTTCTTTTTTCAGTCCATCCCATTATAAACTATTATGTCAATCTTAAAATATGTTTAGTGGTAATGCTGAATCTGTTTTTTTATTTTTCTGCCATTACATCAGAATTTGGGATTGTGAGATTTTTAGACAATTATCATGAGTGGGGTTGGAAGAAGTGGTACACCTGTGTCACCCCAGGCTTCAATTTCAAGTAGTGCACGGTGCACCTATTTCTTTGGATGCTCCAACATATGATACTCCTGTTCATGAGGACATTGAAGAAAGTGAGAACGAGAGACTGAGAGAGAATGAGAGATGTCTAGCCAGACTAGCCCTAGGTATTATAAAATATTAAAATTTATTTATTATTTTAATATTTTTATAACCGGCGGGTTATCAGGTCACCCGATAACCCGATTAACAGAACATGCTTAACCCGGGACCTGGTCCGGATTAATACGTTCACCCGACCCGGTCTAAGACCATGTTTCACCCGCCCGAATACGTCCGGGCCGGGCCGGGTTACAGGGTCGGACCGGGTTTCCAAACCCGGTGTACACCCCACTCACCCGACCCGGTCTAAGACCATGTTTCACCCGCCCGAATACGTCCGGGCGGGCCGGGTTACAGGGTCGGACCGGGTTTCCAAACCCGGTGTACACCCCTATGTTAACCACAGGCCTCCAAACTAAAAATCCTAATTTTAGATAATATCTCAAAACAGGTGTCAACATCTCATTTCACCCTTCACTCCCCTCTCTCTCCAGTCTCCTCTCTCTCCACTATCCTCTTTTTAAAATAACTAAACGTACAACTTCTTATTATACTTTTCATACAACTTTTTATTATTTTCTACATTCAATGTTTAATTGGATTGATTTTGTTATATCATCTAGATTGGATTTAGTTTCTAATCTTGATTTAGGGCTTTAGGTTTTATATTTCTAAAATTGTTTAGATATCTAGAATTTGGGATTTTCAATTGGTCATCAGATAAGAAAAGTGGGATTGATGATTTTGGAGTTTTTGGATGGGGACCACATGTGATCAATTTTAATAAAACTTGACCACCTCTGAAAGGAGGGATTCATGATATTGGAGCTGTTGGCTGGGGCCCACATGTGATCAATCTTAATAAAACTTGACCAGTTCCAGGATTGGAGATAATACTAAGGTTGTCTTAGTATACAATTATTAAATTATATGTAGAAATGTATTTACATACATATCTACTATACAGAAATATATGCTTATAAAAAAAGAAAGAACCACAGTGATGAACCATTTGCTTTCTCCGTAGGAGTAAATCAAATCTATTAGGGAAAATAGAATAAAATCACAAACTCAAAACCACCGTAACATTCAAAATTGAAAATAACAGAAATACAAAAGCTACAGTAAGCCAATTGGAGGATCTATATCTCAAACCAACAAACGAGTAATTTATTTGAATTCTACTTTAATCAATTCATGGGTCCCATCCCGCATATGGATGGTTAGAATAAGGTGGTGGACCCTATTCATCATGGTACCACTTAAATATGTTAGGTTTGGTCGATTTGTGAGGTCTTTAAATGCAGTTTGATCATTTGATCTTGTAGTCAATTCAACCTCATGGGTACGACCCAGCCCACATCATAGGGGTTGTATGGACGGGTATAATAGAGATAGTGGACCCCATTCATATGAGGTCCCTCTTAAATATATTTTGGTCAAATTTGTATAAGGTCTATGATAATTTGATCTTTCTTAATCAATTCATGGGTCCTATCCGCATAATATGGTTTTATGGATGGTAGAATAGAGATGGTGGACCCATTCATCTGGGGGGTTTCACTTAAATAGGTTATGTTTAGTCAATTTATGAGGTCTATGATCCTTTGATCTCTATCAATCAATTAATGGGTCTCAGCCCGCATCATATGGTTTTATAGACGGTTAGAATAGAGATGATGGACCCCATTCATCTGGGTCCCACTTCAATATATTTGGTCAATTTGTTAGGTCTATGATCATTTGATCTTTCTTAATCAATTAATGGGTCAAATCCCGCATAATATGATTTTATGGACGGTTAGAATAGATATGGTGGAACCCCTTCATCTGGGGGGTCCCACTTAAATAGGTTAGGTTTGGTCAATTTGTGAGGTCTATGATCATTTGATCCTTTGATCTTTATCAAGCAATTCATGGGTCCTACCCGCATCATATAGTTTTATGGACGGTTAAAATAGAGATGGTAAACCCCATTATCTGGGGGGTTCCACTTACTAAATCTATATCTCATTGGAATGTGCTTTGCCTTCGGTTAGCCACAATCCTCCAAACTACAAATCCTATTTTAAAAAATATCAAAACAGGTGTCAAAATCTCCATCCATGCCAAGTCTCCTCTCTCTCTCGCACAAATTCCTCCAAAAAGAACCAACTTCCCAATTTGTAACTGCTCTCCTATCTACTACTCCAATTACAGAGAATAATAACAATAAAGAAAAAAGAAATCGAGTGACAGCAGAGGAGGAGAATAGAGAGAGATATAGAAGGGAGAGAAAAAACAAGATCCCATCATTCCAATCATCGATTCTGTTTTGATGTAATGTTAGTATATCTCTCTATCAACTTCATTTTTCTTTCGTTTATCCCGATTCTGTTTCATGATCTGCTACAACGCTATAACTTAGATGAATTTCTTATATCATTTGATGATTTGGGTCACCTTCACACATGCATGGTAATCCATATCAAGAGCTCTCAATCTCATCCGGAATCCAAGTTTGGGTTATTAGATATGTACTAGTCTAACTGCAAGCCTGTGATGAATTAGAAGACCCAGCCTGATATTAGGCCCAGTAATTTATATTTGAAATTTCCTTATTCAATATATTTTTCCTTTGAAAGAAAATACATTTTATTGAGCTATCTTCAAACCATAAGCTTCACTCGGGAAGGAAAAAATAATAACAGAACTATATTGAACATATGGACTGGGCCTAGACTAAACAAATTTCAAACTGCAGTAGGGGTTTAGGTATATAATTCCGCGGTATCTTTTTTTTTTTTAAATGATATAAGTGATGTTATAAAGCCTTTTAATTGTGGTATTAACTCATTGACACTATTATCCGAGTATAATTTATATGTTTTGTCGTACTTTTCTAAGTATGAATATCTAGTACATTGGTCCCTGTATAGCCACGGGTTTTCAGAAGTATAATGACTCGATAAAAAAAAGGAATAAAAAAAGACTCATCAACGAAAAAGAAAAATAAAAAAATAGAATGGCCATATCTAGAAAACAAAAGAAATAAATAAAATGAGAAAACCCCCAACTTGGGTCAACACAAAACTAATAATCAAGAAAAAAGATATATTACACATATTGACAAAATGAACCTTACTGGCACTACATTTAGCTGAAACACACTCTTACAGAAAGAACAATGATATAAACTAACTGAAAAAATGTTTGAGAAATTTAAAAATACCCCAAATACAAAAACAACGTTTAAACAAAATAAAATCCGTGCTAACGTGGGAACAAAATTAAATTTAAAGGATCAATGGGATAACAATTAGGTAGATTACCTTCTGCAATAAAAGCACAAACATCTATCCAGTCTAATAAAAGGATTTGAAAGTTAAATATGTCAGGATATTGTGAAACCCGTGTTATTTCAATTAAAATCTACTTACTTTCTTCTTTTATTTTAGTATGAATTCTTTTATGTTTATTGTGAAGTATGTCTTTTCTTGATTTTTTTCTGCACGTGCCCCGAGCTTCATCACACTCCATTACACCTCACCTAAAGAATAAAACATCTGAAAAAAAAAAACATAAAGATCAAATTATCAACAAAAAGAAGGACTCCAAGTTTACTAATTAATAAATTTATTAAAAATAATTCGTATTAGTCTGTGCCTTTGGTGGTTGCGTGGTCCGTGACCAACTAATCATATGAATGGTTGAAAAATGTGAAATGGTCAGGGGATCTGAATTTGGTTAAACATGGACAGCTGAAGAAAGGAAGAAAAAAAAAAAAAAAAAACACAAAACAAAACAAAAAAAACTCAAATATTGAATTCGATGCCAGATACACAGGGTTTCTGATTCAGTACAAAATTGTCAGTTAAATTTCTCACAGAGAATAATGTTTGGGAATGGAACATATACATGACTGAACCAAACAAAAAGAAAAAAGAGCACCATTATTGTAACAATCAAATGATCTTAAGGTGCCATCAGTACGGTCATGACGGCAGCTAAAACCTGAGTAACCTGTGTGGGCCCACCTTTGTATAATTCAACTCAATTTTTTTTTAATGTCTCCCTATGTGCATAGGCATTGATCCAAGTATTGCTCCACCCAGAGTGATATGAAGAATTGGAGTAATCATGCAAGAAATAAATAGTTACGGTTTCTACACATGACCAATTCAACGCTATATAAAACTCTGGCTTGAGTGAGATTTGGGTCAATTTCTACATCGAGGGGTCTACGTGATATGAGCGGGTTTTGATCAAGTAAAGGTGGATACCATAGAAGGTTAGACCAGATAATTCACTGACTTCAGATAGGTACTGATGGCAGCAAAAATTCATTTCTTCTTGAAGAAGATAGTGGGGACTTTACAAAAACTTCAGTTCCACCGCCAGAGAGATGAATGCCCGGGTTACCTAATAAAGCCAGGCCCACCATCTCTCCCATCAAGATCAGCAAATACCCTGTTACAAAAGGAAGAAAAATAATAACAATGACAAAATTCATTTTCTCCAGCAGCAAAACTAACCATCTCTTCTTGCTGACATTTGCCTTTCAGAACCTCTTCTGGTCTCCTTCAGGAATGAACCTTGGCAGGGTCAGCATGGTATTCGAACGGGAGACCCCTTCCAGAGCAGACCACTCCTCACTCCCCTTAAGAACATTGTCGGAAGTGTATCCTGGCACCAGCTTTAAGCCCTCTTCCTCTTCCAGAAGAATCTCAGGGAAGTCTGGTGTATTAGCTGACCGCTCTCCGAGAGAAACTGGGGTTGCAGTATCTGTATCTGTCTTAGGATTCAGGTTGGCAGAATTGTTGGGACTGAAATCAAGAAAGAGACAGACAACAGCGCAGTCGTCGACTTTCGAGGTTGGGTGTTTGCATCTCCAGGCTCGAACCGCTGTCTGTACCAGGGTTCGAGCAGCAGATGACCTAGCAGGGGCTGAAGCCACTATGTCTACTACTTCTTTGTTGGAGAGGACATCCCATATCTGACAAAATTTTGCAATACGTAAGTAAATGTATATCATTATAAAAAAAGAAAAGACAAGTACATGTATATATACAGTAAGACCGTGCACACCGGATATAAAACAGTGAAACAGGAAGAAGCAAAAAAAAAAAAAAAAAAAAAAAAACAGGAAGATCATGCATCTACCACCAATGTCATGAATTTCGCTTTCTGGAAAAACTCGGGAAATTTCAAATTGGTCGGTTTCCCTCACATCTCATCGGGAAGAGAACTTGTCAAAAATAAAATGTCAAAAGTAGAAAATAGAAACAGAAATAGATATATCACTCGAAATCAGTACGCATTGTAATGAGCTTTTGTAGAGGCCCACCTAGAAGGGCCCCAAACTCCAGGCATGGAATGGGACCGTATTGGTAGGGGTGGATGAAGTTTCGATCCATCTGTGAGATGGGCTATGAAAAAACTCAATGGATATTTCAAAGTTTCAATTGCCTAGATCATAACTTTAACTTGATTGGATGGTATTAAAACTTCACTAACCCACCAATCACCCACACATCCCAAACAACCCCATGACCTGGCACAGCCTAGCCGGACTGAGAGTCTTCATTCAACATTCAATTCATTGCACTAGATCAGGACCAAAAACACAGTTGGGATGAAACAATGATAAGATAGCTTGTGCAGCACACAAGATGGGTGGGAACAGGTAGATCATTTTTCAGAATGGTCACCCTCACCAGAGCACCACCTGTGGGGCCCACCTAGGGCTATGCCAATAGCTGTGGGAAGGTGGGGAATTGAAATATCTAAATGAAACCGAAAGAATAAACAAAATATCTATCCCATTCACTCATCTTAGTCTTTAACCTATGGCCCTCAAGTTTAATGGATTAAGAAGGCATCAATTTATTTGATTTTGATCCAACAGCGAGTAACAATTGGATGCCTCTCAATTTGGAGAGGATTGATCATATGGGATCCCACCTGCTAAAACAAGGAGGGTGCTCACAGGTGGCTCTCACATAAGGGCGCTCACTTGAGGATTTTCCTTTCAGAAAAGGAGTGAATGAATTTCACACCCATCCAATCACTCTAACTTGGTGAAAATGGCCATTAAATCTTAGGATTCACAAAGTTTTAAAACTTTAATGGTTGAGAAAAAGGGACAAACATAACTGGATGGGGGGGGTAAAGTTTCACCCATCCCCATGACTTTCCTCCCCTCATATAATCCCTTCATCTTCCATGAATTGGAATCCATCCAACAGGGGCCCATAGAGGTCATTGCACCACCATTATTTCATCCCAAGCGATCACTACGATGTGTTCGTATGATGATTTTCAATGGGGAGCCAGATACTTATTTTAAAATAAAGAACTTATATGGGGCACTGTGGGCCTGCCAGAATTTGTAACCATGAGGGTTGAGGGAATGAGTAGGTCTGGTCATCAATTAGGGGTGGACCAAATATAGCTCTGATCAGATAACCCTAAACCTGAATCTTAAAGCCCCAAATTTGAATGGCTTTTGGGCGCAACTTTTTGGCGTGCAGTCTGATACAATGGAAGCAATGGTTGGATCAAAATAAGGAAAATTGCTAAATCAGAAGAAGGGAAGATAGGTGAGCGTTAAGGGACTGAATTGATCATAAATAGCCTCCTATCAATGTGGAAGTAAAAGAGCGTGTAAAAATGGGGTATTTTTCAGAATTTGCCTACATATTTATTTATATTATATAATGGGGAATGTTCATATGTATATTTCCCTTACCATAGAGTGAGGGACACTCTCCTTTTTGCACATGAAAAGTACATTTTTGTACCCCACCCTATGTACTTGAAAATTACATTTTGTACTTGGAAATCTCCAAAAAGGGAAATGTCCCTCACCCTATGGTGAGGGAAAGACGCATATGAATGTTCTCCTTATATAATATAGTGATGTAAGGAAAAATCACTCAAGGATATCATGAGATTCTCAATGGAAGTATTTTAAAAGACTTGTAATACCTCCCTTTACAAGTTCTCATAAACATATCTCAAGAAATTCCAAAGACCGTGATGTTTTGGATATTAGCCACATGTTTAAAAATATATATTTAAGGTACATATAATTAAATTCCATTCTCTGAATGCATAGTTAGTACGACATTAATTTTTTTTCTTATGAGTTGGACTATGACACTTCTTTAACCCTAGACTGATTCGATAATGTCGTGATGATGATGATGCCTACATACATTGTTGCAAGGACTACAACTCTAGAACCCTATTTATGCTATCCTAAATCTAACGTTTAGTCCTTTTTGGCCGTTAACTTTTCAGTCCTTGTCCATCAGGATCGTATGTCCGTCATTTTTATTCAAGAAGATCCATTATCATCAGCTTCAAAGCTTGTTCCAACTATGTTGGGGTCAGCTACATGAATTTTGTTTTGCATTCCATTCTATCCCGGGCTCATGTCGTGGATGTGAAAAAGGTTTTATGCCAGCTCTCAACTGTAAACTATTCCCAAGAACCTCAGGATCAACATATACTTGGATCTAATCTGAACAATACAATAATATAACTAAGTAATCATACCTCTAGAGTCCATGGCTTCTCTGGTGGGGTTTACAACTCTATACTACCTCTTCCTTTCTGCAAATGTAAGTGATGGTGCCTTTGAAATATTTCCAAGTGTAGAGAGTTACCCAATATGATCTCCTTTTATAGGCCATTTCCTACATGCATCTCTTCCATCAAGAGATGTGACCTTTGAAGTCCTTAAATGGCAATGAATGGTACATCAAGAGATGTGACCTTTGAACCTTCTTTACCCCCGTCCAGTGCGCCATGCCTGGATCACTCTGATATCTACTCAACATTCCGACTACAAAGCTAATATATGTTCCAGTACAAGTCTGTGCGTACATCAAATTTCCTACTGCAACCACTCTGATATCTACTCAACATTCCAACTACAAAGCTAATATATGTTCTAGTACAAGTTTGTGCGTACATCAAATTTCATACTGCAACCACATAGGGTCATTTGTCCATTTGTTTCCTCTTTATTTCATTCCTTGGACATTGATCCTTACTAAATCTATCTCCCTTGTTAATGGGTGCATCCTGTGGCCTACACCCTTCCATATGAAATCTCTTAAGAGTAGTATTGATGTAGGCTTCTTGAGACAACCCAAGTAATCATCGAGATCTATTCCGAAATATCTAAATTCCTATTACAAAAGTTTCTTCGTCCATGTCTTTCATATCAAAATTACTCTCAAAATAATCATCCATAATATCTACCTCTTCCAAATACACAATACAATCATCCGTAATAGCGAGTCTTCTCACTCCAGTTGACCTTCTTGATTTTACCGGATTTATATCATTAACATTTGGTTGTGAAATATTTGGAATTTGATCACCTTCAACATTCTGTTCTGGGAGTGTTTCATTGTTGACGGGTTGTTGTTCATCTAGATTATCGATATTCATGTTATCAAAGGGAACATCTAAGTCATCCCGTTCAACTTGTGGTGGTTGTACCTCTTGAATACCAATATTAAGTGGGACAACTATTTCACTTCTGTCAAGTAATATTGCATCCTTGATTTCATTATAAGTGGTTTTTCTTATTTCACCACTCCCACTGTTTTGGTGATTCTCTAAAAATTTAGCATTATTGGACTCTACTGTAACATCCTGACCCTTAGCCTATATTAGTTATAATTAATTGCATGATTAGTTAGTAAGAGTGTTTAGAGTCTTAGCGAGTCGGGTTTGACGTATGGATCACACGTGCGAAGTCTCGCGGGAATCCGAGTGCGTTTGGGTAGAGTAAGGGGTTGGTTTGCAATTTCGAGAAGCTTTCAGGGGTTTTTATGAGATTATGAGTTTTTGGGAGTTGGGTGCATCAGGTAGGTCTCGACATTTCACGAACTTCTATCGCGTTTCGATCGACGCGTCGAAGAGGCCCAAATGATCAATTTTAGCAAAACAAGGACTAAACCCAAATTTCCCATTTATTCTAACCTAATAAAGCCTCATCCATTCCTCGCCCTCTTTTATCTCTTAATTCACTCTTCCTTTCATTGTGCCTCCTCAAGCTCCCTCCCTCTCATTGCCTCCTTGCCAACGACGACCACCGGAGCTTCATTCTCGCCGGCCGATCTCCATTTCATCTTCCTCAAGCTCCTATGATCTCAACCATTCTCTTTTCTAAGCCTCCCATTCACAACCCACTTAAAGGTAAGCTCCCCAAGCTTTTAGGTCTAGCTATTCTTATTCTTTTATCTTAGAAATGGATTAGAGAAGCTCATCCCCTCCCTTTGCATTCATTTTGTAGAGAGATTTTGGGATTTAGAGTGGGTTCTCCAAGTTTGAGCTCAAAAGAGGGATTTTCCTTAATTTCTCTTGGATTTGTCTTAGCTCTTCATCAAGGCGAGTTAGTAGATATATATATATATATATTTATGTTTTGATATGTTTGTTTCTTCCTTGATTTGATGATTAATGATGCCTAGATGACCTCTTGCTCAACTTGATTTGATTTGTGGATGAAAAACATGATAATGTGACCTAATTGTATAATGAATTGGATAGGGTTTTAAATGGATAGATTGATTTGATTTTGGGTTTTGAATGGAAGAGTTTCTCTCCATATGCACTGAGGAAGAATCTCCAGGGGCTTGAAATGGATTTTCATCGATTGCAGAAACAGAACTAGGTTCTACTTCCGCAGTGGACCCGGTCGACCGGCCACACAGGGTCAGGTGCGCCCAGCGCATGACCAAATCACTGTTTGGGCCTTTTTAGGTTACAACTGCAAGTCAACCTGGCCTTGACCAAGTCGACTGGGTACATAGGGCGGCCGACCGGGCCCACTGCTAGATACCTCTTTGAAGGGCCTTTTTATCCTTTTTCGGTTGGACTTAGGTGGAACCTCGGCTACCTTTTTAGACTCATTTGACTATATGTGAAGGTTTTGAGCCGATGTCTTTCACGGCTAATCCGGTTGTATCGGGTTACAACTTATCTCAATCTTGAATGGTACGGGACAACGGGATACCCCTTTTTATATCTATGCACGAAGATTGTTTGTTTGGGTATCGCGAACCCTATTCCCTTCGTTGACTGAGTACGGTTGTACGATGCCTCAGATTTAACATTGTACCTAAGATCGGATTGTTTATCGCTTCGGATTCCGAATTGTACCGTCTGGTACTTATCTACATGCGGTGCACATGTTCTTTAGCTTCGTTTACTTTGTTTTTCTTTGGGATCACTTTATTAACCTAGATGATGAACTTAGGATCCCCTTTGATGTTCCGCTTGTTTTGATGATTGATGGAAGTGTTGAGGCTAGGTGGCTTTGATTGTAAAAGCTTGATGAGGACTACTTATGGTATTGATGTTTGAAGAAGCTTGCTTGTCTTGTCTTGATTTCTTGATTTGATAATGGAAAGTAGTTTCTCTTTTTTAATAAATCTTGTTCACGCAAGAAAGCCTAGCCCCTCACTATTGGAAGTTTAGGACTCCTTGTGTCAGGCACCACTCAGCTATATCGCCAAACACGGATGGGGCACCATTTGTGTGAGGACCTTGATGAACGTCTGCGCAGTACGACTTGTTACTTGATGGATCTTGCTTGTTGCCGGGTCATTCCCGTGTCTTGTGCCGAGTTAATACTCGTGTCTTGTTGCCAGGCTTTAAATCCCGTGTCTTGTTGCCAGGTATATCCCGTGTCTTGATATCTCCACCACGACTCAATGTGAGTATGGGAGGGCAATGATACTAACACGTGGTAATTAGCATATGTGGACCGCCTATCTTGTTAGATCTTTGTGTTAGATTGATTATGATTCGAATGTTGTGCACTTCTTACAATCAGAATGCTATGCATTTCATATGATCTTGTCTCTCGTCTATTCTCATTTGTATTGCATATCTTGATGATTTATATATATATATATATATTGCTTGCCGATCGTCGTGTCTGATGATGCTACTCTTGGTGCATAGGTACCGAGCCCTTTTACCTCGAGGAGGAGACGATGGAGGAGATTCAGGCGGATAAGTCTGATGACCTCCTAGACTATAGTACGGACGGCGTTGTATAGCCGTACCGACCCCGTACTCGAGAGCCTCCACGCTTATCTCGGATAGATTCACCTTTTGGTCTTTTGATTATCATTTTGGTTAGGCCCAAGTTTTGTGTGGCTTTTCTTTGTAATTAATACTTTTGTTTAACTGTTTCAACTTGAACTCTAGTTATATTATTTCCGTATTGCTCTTAACTACATTTTGAGATACCACTTGTATGAATGAAGCTTCCACTATTGTTTTAAGTATTCGAGGAAATGTTTATACCTCACAGCGATCTTCGGTCCATATGGGACATGATTGGGGCTAAGTGTCGTTATCTATGTTGAAATATTTTTATTAGCCCTAATCTCACGCATAATCCAGTTTCACTTCCGGGGGCGTGACATCTACGATCCTAGTAGTATGAGTTGGACAATAAAATCTATACCCTCTAGACCTTTCCGGATAACCGATAAAATATCTGCTTATTGTTCTAGGGTCTAATTTCTTCTTTTTTCTTTTTGTGGGTTGAACACTTTAACTTCAGATGGACATCCCCAGACTTGAAAATTGGTTTAAGCAGCGTTTTCTGCTAGTTCAACTGGTCCACATGGATTTCCACATGGTCCAAGTGGTCCACATGGATTTTCTGCTAGTCCAAGTTGGGTTGAACACTTTCCTAAATACATATGGTCACATGGACCAAGTGGGAGACTGTTGGAACACTACTTAGTGTGGTCCACATGACCACCTTTTAGTCTCTCCCTCTCTCCAAGTGAATCGACATGCATGAATGGATTCTTTGTTCTCTTTCTCTTCACTTACCATGTACCATTCATTGCCATTTAAGGACTTCAAAGGTCACATCTCTTGATGGAAGAGACACATGTAGGAAAGGGCCTATAAAAGGGAAATCATATTGGGTAACTCTCTACACTTCGGAAATATTGCAAAGGCACCATCACTTACATTTTCAGAAAGGAAGAAGTAGCAGCGAGTTGTAAACCCCACCAAGAGAAGCCATGGATTCTGGAGGTATGATTCTTGGGAATAGTTTTACAATTGGTATCAGAGCCAGTCAGGCCATTTGCGTTTTAATCTGAATTATCTTTCGTTATTTTCTTCCCTTCTCTATTTTGGGTATTTGGGTTTACCCATCTGGCTTTTAGGATTAACCATCCGGCCTTCTTTATCTGTGTATAAAAGATCTACACAGAATCATTGCTTAAATCAATTTTCTTTGCTATTTATGTATTTTGTATATATTTTTTGAAGTCCTTGGAGAGGTTTTGGGAAAATTCTAGATCTCTAAAATATGTCAGATTACAGCTCTCTACCATGAAAGGGTGGGCAGAGAATCAAAGAACACAAAGAAAAAAAGATAAAAAATGCTGCCACAGTAGGCAGCGCTGCCCACTGCACAAAGGCAGCGTTGCTGCCACTTCTCCTCTCTGTAGCAGGCCACAAAGACAGTACATACGGGTGTGTACTGAACTTCAGTATGGACCACTAAATTATGTCCATTCCAGAAGCATTATGACAGATCTGAGTCGTTAAATTAGTACCCTAAACATTTATAACTTGCTGATGTGACTGGTCAATACCCAGTTGACTGGATTAGAGAAAATCTGAACTGCTGAAGTTTTATTTTTGCGATTATGGACTCATCTGGGCTCAATTTTTGTTCTGTTTTTTCACCTATAAGTTCGTTTCAATGAGATCTTCATGATTAACGGTTCAGACGAGTCACAAAGTGATTCTGATTTTTGTGCATAATTGATAAACTTTACTTTAACTCATGAAAGTTGTATTTCCGCACTTATTTTTATTTGATTATTATGATCATAGTTTATATGTACTGTTTATATGCATGTTTAAGTAATTTTATGCCATATTTAAGTAGAATCAATTATTGAACTCAATTTATGCTTTTGGTGATGAATCGACTAAAGATATCAGGGATTGATCAATCGCCCAATTAAAGCAATTTTGGGCCATTAATCATATAAAGGGAACCTATAAAGGAAATGTGATCTAGTCAAATAAATGAGTCAATTATTTATCATTTGGATTGATCATGTGCCCCAATTAAAGTATTTGTGGGCCATTAAAGTCACCATCATCAAAGCCTATGTTGGGGTCGTGATGCAGGCCCTAGAATTAGGGCTTGCATAGATGCCGAAGCACGTGTCAAAAGACACCTCAAATTATCTCCGCAAAGATTTCAACACGAGGAAAAACCTCTCCATGGGGAAAATCCCAATTTTACTCAATTCCAATTCTGATATTATCATCTCTACAATGCAATATAAATAGGCAAAGTAAACTTAGGGTCTAAGAAAATCTAATCTAATAATAGAAAGTATCCTAATCAAACTAGGAAATCAGAATACTAATCTTAATTACAATAAAATTAGAAACTATTGACATAAAAATAAATTCCTAAATCTATGTGGGCCCTACTCGTGTGGCCATGAGGTTTACGCTGCATCATTCTCCCCCACTTGAAAAGAACTTGACCTCGAGTTCGGAATATGTCCACCTGGATCAAATATCAATCGAATGAACTTTCTATAAGTTGGCTCATCTTGAGTTTGTACACAGATCTTGAAAATGCTGCACATGACACATCCTTGGATTTGATGGTGGAAGTGTGTTTGAAGGTACACGTGTGGAATTCGCATCATCAAATTGCAATCTTCGACTAAGCGTTCTTGATCTCCTGATTTCCATTGTTGATCCCCAAAGACAAAATCAATTTGAGAGTTTATGTGGGGAATATCAACAACTTGCGCTTCAAGGTCAACTGTAGAGGTGGAATCTTCTGTGTACAGCTCTGGCTGATCGGTTTGCATATCCGCTGGCACTGGTTCCTCAACACAGTCTGTTATGTGTGATGACTTTTCTTCTTGAAGTTTAACTTCCACTAGAGGAGACCTTTTAAGTATCCGCTCCACACGAATTGCTTCCCAAAATGCCTCGTGGATGGTCTTGCAATCACACATTCTCTCCACTATGTCTGGTCTCAAGCCTCTTACAAAACTAATGAAATCATGTTCTTCATCATCCTCCATTCCACATGCATCTTGGAGCCTTGAAAAATCGTCAGAATATTCAAGAACAGACAATTCTTCTTGTTTCAAATCAAGAAATTGCTGGAAATAAGTTTTATTCACAGCATACCATAATTCATATTGACACGCATATCTGACTCCTTGAAGTGCATTGTAGAACTTACTGATATGGAATTTCATATTGGATGTGTGAAAGGACTGACCTTTTTCTGTAGATCTGCTATCGACGAGCACGTAAGCGAAGACGACTCTGAAATCTGACGGTAGATGACACTGATATTGCAAAACGAAATTCTGACCGTCGATCTGGTAAAAATTATTGTTGGCTGAAATCTGCTGATAATTTTGTAAAGCACCTATTGGACTTGAAGTGTGGGCTGCAGTTTCTGGCATGTGGGTCAGGCTCCCTCTTTTTTTTTTAACTATTGTGATCAGATTTGGGCCTAACTCAAATTTAGACCCAAATGATGACTCGGTCTTGTCACTTGAAGTGGGACACGTGGGTTGGCTCCTCGGGCTCGATGCCGGTGAAATAAGAAAACGGACTTCTTACCCTTTCGCTGCTGTTGAAGTTTCGAAAGGAAGAAGATGTGGAAGGGAAAGCTTCTGGCGCCTTCGGTGGAATGGAGGCTGATGGCGGCGACGCAAGTGGCAGTCGATGATGACGCAGACAGAGATGGGCGACGGCACAGGTATGTACTTTTTTTTTCTTTGTTTTGTCTCTCCTCTTTTCTGTCTTTTTTTTTTTTTTTACTAGTATGGGGCTGCGAAGACGCTGGGTCAGGGAAGAGGGAGGGTTGGGACAGTGATGGTTTGATGGTGGCTGGTTCCACTGAGACAACGCGACGGCATGACGGCGAGGACGTAGCCAGTGGAGGCGAGCACTAGCGAACAGCGTTGGATACTCTCTGTAACATTGATGATGGTGGTGACGCGTGGTGGCGGAGACAAGGATGGCTTTCTTGTTGGATGTTGTACTCGTGAAGTAAAGACGCTGCGGATTTGGAATGGATTTTTGGGTTTGATGGAAGGATGGTAATGATGGCAGTTGGGGCGTGTCAAGGATGGTTGGATGGATAGGCTCCAATCAATGACCGGAGACGAATTGAAGCGATGTGAATCTTTGCTCTGATACCAACTGATGCAGGCCCTAGAATTAGGGCGTGCTTAGATGCCGAAGCACGTGTCAAAAGACACCTCAACTTATCTCCGCAGAGATTTCAACACGAGGAAAACCTCTCCAAGGGAAAATCCCAATTTTACTCAATTTCCAATTCTGATATTATCATCTCTACAATGCAATATAAATAGGCAAAGTAAGCTTAGGGTCTAAGAAAATCTAATCTAATAATAGAAAGTATCCTAATCAAACTAGGAAATCAGAATACTAATCCTAATTACAATAAAATTAGAAAACTATTGACATAAAAATAAATTCCTAAATATATGTGGGCCCTACTCGAGTGGCCATGAGGTTTACGCTGCATCAGGTCGGCTACATTAATTTGTTTCTCCGTTCTGGTTAATCCTAAGCCAAATCCTCGGATAGGTTGCAATTCTTCATATACATCTTACTACTTCCATTCATGTCCTCTTTGGCCTCCCCTTTGGTAGGCCATCAACCTGCACAAAAAACTTTTCCTCAATGGCGGTGTTGTTGGCGTACGTTGGGCATGCCCAAACTTTCTCAAACGAGTCTCTTAATTTATCCCCTATTGATGCTAGCCCTAAATGCTCCCAAAAGCACTCATTTATGGTTCTATCTTTCCTAGTTTCAACATTCTCCTCTCCACTACACTCATTTTTTTGCATGTGTTGCTTCTTCATGGCCAACATTTTGCTCCACAGATCATGGTTTGTCTAATCGTTGTCTTGTAAAAATTCTCCTTCAATTTTGGTTAGCGCCAATCATAAAGCACTCGAGAAGCAAGCCTCCATTTCAATCATCCTGCTCTTCCTATGTTCTGCGTCTTTGATGAGGAACAAGGAAGAGATGCGAAGCGGGTAAGGATAGATAAAACCTCACGCCTAAAGTGGATAGTCCTCACGCCAGATCCTTTCGCAGAAGAGAGAGTAACCACTTAACATTCTTTTACACCACTCATTTTTGTAAAAGGATCATTACAATGCTTTAAATAGACAAAACCTAACCCTAGACTTAATTTCAACTATAGGAAACACGGGCCAGTTTGGCAACTCTACTAATAAAGTCAAGTGAAGTAAAGTTGATTTGACGAAAGCATATAATATAAGTGGGTTTTATGATGGTATTTTGTTTTTAGTTGTTTGTTATGGAATCTTTTTGACTTTTGTATGGGAAAGTAGAGTTTTTTTTTTTTTGGATAAAGGTGGCTGCTTTTTGACTTTTTTTAAAAAGATGGAGGGAGTTTTGAAGTAAAGTGCTTTTGATGTGACATCTTGTCTGAAACAATGTATCTTTACTTGACTTTTACTATATTAGTAAAGTGCCAAACTAGCCCTAAAAAGGGCTAAGATTAAAAACCGCATACTTAAAACATAAGCAATTAAAATAAACTCTAAATATAAATAAAATAAAAACGTAATATGGGTTGGGCCCTAAGGCTGGTCGACCCATAGATCAAGGGTCTATACTGCGTTAGCTCTCCCCGTCTTGGAGAGGACTCTACCTTGAGTTTTGTAGATGCCCTCCTGGCTCAAAAGTCAAGCGTACAACTTTCTGATGTCTCCTAGATGTTCATACTCTTCACATGGCTTAGAAGATTCACTCAATCACTTATTCCAAGTAGACTTTAGGCATCATGTCACATGATGTCCGATTTGGATTGGATGTGCGCTCGAACAAATGGATACTTCAGGTCTTGAATTTGTACCATCTACACATGATCTTCTAATTTCAATGGTTGATTCCCGAAGATGAAATCAATGTGGGGAACCTCAATGAATTGATCTTCGTTCGCAACATCCTATGTAATATCTTGTTCTTTTGATGATCCTATTAGTTTTTCAATAAGTGGGCTTATGATAAGATCCATCAGATGATCAACCTCCTCGCTAGCCATATCCAAGTCTTTCAATGTTTGCTTCTTTTCTTTTGCTGCTTGCACTTGTTGATCAACGTTGCCAGTCCCTTCATCTTCTGGTTCTTCCGAATCATAATCTTCTTCAGCAATTATACACGTTACTTTGTTTGTGGTTGTCATGGAATATTCTGATTCTTGTTCTTGCTTCTTAACATCAAGCTTGATATCCTCTGCCAGGGTTTCCACAACATGGGCTCCTGTTGTTTTCTGAGATCGTCCTTATTGAGACTTAGACTTTCGCATGCAAAACCATCTAAGCATGTACTCAACACGGATTGTTTTCCTATATCCTTCAAAAATGTCTTTGCAGGAATTCATATTCTCCAATATGTCCAGTCACAAACCTCTGATAAAGCGATCTAAATCATGTGTCTCACTCTCATTCAATTTGCATAAACATTGCATCATTGAGAACTGGCCGGCATATTCATCAACAGTCAAGTTTCCTCGTCTCAAATTAAGGAATTGCTGAAAGTAGACTTCATTCTTAAAATACCATCTCCAAGTTCAAGTTTATACATAATTCTTATAAGTCTATCGTCCATTCCATAGAGTTGCAATTCCATATTGACTTGTATGTGAGGACTTCTATTATAATAATTTCTGAAAAAAAAATGACTAACCTTCTATGTAGATCTTCTAGATAGAAGTACATAGGTGAAGACGAATCAACAGTCAGAGTTCAGATGGCCCGAATATCGCAATGCGAAGACCAATGGTTGAGATGCAAATCAACATCGGATAAGATGTCATCAGTCGTCACGCTCGCCGCAGCGCTATGCTATAGATGGGCTTGGCTTCGGCTAGGCTCTATTGTAAACTTTTTTTTTTTTTAATCTGTTGATTCAGATCTGACCCGAACTCAAGCACAAAAGACTTGGGCTCAACACATATCGTGGGGAACACACATGCTTAGGCTTTCTTCTTGTCTCAAACTCTAAACCAAAGAATTAAAAAAAGAACGAATCCTTTTCTTTTTCTTCACGCTGCTGCTTCAATGAGAGAAAAGGGGTGGTGCAAACCGAGATGGCGATGGGAGGTGCTGTTTGATGGCGATGCAGGCAACCTCCTCAAGGCGATATATATACCAGTGTTGTCTACCAATTCGACTCAAGAGTGGGAGGGGAGAGCTAGTCAGGGACGTTGTGATATTCCCTGTCACTCTCCTCCATTTTTACGCTCAACAGAGAGAATGGATTGAGGTTCAGGTCGACTGAGATGAGATGCCGAGTCTGCAGCCAAGGTGAGGATGGGTCGACTGGTATATGATCAAGGGGTTTGGCAGGTGGGTGGATTTAGGAGCCGATAGTGTTCGGTCGATGCAAGGGTTAGTGTGTTCAGCTGAGGGGATTTGGGTTTCGATTAGGGTAGAAATTTGGTGTCTGTCTTATGGATCCACCAATAAGATGACAGAGATAGACTGGGGTTTTGGGTTTGGGGATTAGGGTTTGGGATTTGAGAATTTTGAAAATTAAGGTTTTGAAGATTGGGGAATTTAGGGATTTTAGGTTTTAAAGGTCCGGGGTGGGGCTCTAAGATGATTCGGCTTTAGGAAAAATTGAGGAACTTTAAAATTTGGGTTTATGGATTTGACTGAAAATGGGATGGTATCAGATTTTGGCGATTATGGGGTACAAATGGTGTTTTGGACAGTGAGGGCTAGGGCCAGGGAATTGAGGAAAAAATTTCATGCAATTTTGGTGGGTTTTAGGGTTTCAGTAGGGATTTCAGGTTCAATGGTAGGATTGGGGTGTTGTGAAATTCAGTTTGGGTTGATTGGTGTTTAGTTAAGTGGTTTTGTGATCAGCTATGGATGTGTTTAATGATAGTGTTCGGCTGATTGTAAGTAAGGGTTAGGGTGTGTTCAGCTGAGGGGATTTGGGTTTCGATTAGGATAGGAATTTGTCATTCGATAGAAACATGGGAAGTAGAGAGTACATTTTGTGAATATCATTTCCCATTAAGGGTCCATTGTATCTCATTATAAAGGGGCTGATTGCCCTAGTTTACAATAGCTAATCATGCCTAAATTATAGTAATACAATCTAAATACAAAATCCTAGCTACTATATAAGGTATGTACACATGTGTTTTGACTAATGGTAACATACATTAATTAATCCTAAATGGGCCTGCACGATTGGGCCTGGATTGAACACCCCCCCCCCCCCCCCCCCCCCCCCACCCACCCACCCACCCACCCACACACACACAAACTAAATTGATGCTAGGGAGTCACATAGCAGCAATTTGGAAACTAGAAACCGATGTATGACACCGAGGAAGTCTGACGCAGCGATCGGGTAGTAGATCAATCTCCCGAAGAATTGATCAAATCCAAAGATGGATTCCAGCCACTAGGGCACAAACGAAACCATAATCAACCAAAACTCACGCGAGCATAAATCTTTTATTAATTGTAAAGCATGAAAATAACAATAGGGCTCTTCTGTATATATAGAGCACAATGTTTGCTAATGAGGAAAGCTACTAATTCTAATTAACAATAAAATTAGAAAGCAAGCAAACTAAGCATTATTACTAATCTAGAAAATCCACATGTGGACCCCATAGGTCCATCAAGGCTTGTGGGTCCTTGCCTTGAATAGGGACCGGACTGCATCAACTCTCCCCGGCTTGAAAGAACTCGACTCCGGCGAGTTAATCGCTTGATAGCGCTCATAGATATCTGGATTCAGACGCTGGAAGTCGGTAGCAGTAATCCAGGTAGCATCGAAGACAGGCCGGTTTTGCCAACGAACAAGGAACTTCTAAAATCCGCCACGACGAGTAGAAAAAATTTGATCATCAAGAACATCAATGATTTTATCAGGCAGTGGCGGAGCAGCTGGTAACATAAGGATTTGCTCCTTAGAATCGTCCTCATTATCATGCCCATGAAAGAGAGTGAGATCGGAAACATTGAATGTAGGGCTGATACCAATATCAGAAGGCAACTCGATATTATATGCATTTGAACTAAAGCTTCTTCAACACTTTGAATGGACCGGTATTCCTCGGATGTAACTTCTTGTTTGCACCTGGGGGGTAACCTTTCCGGATGAATATGGACCATAACCATGTCTCCTTTAGAAAACTCCAGAAAACGACGACGTTTGTCAGCATGAGCCTTGTAACTGTCATTGCTAGCTGCAATATGTCGTCGAACTTCATCATGTATTTGTTACATGTGTTTGATGAAGTTATCAGCTTCAGCACAAGCGCGTGCTACAACAGGCAATGGGACAAGATCAATAGGCAAGCGCGGTCGAACACTTGTGACTGCTTCAAATGGTGAGATGCATGTGGACCAATTAACTGAATTGTTGTAAGCAAATTCAGCCATAGGTAGAATCTGATCCCATGTGGTGATATGATCACGTACAAGGCATCGTAACAATTGTCCAAGGCTTCTATTAACAACTTCAGTTTGGCCATCAGTTTGCGGATGGTAAGCAGTAGAGAAGTGAAGCTTTGTCTTGGCTGTCATCCATAATGTCTTCCAAAAGTAATTCGTAAATTTGGTGTCACGATGGGAAACAATAGTCTTGGGGAGGCCATGAAGACGAAACAACTTCTTTGAAGAATAGTTGAGCTACCTTGTAGGCATCGGATGTGGTGTTGCACGGAATGAAATGTGCCATTTTACAAAAACGATCAACAACAACAAGATGGAATCAAGTTTCCGTGCAGTCTTTGAAAGGCCAAACACAAAATCCATGCTGATATTTTCCCATGGGACATGAGGAATAGGCAAAGGCTGATATAAACCTGTATTTTTCTTGGTACCTTTAGCCAACTGATAGGTGCAACATCTTTCACATATGCTGATACATTAACTCTCATGCACGGCCAATAAAAACGATCATCCACGAGAGCGAGTGTCTTGTCACGTCCCAAATGACCACTACAACCTCCGGAATGCAATTCACGAACAACATGTTCTCGAATGGAAGTAGCAGGGAGGCAAAGTTTGTTACCTCGGAATAAGAATTATCATGTAAGCTGTAATGAGGGTGCTTGTCCATGTCGCCATTAAGAAAATCCGCATAGTGTGCCGAAATCCTTGTCATTTGCATACTCCTGCTTTATTTGCTCAAACCCTGTTACAGTGACTTGCCATAGTAGTGAGAAGATGTTTTCGAAGACTTAAGCATCGGCTACCAGATTTTCTTTGCCAGCTTATGACGGAGACTAATTGTGAATTGTTGAAGGTAAGAGCTCCATTTAATACGACGATCACTGACATGCTGTTGTGACTATATATGCTTCAATGCCTCGTGATCGGAATATAAGACAAAGTCGTTTCCAATCAAGTAATGATGCAAATGTCGCAATGCTTGCACTACGGCGTAGAATTCGAGATCATAAATAGTATATCGGCGTTTGGCATCAGGGAGCTTTTCGCTGAAAAATGCAATCAGGTGACCTTCTTCGCTAAGAACTACTCCAATGCCTCCAATTGGTATCAGAGACAAAGACCGATAGTCGAGGAGACGACAGTCCTTCCCGGATTTTCTCTCTTCACCTCCGTTCTCATCTCTCTTCCGCCCACCACTGTCGACATCCACCATCCACATTCCAAACCCACCAAACCTTCCCACATTCCAGAAATCGAACCCACCTTTGACCATTCCCATCGAATCCTAACAAAGCCCCCAAACCTAACCCTAAATCACACAAACCCCAGACATCTATCCCATCACACTCGACCCCTTTCTTCTAAGGCCTGCTCCATACATAAACCCCAAATCCATCCCAAGCGTACAAATCCCATACCGCCAACCGCCCAGCCCCACCCATTTGGTCCATCAAGGCCTGCGGGTCCTTGTCTTGGATAGGGACCGGACTGCATCAAAGTCCTTTGGTGAAGATATCAACAAACTAAAGCTTAGTAGGGACATGAGGTAAATAAATGACATCACGCTTTATATTCATCCCGAAATAAAGTGACAGTCCACTTCAATATGTTGGTGCATTCATGGAAGACAAGATTTTCAGTGATTCTGATAGTCACAGTATTATCTGCAAGCAGTGAAGCAAGAGATGATTGAGTAAATCCGAGTTCCAAACGAAGTCCCCATAGCCATAAGATTTCAGAACAGGCAGAAGACATTACCCTATATTCAGCCTCTCTGGAAAATCTTGAAACACGCTCTTGTTTCTTGCATTTCCAAGAAATGAGAGAATTTTCGAGGTACATGCACCAACCAGTAGTAGACCGACATGTATCCTGACAGCCCGCCCAGTCGGCATCTACATAAGCGGTCAACTGAAGATGATTATCCTTGGGATAATATAAACCAAGAGTGATAGCTCCCAACAGATACCAGATAATGCGCTTGACAACAGTCAGACGAAGGTGTCTAGGAGATGTCATGAATTGGCTCACAAGATTGACAGCATAGGATATGTCTGGTCGAGTGACGGTGAGATAGACAAGACTTCCCACTAGGCGCCTGTAGGTATGTGGATCAGGAAGAAGATCGCTATCATCTTGACTCAACTTTAGATTGACCTCTACAGGTGTATCACCAGGCGAAGATTCATGGAGATCAGCAAGCTCGATAAGATCTGATGTGTATTTGTGTTGATTAAGAAACAGGCCTTTGGGAGATTGTTGCATTCTAAGCCCAAAAAATAATACAAGGGGCCCAAATCCTTCATATGGAAAGAATCCCTGAGAGAAGCTTGGATAGATTTGATCGTACCATCATCGGTGCTGGTGATAATAATATCGTCAACATACACAAGGAGAATAATAACACCAATAGATGTTGTTTGCAGGAAAAGAGATGGATCGTAAGGGCTTTGAGTAAAGCCACTCATGCAAAAGCGACCCCTAAAAGTTTGGAACCATGCTCGAGGAGCTTACTTTAGACCATAAAGAGATTTCCTTAGGCGACATACAAATTTCTTAGATGGAGAGGTGACGCCCTGTGGTATCCGCATATAGACCTCTTCTTTCAAATTCCCATGGAGAAAGGCATTTTTTAGATCAACTTGGTATAATGGCCAAGATTTAGAGGCAGCAATGGCGAGAAGTAACCGAACTTTGGTCATTTTTGCCACAGGTGCAAACGTCTCTTCATAATCAATGCCATATTCTTGTCGGTTTCCGAGTGCCACAAGTCTAGCTTTGTGTCTATCCAATGAGCCATCGGATTTAAGTTTGATGGAGTAGATCCATTTGCAAACGATGGGTTTTAACTGCAAAAGGACAATCTACAATGTCCCAGGTGTGATTCTGATCCAATGCATCCAATTCCTCCTTCATGGCCTGGTTCCAACAATCATGTTGTACGGCCTGCAAATAAGAACCTGGGATAGAGACAGAAGATAGGGTTGTCATCAAGGAGGTGTGGGTAAATCTATACCGCTCAGGCAGTCTAGAAGTTCTGGAGGAGCAAAGCAAGATATGAGTAGATGTGGAATCATTTGCCGGAGGAGGATCAGGATGACGGTCATCTGCAATGGTAGTTTTTCCTGTCGGTGATACACAAAGTCAGGATGAAACCTAATAACAATTGTTTTATCTAAACAACCCGGTAAGATAGCAGGAGAAGATAGATTAGGACAATCCCAGTGAGTTTGGAAAAAATACTGATTTTTAAAGAAAACAACATTGCGAGAAACCCTGATGCGACAACCAATGGGATCATAACAAACAAAACCTTTTTTATTAGTGGCATAACCCAGAAATGCACACATGCGAGATTGCGTGGTTAATTTCGTTCGTTATGTGGGAGGTAGATGAATGAAGCAAACGCAGCCAAAGGTATGTAGATGATCAAACACGGGATGATGACCAAACAGTTTAAAATGCGGTGTTAATTGAGCAATGGTAGGTGATGGAAGACGGTTTATTAGATGTACTACAGTGGCGAGAGCTTCAATCCAAAAACGAAGAGGAACTGATGATTCAATCAAAAGTGTTCTAGTTACATCAAGGAGATGCCTGTTTTTCTATTCCGCGACTCTATTTTGTTGCAGAGTATACGGACAGGTACGTTGAGAAATAATTCCTTTAGTTTTTAGGAAAAAATGAAAATCATTGGAAACATACTCACCCCCTGAATCTGAGCGCAAAGTTTTAATGCATTTGGAAAACTGAGTTTCAACATAGCTAACAAAAAATTTAAATGCATTAAGAACATCAGACTTCAAAAGCAACAAATAAACCCAAGTAAATCTGCTGTAGTCATCAATGAACGTAACAAAGTACTCGAAATGACAATGGGAAAGGTTAGGAGCAATGCCCTAAACATCGCTATGAATTAAGTCAAAACATTCAGTGCTCCGTGTTATGGAATGAGGAAAAGGTAAAGTTTTACTTTTTCCTAATTTACAAGCATCACATTCAAAATAAACAAAATCAATAGGTTTATTTAATAATCCAGATTTAAATAAAGTATAAATCGTAGAAGCATTAGGATGACCAAGTCTATTATGCCACAACCGAGAGTTATTCTGAAGAAAACAAACAAAACAACCGATGTAAAGATTTATTCTTAATAAATATAGACACTGGTAGGGAAAAAAGTCTGCCATGCTTAGGCCCCCTCGCGATCACTTCCCCCAACTCCTGGTCCTGCACAACACAACCAGAAGAAGAAAATGAGATATTGTAATTATTCTCAACAAGTTGACCCACAGAAACCAAATTGGTAGCAAGATGAGGAGACACTAAAACATTGGCTAATGGTAATGGGCCAATGGTATCACCAACAGAGGTGATGGTAAGATGGTCTCCATTGGCAGCTTGAACAGTAAGATGACCAGTATAAGGAATGACTTGTAATTTTGTGGGTGAAGAGGTCATATGGTTACTTGTACCAGAATCTAAGTACCACATATTAGAAAGAGACGAATCAGTACCTGTGATGTTAATAGATGCCAAGGCATTGATAGTCATTTGATTTACCATATCGGGAGTAAGAGGAGCTGGGGACGCAGATTGTGATAAGGAACCAGGGTATGAGGAAGAATCATACTGGAGAGAACCATTGAAGTCAGAGGGTGCATATTGTGAAGTGGTCACTGTATAAGCACTAGGAGTTAACTGCACTTTGTAAGTATCAAGGGCTGACTGCGCATAGCTGCGGGAAGTAAAATTGCGAGCCTTGTTCCGACATTCTTTAATAGCGTGACCAATGGCCTTACAATATTTGCAGATTTTTGCCTTGCATTGATTTGCATAATGACCATATTTTTTACAATTATAGCAATGAATTTTACTGATGTCCCAAGGAGGTGGTCTGGTTGTAGCAACATAGGCAAGTGGAGCCTCGGCAAATCTTTGTTGTTCCTGAGTAGTTTTGGTAAATAGACGTTCTTCTTCCCGCAGAAGTTCCTAAAGACAGTCATCTAAGCTGGGACGAGAAGCCCGGCTCATCAAGTTTCATCTAACTGTCTCAAACTTCGGATGAAGTTTCATGAGAAACTGACCCCGATGACTATTTTGTTGTATGGGAAGTAGTTCGGGAAGAAGTGCTTTAGACACAATGGCAAACTTGATCTCATCATATTCAGACCACAGTCTTTGAAAACCATTCTAATATTCCTACATAAACAGTTGAGTAAATTGACAGATGTCTGGCTCCAAATGAAATTGCCGAGCAACATTACCTTGTTGATAAATCTTTTTTAAGATAATCCGACATTTCACGGGTAGTTTTGCAACGTTTCATATTGAGAATAAAATGTGGTTCAACAGAGCCCAGTAACCATATTTTGATTTTAGCGTCCTTAGTTTTCCAATCTAAAATCTTCTTGTCATCTTCCTCAGGTTTAGTTTTAGACCCATCAATGTATCCCCAGAGTTCTGTGCCTTCTAAGTAAATTTGAAATTGGAAGGCCCACGAGGTGTAATTTTTGCCATCAAATCGAACCAGGACGATTTCAGATTTTTCCATTACTAACAATTTAAGTAAAATTGCAGATAATTGTGAAGAGAGGCAGCAGCAGAGATGAACTATTTGAAGATCCAACACAGAAGATGAACTGTTCCTAGAAATTCCACATTCTGATATGTTTGAAATGCCTCCCTCTGATGAGAAACAGTTGCTGAAAAAATCACCATAAATACTGATAAATCCTGGCGACCATACTGGGCTGGTTCCGCAGATGTGCTGATGAAGATCTCAGGTGGGCCACGTCTGATATGAGATGATCAGGGATGATCGAAGATGCACTGAGGGCTTCCAAAACTTGGAAGATGTCAAGGAGGACCTAAGGATCCTTGTATGTTGAAGAAACCGAAGCTCTAGGACATGTGGTAGTTGTCGACCATGAGCTCTGATACCATGTCATTCGATAGAAACATGGGAAGAAGAGTGTATGTTTTGTGAATATCGTCTCCCATTAAGGGTCCACTGTATCTTATTATAAAGGGGCTGTTGCCCTAATTTACAATAGCTAATCATGCCTAAATTATGGTAATACAATCTAGATCCAAAATCCTAGCTAATATATAAGGTGTGTACACATGTGTTTTGATTAATGGTAAAATACATTAATTAATCCTAAATAGGCCTGCATGATTGGGCCTGGATTGACAGAATTTGGGGTTTGTCTTATGGATCAACTGATAAGATGATAGAGAAGGGCTAGGCTTTTGGGTTTGGGGATTAAGATTTAGGATTTGGGAATTTTGAAAATTAAGGTTTAGCGGTTTGGGGAATTTAGGGATTTTGGGTTTTAAAGGTCTGGGATGGGGCTCTGAGATGATTCAGCTTTAATAAAAATTGAGGAACTTTAAAATTCAGGCTGCCTTAGGGATTTGACTGAAATGAGATGGTTTCAGATTTTGGCGATTATGGGGTTCAATTGAGGTTTTGGACGGATGACGGTTCGGACAGGAGAATTGGAGAAAAAAAAATCCCCTACGATTTTGGTAATTTTATGGTTTCAGTAAGGATTTTACCATTCAATGGTAGGATTGGGGTGCTGTGAAATTCAGTTTTGGTTGATTGGTTTTTAGTTGGGTGATTTTGTGATCAGCTATGTGTGCGCGGACAAGATTGTCAGGTGATGGAATGGATGAAAGGTGTAGAACGAAGTTGAGAAAATGATGACGATAGAAGTACCTGTGCCGATTTTCGAATCCGGGTGGATCAATCTTCAGCTCTAATACCAAATGATGTGGAACGAGGAAGAGATTCAGGACGTCAAGCATGAAGTGGATAGCCCTCATGCAAGAACCTTTCCCAGGAGAGTAAACACTCAACATTCTTTTTCATGGATCATTTTCGTAAAAAGGAGCAATAAAATGCTTTAAATAGACAAAACCTAACCCTAGACTCAACAGTTGAAAACGCTTTAAGGGTTGAGATTAAAACATCCATACTTAAAAACATAAGCCATTAAAATAAACAACTCTAAATGAAATAAAAAACAGAATGTGGGCTAGACCCAAAGGATGGTCGACCCATGGATCATGGGTCTAACTTACATCAATCTTCCTTAATCTCTCCATCCTTACTAATTATCGAGCCAAGGAATCAAAATGAAACTCTTTATGATAACCTATTGAGCTATTCTATAGGAGTTTACCCTCATCGCACATCCCCACTAAGTTGCAAGTTCATATATTCCATTTTTGTATGACTTATTTTTAAAAAAAATTACATACAAGAGATAAATAAATAAAAAGAAACCTCATGTTTTGGGAAATAAAAAAATCTTACATAAAAGTAAAAAAAAAAAAAATTGAGTCTGCATTTGCCTCTCACTTGTTGTGGGAGAGAAAAACCTTTTTCCTGTCTTGTTTTTTCCCCAACTGATATAGCCCAAAAGATGAGGAAAACTTGTCACTCCTATACATATAAAAATACCTTCACGAACGTTTATGAACTTATTTTCCCTTTTATTTCCTATTGTACTTGCGATATTCTTTTCCTTCATAGAAGATAAAGTAAGAAGAAAGGGAAGAAATAAAAATAAATAGTTGGTTTCACACGTACCCCATCTGTGGCCAATACAATAAACTCATCCTTGTTAGTGAGGCGTCGATATGAAATCTCAGGTATAGAAATCAAGCCAAAATCCTTCAGGCAAAAATCACCAAAAGCCCTTGCCATTGCTAGGCCTGGGGAATCATAATTAGGCAGCCAAACTCGAGCTACTTCTGGCTCATCCTGAAGAGAAAACACTCGTCCATTGCATTTCTTGATCCTCTCTGCTTCCCCTTTAATAAAGAAAAATGTACAAGATTATAGAGTGAAACATAATAGAAAGTGTTTGTAAAGAGAAAAATATTAAATTCAAAATCATTGATTTTAAAAAGAAAGATGTTTACTTGAAGAATCGTCCACATTTTTCATTACCAAGAAAAATTTATGAAAGGAATAGATAGATAGATAGTGAGATCAATGAGGATGATATTGATATAATAAACTTGCATGATTTGGAGAAGTAATGAGAAAAGAAAGCTATATCTATAATTTAAGCTAGATTAGCTTTAAAGAAGCTCTCATGTGCATGCAATTATAACAGCAATCCAACAAATAGTAGGAAGGGATTATACAAATGGGAGAGTGAGTTAATTAATTATTGTTTCCTTCATTGTGATTTTGCCTTGGATCATTGGAATCATTTCTTTGAGATAAGTGGGCTCTCTCAGTGTCTTCCTAGCTTTCTCACAGACTTCGTAGAAGCTCGGTGGTTGGGCCCATTTTAGGGATGTGGTTTATTGATGTCGAGGTGTATCTTTTATATGATCTTGTAGTCAATTTGGAAAGAGAAAGATGACAATTATTAGGGATTTATCTTCTTCAGGTGACAATAATATTCCCTTAGTGATTCTAAGATTCGCTAACCGGCTTTCTATTAAGGAGTTTCTAATGTTTAGCTTGATGACATGCTGCGAGATTAAGGTGCTTGTTGTTGATGAGGACGCCAGTCGCCAGAGATCTTCTACTTAAATTCTGCAAGAGAAAGAAGAAGAGGGCCCACAAGACACACGTCCTCTTTGTGGTCAAGCAATCACTGCTAGGTGTTGGACTGCGATTTTGACTAAGACCCACCGTTGGATCTTAATTTCGATAAAGATCAACTGGTGGATTGAGCGCAATCTAACACTTGATCGAGACAAAGAGCCCATGTGGCAAAACTAGGAAGACCCCACATTGGGATGTACCACATGGAGGGACTAGCGAAGAATGGAAGAGTGCAGATCAAGAGGGGCATCTAGGAGTCCCACCCAAGTGACCATACGGTCCCATGGGCCGTATGGCCAAAGTCATCCTATCCAATCCATTCTTTTGTTTATTTCATTATATTTATTTATTTTATTAGTGGAGTCATTGGTAGGGTCCATTAGTTTATATTAATGTTTTAATCTCAGCCTTTCAGATGTTTGAACGGTTAAGATCCAGTTTAGGGTTAAGTTTCCTTTAGAAAAGCATTGTAAGAACTATTTTCTCAATTAATGGTCGATGATGAATGAAAAAGGTTGATTCTAGCTACTTCTCCTGTGATAGGATCGGGTGTGAGACCATTGGGTGACGAATCAGATATTCTTCTACTTCTTTTCCCTTTTCCGTTCTTTAAGTTGTTTTGGGTTTCTTCCTCCCCAAGCCATATCTTTCACAAACTTCCCTCAAGAGCCATCACAACCCTACATAAGCCATAACCATCTCTGCCATCAAACTCACAACCACACAACCACAGCCTCCCCAATCGTTGATTGACCATCTCAAAACCCAAATCCAAACATCCAATCACCATTAATCCCAAACCCAATGGTTGCCCATGCCTAAAACCCATTCTACATCAACCGATCCACTTCCACATCAAATCCCTTTTAGTTGAGTGCCATATAAGCCAAAACCCATAGTCGACCTCCCATACCCATCTACACCACCAGCCAAACAACACAAACACCTTTCCCATCTCAACCAATTGCACATACCCACTAATACATGTCAGCTGAACACTCCTAAGCTATAGCCACAATCTGCCGAGCCTTATTCCTCATTATTACATGCTGGCTGACTGGTAGAGCACCTTCCTTCACTTGGTAGAACCTATAATAGAGCAGATTTGAAGTATTTCACATCTTACCTATTGTTAGTTGATTTCATGGTCTTCCTTTATTGCTCATTTGGGCCACATCAAATTTCGGGAATTTCTAAATACAAAATCTGAATCCTTGTTTACTAATTTCACACATCAATTTCTTTGGCAACCCCTATTGAACTAGCCTTTGTGTCAAATCCTCAAGAGGGACAGTAATTCTACTGGAAATTGGATTGATCCCTAAGCTAGTATTAGTAGAGAAATTCTTCCACTGCAACTCCCAATCCAGATTTGGCAGGTTCTTATTGTGGAATTGTAGCTCAAATTGAATTTCCATATAAGAGGTGCAATCTGAATTTTCAGTTTTATAATTTCATTGTGAATGTTAGCTGTTTTCTTGATCTCATAACACCATTTAGATTATCCTTGCATGGTCCTGCATCACTTGTATTGTTTTGTGGGCCACCTAAGGTGAGAAATTAACTTGGTCCCCTCACTAGGAGCCTTGAAGGTCAATATTCAAGGTGCAGCAAAGGCAAGTCAAGCCCAACAAGCATAGGAGGTGTTCTCCGTAAACATAAAGGGAAGCTTTATTCATGTTCTCTAAGCAAGTTGGGGGTAAAAGGTTCTAATGAAGAGAGGTTATTAGCTATTCTAGAAGCTCTTTGTATCTATCCTCGCTCTTCCCAAGTGGAGCTAATTTCGCAGAGCGTTTTGCTCAATGCTATTCATGAGGGAACTCGGTTGCTTTGAGTCATTGGAGATTTCAATTCTATTTCAATGAGATCAAGTCTTTGTCATCTTCTTCTCAGGCAGATTTTTGTCATGTTAGCATGTCTGCAACTTGTATGGAAGATGCTTTAGCTAAGTAGGTGGTCAATAGGATCTTAGTTGGAGGCTTGTCTTATTTAGTTGTTTTTATTGGGTATAATGCTCTTATAACTATCTTGCTTGCCCCTGTTTTTCATCTTATCAGCTGTATTGACATTTTTTTAATATATTGTTATAAAAAAAAAAGGTTAGGGAGCTTTCAGCACATTTTTCAAGTGAAAAGCACGAACTATTGAGAACCCTTTCGCTTTGTTTTTTTTTTTTTTTTTCCTTTTTCAGGTGGTCTTTGTTTGAAGCAGTGTTTATCACAGACTTTTCCATCATTGTTCTGCTTTATATTTCAATTTTAGACAAGAAACGATCAGAGTTGGACTTGTTGCAATCCAAATCAGTTTGCCTGAATGAGCTTGAAGTCAATCAGCCAAGGGGGATTATTGGTATGAATCCACAGAATATGCTTTCTTTGCGAGTAATTGGCTCCATGCCAGTATTGAACACTGTTCCACTTATGTTAAGTTTGCTTTTTGGATGGGTAAAATGGCTCAACCCACGACCTCATGCTTTTGACAATAAGCGCTGCTCCACTCTCAAACTCTATTAGAGTCCAGCTCCAATAATCATGCAATGATAGATTTAGTTGTGACGTGATTTCCTAATGCAAGTTCATACATTCAGGATAACCATCTGCTTGGTTCTGAAAACATGTATTTCCACGTCTTCAGAAGTTCAGACTCTTCTCCCAGATATTCAATGCTGGCATTCACGCTCCTGCCCTTTCTAGCAAGGTTAATACTTTCTAGGAAATTCGCCTATAATCACCCTTCTTTGCATCTTAATTATTTGATGAAGCTTATTTTTTTTAAATCAATGGGAATCTACAATTAGAGATATAAATTGAAATAATATTGACATTTAAACACAGAAGTCTACTGAAAGTGGAATTAGAGTACATTACAAAAGGAAACCTCTACATAATCAAGGTCAGCGTCTATTTTGTAAGATTTAAACATTTTTTTTAATTATGGAAAATATAAAAGCTTATCTTTTAACTTCTAGGGGGAAATAACTTTAAATAATGTTACCTTTTAAGGGCAGAAATAAATTGACTAGAATTTCAGTAAAACTTTTTTTGAATAATCAATGAATTCTGTTAGGGAATTTCAGTATAAGACAAGGAAACTTAAAAACAATGGAATTCTATTCTTCCACATGCTGAGTTCACCTATAACAGCTTGCACAATAGATCTACTCAGATGAGTCCCTCTGAGATCATCTATGGATCCAATCCTATTAACCTATTGGATCTTATGCCGATCTAACAATCGGGAAAAGTCATTGACGATGACGAACAGATGGCTGTGGCAGTGGCACAACACATCAATACCATTCTTGAGTATGTACAGAAGAAGATCGAAGTGACCAATGCTAAGAATAAAGAGGCAGTGGATTGAGGACGTCAAAAGCAGCTATTCAATGTTGGGGATTTGGTATTAGTTCATATACTAAAAGAGAGGTTTCCAAGCTAATTGGGCAAAAGATTGGTCCATGCAAGGAGATTTGGAATATCATTGACTGCCTACAAAATAGAGCTACAGGATCATGTGACGTCATCAGATGTTTTCAACATCGAGGATCTTACACCATTCAGCAGATGATCCAGCCATTGATGTGATTGATCATGAAATGATGGAAACTCGAGGCAAGTTCTTTTCAACTAGGGGAGATTGATGAATAATTGATAACGGATAGAATTTTGCGATGGTTGAAGCATTCACAGAGCAAAATGAGCATCATGGGAAGGCCCACAACAGGTTTTCAAAACCCGGCCAAGTCCGAGTCCATTCAGCCAACTCAACTCGGAATCAGCCCTTACCAAGTCAAGTAGGGGCCGAATCGTCTGCGTCCTTTTTAACCGATTCTTCCTTTTCCTCTCTTTCAATGATTCTAGCGAATGCACTAGTTTAGCAGTTTAGGAAGAATTTTTAGAAGAGGGTCTCTCTCTCTCTCTCTCTCTCTCTCTCTCTCTCTCTCTCTCTCTCTCTCTCTCTCTCTCTCTTCTCTCTCTCTCTCTCTCTCTCTCTCTCTCTCTCTCTCTCAAGCATGGATAAAAAATGCTACGTAGCGGCCGATATATCGGCCGTAGCGGCGCTGGCCGCTACACTACGGCCGATGTATCGGCCGTCGCATGCATAGCGGTCCGTAGCGGCCACTACGCTTGTATCGTGGGGGGTATAAAAACCCCCCTTTTGACGAAATTAGGGTTTTTTAACCCTCTTTGCATCCTTCTTCCACCTCTCTTCTTCACTCACTTCACTGTCACTTTCTTCTTGTGGTCCCAAGTAGTCACTAACTCCATTTTTTCAAGATTTGTGTCCCCCCAAATCAAGACATTCAACTATTTTAAGGAATCTAAAGAATCTTCATTTAGGTATTTGATTTTTTTTTCAACTTTTTGAGATTATCATTCTCTGACTACCATGAATCACGATAAAATGGCATCATTGTCTTGTTTATTGTAGATCCATGCTTCATTTTGATCTTGCATGCATATCTTTTGTTTTTTTTTATATATTGTTATTTTTATTTTCGGATTTATGCTATTTAAAAAAACAACATGAATAATTATGGAAAAATCATGAAACAACTTGAAAATAGCTTCATATTGTTAGATCTATGTTTCCCATGGATCACTCCAACATATATTGCTTGTTTTCAAATTTTTTCCTTTTATTATTTTCGGATTTTTTTATTTTTGTAAAAAAAAAAATTTTTAGTAAACACAATGGCATCATTGTCTTGTTTTATTGTAGATCAACGCTTCCTTTTGATCTTGCATGCATAATTGCATATCTTTTGTTTTTATATATATATATTGTTATTTTTATTTTCGGATTTATGTTATTTAAAAAAATAACATGAATAATTATGGAAAACTCATGAAACAACTTGAAAACAGCTTCATATTGTTAGATCTATGTTTCCTATAGATCATTCCAACATATATTGCTTGTTTTCAAATTTTTTTTCCTTTTATTATTTTCGGATTTTTATTATTTTTGTAAAAAAAATATTTTTAGCAATTGAATACCAATCAAATGTCTTGAAAAGGGCTCCTAGATTTTAGATCTATGTTTCCCAAAGATCACTCCAACATATATTGCTTGTTTTTTTGCTTTTATTTATTTTTTATTTTCGGATTTTTGTTATTTTTTGGAAAAAAAATATTTTTAATAATGGAATGCCAATCAAATGTATTGAAAAATGCTCCTAAATGTTTTGAATATGTTTGGCATAGATCAATCCAACGTTTCTTTGTCTTTCCCTTTTTTTGTTCTTTTTTATTTTCGGATTTATTGATTTTTTGAAGGAAAAAATGCCTTAACTAATTGATTACCCATTATATTGTTTTGAATAAGGCCCCTAAATGTTATGCATAGATCAATCCAACATATATTTGTCTTTTTTTAATTTTATTTTATTTTTTTATTTTCGGATTTTTTAAATTTTTGAAAAAAAAATGTACTTTAAGTAATGAAATACCAATTAAATGTGAAGAGAATGATTCCTAGCGTAAGATATATGTTTCCTCTAACATGTTTTTTTGTTTTTTTAAGTTTTAACATACTACTTGTTCATATTTATAGGTATTCAGTCTTCTATTGTGTATTTGTGTTTGCCAATTGATAACTTAAAATGCCTCGTGATATTGATCCTGCATGGAGCTTTGGTGAGGCAATTGAGAATAACAGGTTGAAAATCAAATGTAAGTTTTGTAGGAAAGTGACCAATGGGGGCATTACAAGATTCAAGCACCACTTGGGTCACATTTCTGGTAATGTCGCTGGCTGTACCGAAGTACCAAGGGAAGTCAAGGAACAAATGAAAGCTTTGGTTGGCCAAAACAAAGCTAGGAAAGTTGAGATAAAAGAAAAGAGGCAGCAAGATGTTGATGCTGCCTGTTATGATGTGTTTGGGGATGAAGGTTTTGATGAGGAAGATGCACAGATGGAGGCTGCACGCCGAAAGTCCATCATGAGTCACCAAGAAGAACACGAATGTCGTGCATTTGCTGGAAGCAAATATTATGATGCAGGGGGCTCATCTGTTGTGCCAAGCAGGGGCAACGGCAAGGGCATTGCGGGGGCAATGTGTAGGGCATTTAGCACCCGGGAACGGAATGTTGATGTAGAAGTTATTTCTACTAGAAGAGCAGCTCCTCCCTCTATTGATCCTCTAAAACATAGAAAAGAGGGAGCTAAACAACCAAATATATCAAGTGTTATGAAAAGGGCAATGAAGGCTGCAAGAGATAGGTTAGCCAAAGCTACAGCAAAATGGCTAATTAACAAGAACATACCACCTACAGCAATAGATTCCCCTTATTTCCAAACAATTCTTGATGTTGCCGCCGAAGCTGAGCGGTGAATACAGTCGCCCTCTGTTTATGATGTGGGCACTAAATATCTCGAAGAGGAATATAAAGAAATAAAGGCATGGGTGGAGACCTTTAGGCCCATGTGGCAACAGAATGGAGTCACCATTATGTGTGATGGGTGGACCAGCGGCACACAAACACAATTAATAAACTTTTTGGTACATTCGGTCGCTGGGTGTGTCTTTGTGAAGTCCGTGGATGCATCTGAATATAGACGGACAGCTAAATATATATACACTCTTATGGACAAGGTTGTAGAGACTGTGGGAGAGGAGCATGTTGTACAGATTGTTACAGATAATGGCGCCAATTTCAAGGCAGCCGGTAGTGACGCAGCCAAAGATATGTGATCGGGTTGATAGATCAATCTCCCGAAGGATTGATCGAATCCAAGAGGGATTTCAGCCACTAGGGCACAAACGAAAACATGAAAAACTCACGTGAGCAACTGAGAGATTATTGATTGATTGAAAATAAGCATAAAAATAACATTAGGGCTCTTCTGTATATATAGAGCATAATGTTTGCTAATGAGGAAAGCTACTAATTATAATTAACAATAAAATTAAAAAACAAGCAAACTAAGTAATATTACTAATCTAGAAAATTAGGAAACGTGAGGCACATGTGGACCCCATCAACTGGTCCGTCAAGACTTGCGGTTGCGGGTCCGGGTCCCTGTCTTGGATAAGGACAGGACTGCATCACTTAGGATGTTGGAGAATAAGATGCATCATCTGTTTTGGACTCCATGTGCAACACACTGTATAGATCTCATTATGGAAGAGATTAGAAGGAAGAAGAAAATTGCTGAAGTTATCAGGGCATGTAAAAGCATTACCAGATTTATTTATGATCATTCATGGCTTTTGAGCTTGATGAAAAGATTCACAAATAACCATGCCTTGATTCGTCCAGGATCAACTAGGCTTGTTACCCATTTCATTGCGATGGAGAGCCTTGTAAGGTTTAGAACAGAGCTGATTCAGATGTTTGCATCAGAAGAATGGCTTCATTCGAATTGGGGCAATGCAACAAGTGGTCCGGAATTTAAGATCCCTAACTTGATGAGGGACAATAAGTTTTGGAAGAAAGTGTCTAATTTATTAAAGGTTTATGAGCCTTTAGTTAGAGTGTTGCGGCTTGTAGATGGTGATGACAAGCCAACAATGGGATATATATATATATATGAAGCAATGGATCGGGCTAAGCAAGCTATCATGGAAAATGTTAGCTATCATGAAGAATATATAAAGATTATTGATAGACGGTGGGCTGACCAGCTGCACCATCCATTGCATGTTGCAGGTACTCAATAGTTATATCACTATTTGATGCTTTTAAAGCAAGCTATCATTCTTTGATTGATGTTTAATCATTTTGCATTTCAACTTGTTTTCAATGTAGGTTATTTCCTTAATCCCGAATTCTACTACCCCAATGCCCAACAACACAGCGATGTAATAGATACGGAGTTGAGGGTAGGATTAAGGCAAGTGTTGAATAAATTGTTGGGAATGGACGATTCCATCAACGCCCTTCAAGAGATGAGTTAGTGATTGAGATTTGAGATGACATATTCTTAAGATAGGTCCGTTAAACATTTATGATTTGTTCCTAATTTTCACATTGTAGATATCTACATACACACAAAGGAGGGAAAGCTTTGCTGACCTAATCACACAAAGGGTGATTGGAAAAATGCCACCTAGTATGATAACAAAAGACCCAATCACCCAACCTAATAGTCTTTTGTTATTTATCTCTCAATTGATTGGAAGGACTTTAGGAATATCTAATTTTATTTATTTATTTTGAATTTCAGCTGATTGGTGGATGAATTTTGGAGAGGATACTCCATATCTAAGGAAAGCGGCTGTTCGCATCCTTAGTCAAGTTACAACTTCATCAAACTGTGAAAGGAATTGGAGCACTTTCTCCTTGATCCACACAAAGTCCAGGAATCAGCTTACCATGCAAAAACTCAACAAGCTTGTGTATTGCCAATACAATTTAAAGTTGAGAAACAAAACGAGAGAAAGGAAGGCAAGGGATAGTCCGAGCTATTGTCCAATTAGTTTGGACCACATATTCAGAGAGGACGATCCCTTGCTCCCATGGATAGCCGAGATAGAGGATCCATTGCTAGATTCAGATCCGAGCTTTCAGGAGGAGGTTAAAGATTTGCTTGATGAAGAAATGGATGAGGCAGAGGGTGCCCCACTCGGAGGAGAAGGCACAAGTGCACATCCGCACCCACAATCTAGAGGGAAAGAACCTGCTGGTCCTGCTCATGTTGTGTCATCTTCTGAGAGGACAAGTACCACCGTCTCTTCGAGTAGCCATGGTGGAGGAGATGGGGGAGATGGAGCAGGAGACACTAGTGGGACAGGTGCTACTAGTGAATACTACCAACATGATCAGGAAGATGTCATTCCTGTATGGGAGGTACAAGACTTTCCGGAAATAATGGAAGGAAATCGTGGTTATCAATGGCGTCGGAGAGTCTCACCACCTGCTCCACATGCTCCTGGAGGTAGTAGTAATAAAGAAGGAAATATGGGTGGAGGTGTTGGAGGACAACAAGCAGCATCATGGACTGATTCATGGAACCCTAGTTACAGTGGACAAGGACCCTCGCAGTATTTTCCATATGGTCAACTGCAACAAGGAGACGAACAATCTTCTGTTTCAGGGTCCTACTCATATGGTGACTACGGTGAAACACAATATAATAGATATCCCCCTCCACCTCCTCCAAGTTATGATGATGCGGGCCATGCGGTTACCAACTTGGATTTGTGGATCCCAATATTTATCAATATCAAATGCAATATGATGCCAATACAAATGATAACACAGATGGGGATGAGGATAACAGTGCCTTAAATCTTGGTAGACGATCCTTTTGGTGGTGACCAAGGTATTCCTACTTCCTTCACTAACTCTCTACTCTGTCATTTCTAAATTGGTGTTGAATGTTGATTGATGAATATTGATCACTTCATAGTTCATTCACTTGATTGAATTTGAACCTTGAATGTTGAAGTATTGATATTTGATATTTTGATTGTTCAATGTTCACTAATGAGTAATGAGTAATTGAGTAATGACCTAACTCTTAAGTCTTATGCAGTTATGCCTTTATTTCATATTCTATTTTTTTTTATGAGCTTTCCATTACTTTCTAAGTTAGTATGACTAAGAAACATTAATACATGTGAAAAAACTAATAATTACTATTATTTTCTATTTATACAGCGATACAGGACTTCATATATTGAGGGCACCGCTACGTCCCCTTTTCTTACTTACTTTTGCAAAAGAACCACATATCCTTTCATTTTACAATTTTCTGGATTTTCTGAAAAATTTTCAGATTTTTTGGGCGATTATTTCAAATCGCACCGCTACGCCGCTACGTATCCCCCGCTTCATAGCGTTTTGGCGGCGGGCCGCTACACCCGCCACTATTTTCATCCGTGGGAAAGACTAGTTAGTTGGGTTAGGAGGTAAGTTGTATTAGGAGTCTTAGGGAGTCTTTCAGGGTTTCTTTAAAAATCTTTTAGAATTAAATAAACCATGTCAGGGTCAATTGCTCAATATAGATCAGAATGGAGAAACAGAATTCATGTAGCCGATCCCAACATAGTTGGGACAAAGCTTTGATGTCATGATGATGTAAGCATCAACTCGTAACACACAATACACAGTATGCATCAATTAAAAAAAACTTCAGAGTATACATCAATTACAAAAACTTCAGAGTTTTTTCTTGTTCTTCTCTCCTTGGTAGATTGATGCTCCTTTGCATTGAGATATTCCGCATCTAAGGTCAGTTTTGCGGTTGACTTTGGTTCCTTGTTAATTTATAGTTTCTGATTTTTTTCTAAGAATCACTGCGACTGTCTAGGTTTTTCTAGTTTATTCGATTTTGGGCCCCCGACAGTCTGGTCTTTAGAATCAGACTGCATCACAAAATCATTAGCACATATGAAGAAGACTTAGCAAAATAAGAACATAGACTCCTTTCATGGATGAAAGGATAATGATAGCTACCAAAATCTTAATAGGCTGCACATTAGTCCATGCAAGGAGCCACTTTCAGCAAGGCACACCAAATACCATATTCAGATGAAATAATCCATTAGAGCTTGTTCACACTTGCGTGTTCAATTGAGTTTAAAACGCCTCCAATCAACAAGTGCAGTAATGTTAACATTCATTGATGTCTTCTCAATCGAGAAGACAACACCACTTCATCCAAGAAAGTAAGGCAGGGAGATATTACACTGCAACCAATGTTAATAAAATAACAAGTGCTATTTTATTCACCAAAGAATTCAACTTTGCAAACTTTGCCGAGTATAAGAAATAGAATGGCATGGCATGTAAATTGGAATAAAGAGGAAAGCCAATGTAGGGGAAGTGCTTAAAGAGCTTTTTCCATTAATTGTAAAAAAATTAAAATAAGTCGTACAAGAATGGAATATATAAATTGCAACTTCAGTAAGGATGTGCATGGAGCTAAAATGCATGTCAGAGTTGAAGCTCAAGAGATAGCACAAAGAGATTCATTCCTATACCCTGGCTCGATAATTAGTAAAGATATGGAGATTGAGAAAGATCAATATAGGGTAAGAGAAGAATGGTCAAAGTGGAGAGATTCATTCCTATACCTTGGCTCAAACATAGTATAAGAGAACAATAGTCTAAGTGGAGACTTTCTTTTGGAGTGCATTGTGATTAGTGCTTACCAGCAAGATGGAAGGAAAAATTCTATACGACAACGACTAGACTAGCTCTGACCTACCGAGCAGAATGTTGACCAATCAAGAAGCAACACAAGCACAACATCAATGTAGTAGAAATGAGATTGTTGAGATGGATGTGTGGTATAACTAGGAAAGATAGCATTAGATATAAGCACATCGAAAGCATTTAGGAGTAGCACCAATAGGTGATAAATTAAGAGAGCCTCGTTTGAGATGGTTCAGACATGTCCAACATAGGCTAGCTATGGCGCCAATTAAGAGAAGTCTTTCTATGCAAGTTGATGATCTACCAAGGAAAGGGGGTAGGCTAAAGAGGACATGGATGAAGAAGTAAGGTTAGTCTGAAGAAGTACAATCTATCCAAGGATTTGGTCTTTGATAGACTAGAGAAACAAAATTCATGTAGCTGACCCCAATATAGTTTTTTTATCAATAATGAAACGATTATATTAAAAGAAAAAGAAACCATTAGAAAGACGAACCACAAATTAAGAAGGGGAGAGAATCTACCAAACCCTTGTTTAACAAGACCATCCACCATGGAATTTACCAATCCAAGAACATGACAAAAGACCACATCTAACTAAGAAGATAACACCTTGATTTCATTACAAAGAAATTGAAATCTCGAAGGCCTAGAGTCAGCATGAGAAGCCCACTTCGCCACATTAGCCAAGTCACTTTCCACTGCAACTTAGACTGATAAGAGCGTGAGAACAACTGAAGAGCTTCCAAAATCGCCATCACCTCTGTCTCATTAATGAATGTGATGATTTTGATATGTGTATGTTTCTCTTTGCACCAAAAGAAGAGACAGGAACCTATAAATGGATCTCATACCCTATGCAAGCAATCAGTACTGCTTCTGAGTTCATTATTTTACATAATAATCATTCCTATGTTTCAAATTATTACGAAAACTTCCTTGTAAATAGCTTATGCCATTAATTGTAAAAGCTATGTAAACCTATGTTCAGATCCTTCTAAATTCTAGTACATATTTGTTTTGTTGGTTTTTTCTTTTTGAAGTTTCAGACTCTTAAATTTTTGCAAATGGATAAATAAAGTCATCTGAAAGAACTCTACTTGTTTTGTGGGCATTGTTGGACCATCTAAAATTTCAGTATAAATGCAGAGAGAGAGAGAGAGAGAGAGAGAGAGAGAGAGAGAGAGAGAGAGAGAGAGAGAGAGGAGAGGGATGGGGACACGGGGAAGCTTATAAACGATAAAACAACAATTTTTAAGGCTATAGAACTTAAAGCAGAAGAAGGAGAAACCAACTTGGAAGATTTGGTTTGAGGTCCACAGTCAACTGAACTGCAACTAGAGAGTCATCTTTATCTCTCATACCCAGTACTGCCCTAGAGTCTCCAATGTTTCCAATTACAAGATCATGTCCCTGTCGAACAGCAAAAAACAAACTGGGCATCAATAAGAACAGCAAGGGGAAAAAAACAATAAACACATTTGTCACAAATTAAATTTGTTGTCCCCTTGTCTCCTCCTTTCTATGTTACATTAATCTCTAAGATTAGAGATTTGGAAGAGCATCATTACCTGCTTGATTAATGTGACAGCAGTAGTCCCACTGCAGAAGCAATCAATATTTGGGTGGACTCTCAGTTCCTTATCCATAACTTTGAAAGCCTTCAGAAAAGAGTCTTTCAATGTCAGAAATATCTGTGGATGCCTCTCTTCTTCTTCAAGATTCATAGTGGTCCTCGACTCTTCATCCATGCATTTAAAGGAAGTATCTTCAGGATTCATGCTTCCAGCTGCAACGCTGCTGTCCTCCTTCAACCCACTGTCACTGTGTATGTTCACCTTCCAATGAGCACTTAGTTTCACAGGAAGAGAATCCCTTACTTTCTTTGCAACCAAATGACCAAAGGGACCATGACCATCAAAAACTCCACAGAAAACTGTATCTGTTCTTGAACCGAAATTCTGGGGAAACGCAATCACCAATATAACTTCATGATCATGATCAAAGAAGCCTTGTCCCAACTATGTTGGGGTCGGCAATTACCACTATATAACTGTGAAAAATGTAATAATCATGTAGTTGCACACACATGCACTCACAAAATCATTCCTTCCAATCTGATTGACACCGTATGGAACATAACAACATGCATATGTTCAGCAAAGTCAACAGTAAGTCCATTTTAAATTAAAACCAGCATAAAATTAAGTAAAGGAACTCAAATAAAATTGGACTGCCGACTTCATGGTACAGAAGGATTCGAAGTGAAAAAAAAATTGCTTTGCCCTACTACAAAAGGGCAGTGTGATACAAAGACCTTTGTGTAATCTTCCAATTCTATAACTGTTGTCCAAACACAACATATGACAACCAAAAAAAAATGCCAGGGACAGGTTATTATGTTGGAAAAACTCCCTAATGAGTCAGCACAAATTATTATATATTAAGCTGGAGGGTTTTTTAATCTAACTTTGACTGTATCTTTAATTTTGACCAACGCTTATAGAAACTGTTATCTCCAGTTTCTATAACTGTTTTCTCCCCCACTTCCACCTCACTCCCCCTTATGCCCATCTACCCCGCTTTTCACAAATATGCTACTTTCTCACAGGGAGATAAGATTCTACCTCTCCATGCACTCTCTCCTCCATCATCAACCACTCATTTTAACTCTCATTCTACCTTTATTATGCTCTTTTAGTTTCTTAGGTTACATAGATGAGTTCAGAGATGGAGGAAGCAAGAGATGCATCATTTGCTGTTTCATATATTTGAATTTTATTCTTCAATAAATGGTATACATGTATTTTTCGCTTTTGATCTTTAGTCCATCTTTTAAAATCGTTGATATTTAGTTTCACAAGTAGTGAAGACTTTTATAGTTATGTTCATTCCAAACTTATTCTTCACTTACATTTCTATAAGTTAATTAATGTTTAATTCTTTTTATATAATGATGTTTAAATTTATCAATATTTAATTAATAGTGTAGATTCATTTTATGGTTGTTTAATCTGCATTTAACGGGCATACGTGTGCTTAGCATGGGTTTCTGTGCTAGATCCAAGTTATCTCACTGAGTTGGCTACTGACATCAAACTGCCAGTCATCTCTCAAGTGAATTTCAAATGGGCATGAAAAGCCACAAAAAAGGGAGTATCTTCTGATAACAGTTCTTCGAACATTATAAAGGATGGTGACCTAGGTTAGTATGCCCAATAAGGCCCATGTTCTGATAGATGGCCCTAACTTGTTAAGTGATTCACTTGCATAGTTAAAGGGCCTCATTTAGAATTAGTCAGAGATGTATTCTATACTTTAGAGATAAATAAATTGTGAAATTTGGTGGTTTCTCAAGTGATTGGTTGGGTAGTAATGGGTGACTCAATTGAAAATAGTCTAAAAAACTGCCAAAAACAGATTCCTTTCGTGTCCTACAGATCTTCACCATATCCTCCTTGTCGAAGATATATAGTCCTGCGGAGGGAAGCAACTAGCAAAGGACGCGGGGGTAATGAAAACTTTCTAGATTATAACAAGAAATTAAGAAAGAAATATATGAGGAACAATTAGGAAGTGAACAATGAAACACGTGGAAAACATTTGAGACGCATTTTGAAAATGCAAGTGGTTCATTACTAACATGGATAAGAAACCGATAAAAAAAAGGATAAGAAACCATTGGGATCCTTATTAAAATGTATGAAACTTTTATAGAATTCAGTACAACGGATAAGAATCACTCCAGAAACTTCATGGAAATGGATGAGAAATGGATATGATTTACCATAGAAATACTTATGACTGACAAGCTAATTAATAATTTTCATTGGTTTAATAATAAACTTTTCATTGGAAGCTGCTCATTGTCACAACCACAAGGTTGCTGGTTCAAGTCATGTTTCCAACCACAACAACAACAATATAATAATAATATCCTCTAATATTTGAATAGAACTCATTTTAGAATGTGCAATGTGATTTTATATTATTTTAGGATTTTCTATTAGAATCATATTTTCGTTCCTCAAAGGTTTTGGATATTTCTCCACCATTCCAAAACAAGTACAACAAAAAAACTTGGACATCTTATTATTACTTCAAAGACACTTCCAATAGAGAAACTTTTGTGCATAGCTGTCATTTCAAATGCATTTCCTTATTATTTTCTACAGATCTCAATATCATTTCCATTTTATGCCCACCATCATTTCCAACACATTTGTAAAATCCTTTCTAGTTTTTTCCTCAAATTGTTCCCATTTCTAAGACCCATTTCCATTGGAACACTGATGCAAGACCTATGGTAGGGTTTTCAGGAAAGTGTCGAAGCACAATAGTGGTGATATTTTGTTGGGTTGCCCATGGATGCATGAAAAAAATGGAACTCATGGCATGCATGACAACACATACACGTTCCTGCATGGTGGAAAGCAAGTCACACTCCATCCAAATTCCAAAGAAGCTAGAACCACCAAAGAAAGTATCAAGATCCAGTATCACAAAGGATGCTCTTCAAGTACACCATGTCTACAAAGGCAACATGAAGAAGACCTGAGTTTGAGGACGAACTCTTCTTTCAATCTGGGGAGAAGAATGCAGAACGGGCCCACAAGTGGTCGCGCTCAAGATAGTTTAGGGATATTTATTTTATTTATTTTCTTTCCCTAATTACTAGTTAGCAGATTTCTAATTGTAATTAGGTTTAGATTTCTTATTTTCTAAGTTGATTCTATTTACTTTCCCAATTTGATTAGGTTTCTTAGCTACCAAGTTTTGTCTTCCTATTTATATGCAATGTCATAGATGGAAATCTCAGACTTGATTATTTGAATAAAATTATTATGGATTTTCTTCCCTTGGAGAGGTGTGTTATTGTGTTGAGGTCTTTGCAGAGACATGTTTAAAGTGTCTGTGGATACATGCTTTGGCATCCACGCAAGCCTTAACCCTAGAGCTTGCATCAAAAACAATTCCAACCCCATGTAGCATCTTTCAATAACTATTTTTTCCACTAAAGCTAAAGTGCCTTTAAAGTCAAACCACTCTGCATGAAAATTTAACATTTGGGCTGCAAATGTATGGATTGAAAATAAGTCGTACAATAACAGAATATATGGTTTGCAACTTTGGTGGGCATTTACAAAGAGCCGAAACTAACGTGAGAATTGAAGCCCATGAGATACTACAAAGAGATTCATTATGTTACCTTAATTCGATAATTAGCAAGGATGGGGAGATTGATAAGGATGTCAAACATAAGATAAAAGAGGAATGGTTGAAGTAGAGACTTATTTTTGGAGTGCTCAGTGACCAATAAATTCCAACAAGGTTGAGGGAAAAATTTTATGGGATAGTGATTAGACCAAGTATGACCTATGGAGCGGAATGTTGCGATAGAAGCCCAACCCAATTGCGCGATAATGGTTGAGTCATTGGCCCACACAAGTTAAACCTTGTGGGTCATGCATGTGAGGCAGATTGCAAGTAAGTTAGGAAAGTGAATAAAGTGATGAGGCTTGACTTGTCAATCTAATCATCCATTGAGTTAGTGTGTTGATAAGATTGGATTTCTTTCCCAGTTAAGTAGTAGGATTTCCTTTGCTAATTATGTGGTGATCTTTCCTTGATGTAAGGGAGATCTTTTTAATTATCTTTCTATCCATGTAAAGCCAACTATTGCTATTTAGTAAGAGAAGAATAATGAGAAAGGTATCAGAATTTATCCCCAAAATTTGTGCTTGCACAAGGAGGCTGTCCAACCTCGAATTGGATCATCTATCTCTCTTTTCTCTTTAGGTTCCTATCATGTTGGCCAATCAAGAAGCAAGCATATGCACAAAATGAATGTAGTAGAGATGAGAATATTGAGGTGGATGTATGGTAAAACTAGAAAAGACAAAACTATAAATGAGAGTTTTCAAAAGCATTTAGGGGTAGCATCAATGGGGGTTAAAATTAAAAAAAAAAACCATTTGAGAGGGTTTGGAAATATCCAACATAGGCCAGCAATGGCGCCAGTAAGGAAAAGTTTAGCTATGCAGGTTGATGACCCACCAATGGAAAGGGGTAGGCCGAAGAGCATGTGGATGGAGGTAATAAAACTAAATCTGAAGAAGTGCAACTTATCTGAGGAGTTGGCTCAAGATAGATCGGAATGGAGAAACAAAATTCATGTCGCTGACCATAACATATTTGGGACAAGGCTTTGATAATGATGATGATGTTGTTTCACACCCAAAAAGGTTCATAAGCACACTAACATGGTGAATTAGCCCATTGCCAGAATTCAAGGAAATTAGAAAGGAATCAGTTGATCTTATTTTTTATAAAGAAAATGAATCTAGATCTTGTATCAAATGTAAAAAAAAAACCAATTTCTGGTTCCTTTGGGCACTTAAAAGGTCAAAATCAATGGGGCTAAAAGTAGAAAATTTTTGAGAGAGTCAAATATATAGGAATATATCTTAATAATGACACACAGGTTGCTTTTTTTCTTTCCTTGTGTAGTTAGGATCCTTGAGTCTTTCAGACGAAGCAGAGTTAAAGAATACTGCCAGTTCACCATAATAAAAGCATCAAAGCATCAGAGTCTTTGAACAGAGATCATAAATTTAAATAATTAACAGCTTAACATTATTAATACTTCAGTGAACCTCACACAAGCCTTAAGCAGATTACAGTTTTCCATAAACGCAAACAGGAGACATACCACACACACACACACACACACAAAAGAAGCAAAGTCAAGGGGAAAAAAAGAAATGAAAAGAGCGAATTAGTAAATGTTGGGAAGGTAAAGAACACACCTCCCAAACAATCATGGCATCCTGATTGGTTCCTTTCTTTCCCTGTTGGGTAAAAATGGAAGCAACATCGCTAGCCCCATTTGAGAAGATCCTACCAGGTATCCTGCGGAGTTCATCTTCTTTGTTATCAAATGAATTACCCCGCATCCCCTGTCTCCTCCGCGAATTACTCCTTTTCTTCATTACCCCCGAAGGAGACAGCGGCGAATAAGGGACATAGTTTCCCCCATCCGCCGATAAGCAGGACCCCATCCTCAGGGCCCTGATTATGCCTAGGAAGCACTCCAGAACCGCGGCGCAGTTAGAACCAGTTGAAGGATCCGTCTCAAACAGCTTACAACTTTCCCTCGCCTTTCCTAAGATTGCCTAATCACACAAAACCATAATTTATGAGCAGAACCAATTAACCCCTTCAAGCTCCACAGTTACCAACTATCTAATGAAATGAAATCAACTCTGCCTCCAAACCCAAAAAGGAATTGATAAAAAAAAAAAAAAAAAGGCTTTCTAACACAATTGAATTGATATTGAAAAAAAGCCTTACCTGCAGTGTTTTTATAATAGAGGATTCCGGCAACCACCAAAACAGTAATATATCTACAGAAAGCAGAGATCCCACCAGAGAAGCCGAAAGAAGACGGAGAATTGAAATTTACTGAATCTATGAAAGAATAAACAAAGAAACAGACATAACAGAAACACCAATCCACGGATCAATCAACCAAAACCCAGAAATCCCAAATTCATTCTCTTCCAATCAGCCCTTCCCTCCTTTCAAATCCTCCAAGATTCGAACTTTTTGCTGATCTCACTAATCCCCGATCAAAAACTTCCGCGGATCGTGATACTCCTTCTCAATCTTACATCTTCTACACTATCCCAAAGAAAGGAAAAAAAAAAAAACAAATCTCAACAGAATTCAAAGCAAATCAAGTGATTAATTACAAAATCAGAAACTTCAAACCCCAATTCCCAACTTTTGATCATCAAAAACGCCCAAATGATTCAGCTGGCACAGATCTTCAAGAGCGGATCGAATCACAAACAGATGAGATAATATGCCATCAATTAAAGAGATGGGGATTCGTTTCGATTTGGTCTTTCGTCGGACGAGTTGATTTGATCGTCTTCGTCTTCTTCTTCGTCGTCGTCTTGGAAAAGGGATATGTGCGGTCGAGAGAAATTCATTCCCAGAAACCTTCCATTTCCATTTTCATGGTCTCTCTTGTTCTTGCTCTCTCTCTCTCTTTTATTCATTTTATGTGTAGTTATAGATTTGTTTATCTATAGTTTTAAAGTTTTTAACATAAAACCCCCTGCTTTCTATTTACAAAAGAGTCCCTCCAGTTAGATTTTTATATACACCCATCCATATTCTCCAAATAATTTTGTTGACGGTATTATTTTATTCTAAGGGTTCAAAGGTGCACATGGCATATATAACCTTATATATTATAAATTAGTCGAAGCTTGTCTATTTGCATAGAGCTAAAGTCTTGGGAATTTTCAAGAAAAGTGTTTTTTTATCAAAGCTGTTAAAATTAAATGAATAAAAGTGAAGATCTACAAATGATCATCAAATGCTCCCTCTCCCTCTCTCTCTCTCTCTCTCTCTCTGATTGAAAATGAAATACATGAAGTAGGGTTTCCTCCATGGGCTTGCTTGTTTTCAACAACGCTAAGAATTCATATTGTTCTCAAAGGGCAAGTGTTGTGTACGCTTGTGAAAAATTGGATTAATTGAATTCTTCATCTTCAGTGGGAGAAAAAGACTTTTCCAACCCTTTATTGAAAAGGCTTTGTTGAGAAATTGCATAAATGTTACCTCATTTTTGCATTATTTCTTGCAAAAAAAGTAATTGTACCAAACGCGGATTCTATTGAAGCGCATAAAAGATTTTTTACTTTTCACACTTATTTCATGAAAAAGTGTACACAAACATGCCATATTTAAACATATACATAAGTGTTAGGCCCCAACAGCAGGAGCTTTGAAAAATCTTGGAGTATAATTCTCTAAGATTACATTTGGCAACCAAATCTTTATGGAAAAGATTTTTTTTTCCCTAAAATTGTGGTAAATTCATGTTTGGAAATTGTAAATTCCTAAGGATTTGAACGAATGAAAATCTTCATTTGTTAGAATTTTCATATCCGACCACCCCTCATAAGATTTAAAAATCCTCACTTAAGTGGATTTGCACAACAAATCCTATTTTTCTCAGCTATATGCATCGATACACATCAATATCAATGTGAAATCCTTAACTATAAAAATCCCCAACGAGAAATCATTATTCCAGTGGTATTAAAGAATCATTAAATCTATAGATTACTTATCTGTTACCAAACATGCTCTTAAATGATGTCCAAGTACTAGCATTACTGGTAAAGTTTAAAAACATGGAGTTCTGGTTAGAAATTCCACCAAGCAAAAAGACCTTGTATCTTCATCTTATATTTTTCATCCTTCACCTTCTACTTTTCCTTCATTGGAACCCATTTTATCATGGTTTCCTAGAAATCTAGTACATCCAACAAACAAGCCAATACTGTTTAACCTTAAATAGAATAACTCATATTAAAACATCAATTGTTCTTCAAATTGACTAAAGTTATTATAAGATCCCATCATGCTTAAACTATTTTAGTTTTTCTTTTCTTTTATGAATGATATTATAGTTTAGTTACAAAGCTAAAGTATGAAGGCAAAATTATATATAGTTGGAGGGAATGTTCATATATATATATTTTTTTTCCCTCTTTCCTTTTAGAGAATTATATCAAAGAGTTCCACATTTCTTAACCTTTCAACTTATCATTGGATCAAAAGGTGGTTGCATGTGCAAATAGATGTATTCATTTGTAAAGGCTACAGAAGATGAGGGGGGTTATATGTAAAATCCCCCATATTTAATTTCTCCTCCTCATTCTCTTTGTGACTTGAGCTTTTAAAAAGTGCGTCTTATCTTTATCTCAGTGACCGGCGAGCGATGGTGCACGCGCGCGGAATGGTAGCCACAGGTCCTGACAACTCGGTCATGTGGGGCCAGCCGCCCGCCAGCCCCTTGCTGATCGATCGGTCATGGAACCATGTTTACGCGCCACTAACAGCCGTTATGCCGTTGAACGTGGACTACTGTTGGATTTGCTGGCTACTGTTATGATGTCGTCGTGGCATCTGGTGGGTGGGGCCCAACTCATGGGTGGCAACCCCTGATTCGTCCAAATAAAACTCCCCTATTTGGATGAAATAGGAGATCCTCTGCCATTTGAGATGGGCAGGTAGGTCACATCGTGTTAAACGTCTGGGTTAAGCCCATACTCTATCCTCACATATGCACTTGAGTCTAGGCCGATGAGTCATCGGTATTCTTGACGGCCCTACAACACCTATGCCCTCATCCTACGCTCAAGGGTCAGTGCTATACTTGGGCTCGGTCAAGGACAAAATAAATAAATATAGGGGATTTTACTGGAAAAATCCCAAAATTTAGGCATTTATCCTGCTGGGTCCCAGCCAAATTGTGGACACTAACGAAGTCCGTTAGTGCGTTTTCGTATTTTTTTTTGATATCTGTGGTGAGTGACGCTAGCGTCACTAAGCCCTGATTAAAGTGACGCTAGCGTCGTCCATCGCTATACCTATTTAACCCACCCGTCCCCATTTTCACCATTTTCACCATTTGTAACTTCTGCTCCTTCTTCAGAACGACGACGGCGCTGCTCCATACTTCTTCCTTCTCTATCATCCATCATCCTTGATACATCCACGTGAAGGTATGTATTTTTAGCCCCGTTTCCGCACAATATTTCCGGATTATTAAGTGTATTTCGAGTTCTTGATCCGCTGTGTATGGTATAATCCATCATCCTTTGTTTTTTCAAGCATAATGTTTGTTTGGACTCTCCATTCTTCATTTGTTTTGTTCTTGTAAGCCATCATGTATTTCTGGTTATATCATTTTCTCTTTTTCACATTGTTTGCTCTCACGCACAGTATTTGTTCGATGAAATGGGACAATGTAGGTTTCAACTTATGATTATCTCAAAAGAGATACTACCTTCTACCATTTTCATTAGTTAGGGAATTTACACCTCCTCTACGTTCATTGTGCAAAAAAAGAAAATAAAATGGTATTGGAAGCAATACTAAGACTTGACTTCACCTTCAATAGAGAAGGTTATTTGTTCTATCCTAACATTGGCTTTTATTAATAATTAAAGTAGAGGTTTTTTATTTTTTAGATTCATTTTCATCAACGAGATTTGTAAATAAATAAGATAGTTATCTTAACCATTTTTACTAAACATGGAAGAGAAATGGTTTTAATAGGTAAATGAAGGCTTCCATGAATCATTTGCCCTCACTATATAGACCTATATGAGATGAGATGGTGGTAGAAGATAAGTTTAGATATTAGGGCAATTTAATAAGATTAAGAAACCACTTAAGAAGAAACCAGTTAAGAACATTGTGGGACTTGATGATAACAATGATAAGCAAAAATGGCCATAACACTATCTATAATGACCCCTGTTTTAGAATTACTCTATTCATAGGTGGTTGGGGGAGGGAACCACAGTGTTGAAACTATTTCACCACAGACATGCTCATTAATATGATAGCATCATTGCCTATTGGTTTATACAGAGGAAATGCTCATGCATCCGGAGTGCATGGCTTACTATGCATACCAGCTGCTTGGCCCCAACCGGACCATGCAGATCATGGGACAGTGGTGGATGGAAATCTCCAAATATGAAGTTTCAGGTCAACCCAATGTTTCTAACCCTTGATGGACAGTGATGGACTGTCTCTTTGTACAGTTCATTGTTGCATTAAAAACATTGTTAATTCTACAAAAAAAAAAAAAAAAAAAAAGATACAAAGGGAAAGCCGAAGTGTAACAGGTTGCTAACAAGAACAATCATAAGCAGTATGAGAGCATTTTGCTTAATTCGGTAAATTTTGATTGCTCCTGATTTGTGGAAATTACTAATTATATTTTAGAGTTTATGTTGAGTAGAATTATACTACTAATTGTCGTCTTATTTTTCTTTTGATCATACAATAACTCTTTAGTATATTTCCGTTTATGAATGTGGCTGATTTTATCCTCTCCTCAATTCATACTTGTATATGCTCACTGTTACATGCCTTTGAACTGAACAGATGGCGAAAGACACGTCTTCTGATGATGAGGGGGAGTTGTTGTATGATCAAGATCAACATGTCTCAAAAGCAATATTAAATGGGGCTGAACCTGGATCTTACAGGTGCATCAATACCAACCCCGACAAGAAGATATGGGTTTTGAATGAAAAACAAAAGGAGCATGTGAGGGATGCTGGTCTATCATATTTGTCAGAGATAGACTATATGAGGATAGACCATGCCCTAATATCCGGGTTAGTTGAAAGATGGAGGCCCGAGACTAATACGTTTCACCTACCAACGGGTGAGGCAACGATCACTTTGGAGGACGTTGCTTATATCTATGGACTCCCTATTGATGGTGAACCGGTAACGGGAAGAACCTTCAATAATGCATTCGTCCCGGAAGTCTGTAAAGAGTTGCTAGGCCTTGCCCCACATCCGGGAAAAGACACGATAGGGCTAACAATAAAATTCAAATGGTTGGAGAAGAATTTCAAGCCCTCCAAGCATAGGAGTGATGTATGCAGGACCAGAGCATATTTATTTTTCCTCGTGTCTGGACAGATCTTTGCTAACTCTTCTGGTGCAAGGGGACCAGCGTGGCAGTTAGAGCTCTTTAGGGAGTTCAAGCCCTATGCATGGGGTCCAGCTTGCCTTGCAAGTTTGTACAGAATGCTTTCAAGGGCTACTAGGCTATTGAGAGGTGAAGAGGAGAGTGAAGAGGGAGGGGAAGTTGAGGAGAAAAAAGAAAGTGGTAAACTTACACTGCTCAAGACCCTAACAGGCCCTCTACAGCTGATACAGGTTATTCTTTTTTAATCTGGTCAACATAATGATAATGTTCATGACTCTCTTGCAATTTTACATGACTTTTTTTGTGTCTTTGTTGTTTCTTACTTGTAGATATGGGCATACTCTAGGATGGCTATTGGGAGGTGCCCTAAGCCTGATCCTAGTTGGCAGGATGATCTTCAATTTCCATTGTTTAAGACATGGGAGAAAAGACTTAAAGATAACAAGAAGTTAACAAACATGAAGGAAATACGCGTTCAAATCAACGGTCTGAAGGAAGAAGGGGTACTCATTTACTATGAGTGTTATTTCGTCATTTGTCTCATAACCTTTAGTTTAATTATAGAGGTTGCTAATGGTTTTATTCTCTGTGTAGTTCTTATGGCAACCATACAAGGAGATGCCAAAAAAACTGCTCCAAAGTGTGCCAAAAGGGGACAAGAAATTGTTTACGTCATGCACAGTCCTCATTCATTATTGGGTGTTCGAGAGGCATAATCCAAATCGTGTGACCAAGCAATTTGGCATGAAACAATCAGTTCCCCCACCATTCGAGGTGCCATTCAAGCGGAACGAGCGCATAGAGCGATGTGTGATTGATTATAGTCAAAATCATCCAGATGTTTTCAACTTATGGGAATCAAGGCATAATTCTGTACTCTCCGGGAAGAAGGACTCTAGCAAAACACATAGTGATGATTATCTTTTATGGTATGGCTTGAACACTATCATGGAGGTAGTATGTGGTGCCCATGGTGAAGGACGGGGGTCACCGATCAAAGAAACAGCAAGTCCTCAAAATGTGGTAGAGGAGAAAGTCAGCAAGGGATCAGAGCATTTAAAGGATGATGCTACAAGAAAACATGTGAGCATCCAATCATTATATACGTATTTCAATTTAATTTAAAAACCGTTGCTGTTACAATTTAACAAATTGACATGTCTTCCTTGATGTTTGTATCAGGTGTTTCATTTTTTGGAGTATGTGGAACGGTCATCCTTGCGTGCTGATCGTAAGAAGATTAAATTGGGAGATTTTACAACCCGATTGCGGAAGAAGATCAAAAGCTTTAGAGATGCATTCGCTACCGCTTTCGAAGGGTTTGGAACAGAATCTGCATCTACCTCTCAGTCGGCTGATGATAAGGAGGTGGATGATGATAAGGAGGTAATTGTCCCATGTGCTTTCTTAATTCCACCAAGCTTCTTCTTTGTTTAATTTTTTGGCGTTTTTTTGGTCAATGCAGGGTTCGTCAGCATTATCAAGGAAAAGGGCAGTCCCAAAGCGTAGAGAGCGACAAAACTTGTCGCCGACTGCTAGGAGACTACAATATTCGGAAGGGAAAAGAATCGATATTGAGACAATACATGATGATGAGCCAATACATGATAATGAGCCAATACATGATGATGACCCTCCAGCAGCTAGTTTCGCATCGCCCGTCGTGCCACATTTAGACGATGTGTTGACTACTCCAGCTGGTGCAAGTCCCTCTCTGCAAATAGTGATGCACACACCGAAGTCTGATATCAACACATTGATATGGCGTATAAAGAGATTGCATCGTGAGAGGAAGATCCCTCGTTATTTCGAGGATTATGACCATCAGCTGGTGCGGTCGGCATACGCTTTGACGGAGGAAGAGTTGACGCTACTGGAGGGGTTCCTTGGATTCTACAAAGAAAAGTAATATTAATTTGTGATCTTAACGCCATAAATAAACTCAGATACCTTATTAGTCTTCAAGAGTACCGGGAAAAGTAACCACGAATTTTGTATGTTCTTATGATATTTGCAGGCGGGATGAGCTTGATATATACTGCACAATGGTTTCCGCTGGATCCTTGAAAAAAGTGCTCGATGATGGCACTTGGCTAGACACAAACATCATGTATTGGTGGTTTGAGGTTCTAAAAGTCCGATATCCGGATGTTTATTTTTACGATCCAAGTATCTGTGTAAGTGCTTATTGTTGGCGCTGTATTTTCAACCTTCTCTACTACAATGTCTCATTTTCCTCAGTGATCATATGTCTGCATTAATTATATTGTTCTTCGCGTCCACAGAGTTGGTGGCAGTCGAAAAACACAAAGGCATTGCAAGATAACTGTTGGGGTAAAGATGGGATGAGGGTTTGGGAAGCAAAGGAAAAGCGGTTGATGGTGTTCGTATTGTGGCATGAACATCATTTCAGTTTGCTCGTAGGATTTAATGAAGAAAGACGATGGGAGTATTACAATAGCTTGAACTCTGACAGGACGACTGTTAATGTGGCTAAAGAATTCGTAAGCACAGTACAATAATTAATTTGTGTATGCTGGTTGTTGAAGTGTGGTATATCATCTCGCATTTTCTTTTATTAAATTCATCTAATCAGTTTTGACATCTTCTATGAACAGATTGACTTCCTCGGCAATCAATATGCTAATTATGGTTGGTACGACACTGGCGTGTGGACACTACTTGTGAAAACGAAGATACCTTATCAAGATAATGGCAACGATTGCGGGGTCTTCGCGCTAGCGTACGCAGAACATCTTGCAGCCCGTATACCGATTGCATTCACGTCGACTGATATACCGTATTATAGAAGCAAGATCGTTGTAGACATCTATGGTCGAAGCTGGGAGTTGAATAGCGATCGATTGCCGATTGATCCACTTACTCAATGATTGTCCGAGAACATGGAAATTTTCATCTTTACTTTTTGCAACTGATGTAAATCAGTTTTGATGTCCATAAGTTTCATTTAGGTTAGATGGAGTTGCTTAATGTATTATTTTATAGATGGAGTTCTTTCAGTTTATCATTTTGTTGTGGCAATTTGAACGATTATTTTTAATGGGAATGAATGCTACAGGTTGTCACAATGTGTGTAAGATTTGCAATGAATTTTACAACTAATGTTTCCTTTTTTTTTTCCACTGTATCAAGTGACGCTAGCGTCACTCATTTGTGGTTCTGTAACATAATAGTGACGCTAGCGTCACAAAATTTACATTCTGTTTTCAGGTATAGCCTGACATAAGTGACGCTAGCGTCACAAAATTTACATTCTGTTTTCAGGTATAGCCTGACATAAGTGACGCTAGCGTCACAAAGTTTACATTCTGTTTTCAGGTATAGCCTGACATAAGTGACGCTAGCGTCACAAAGTTTACATTCTGTTGTCAGTTATAGCCTGACATAAGTGACGCTAGCGTCACTTAGTTTACATTCTGTTGTCAATTATAGCCTGACATCGGTGACGATAGCGTCAAAAATTTTACATTCTGTTGTCAGTTATAGACTGACATAAGTGACGCTAGCGTCACTTATAATGGCTTTCTGTGCTGACTTCCCTGACATAGGTGACGCTAGCGTCACTAACTCTGTTTTTGGTGTATTTATCATACATGGCAGAAACCATTTACTTTTTTTTTACGATACCGTCACTGTTATCTGTAAGAAACCATGTCATACTTGTAATATTTTGACTTCAATATTCCAAAATAATTCTTACAGAAAGTGAAGGCCAAAAAAATTATGTTCTTTACACATGAACATAAACAAACTCACAGGATTATGGTCCATCATCATGAAAACAAAACAAAAAAGTATGTTCTTTACAAGATGAACATAAATAGTGGCACAGGATTATGGTCCATCGTCATGAACACAATTTCTCACAAAAAAACAAAGAGAGTATTGTGTTGGCGACAGTTCACAGAAATAATTGAGACTAAGTCTGTCGATGTTGAGCCGGGGGATTTCGACAGCTCTGACGATTGTGGCCTTTCTCGTTGCAATTGGAGCATGTGAACACCCTTCGTTCCCTGTAACGATCCTCAGTTCGTATTCGATTCTTCTTTGGTCTCCCGGGCTGTTTAGTTGCAAGAGGAGGGATAACTCTTTCGTTCGAAATATGCTCCCATTGTTTGCTATCACGAGTGGCGTGAATCACCTCATTGTACGTGGCATGTAGTGCACTTGTTAGATACCAATTGTCGCAAAATTCATATGGATTATATTTCCTCACTCGCATTGAAGCGATTGCATGTGAGCACGGTATCCCAAGTACTTCCCACTTGCGACACGTGCAAGTTCGACGATCTAGATGAACAATGTCCACATACTGTGCAGACTGAACTTGAAACTCAACGAGTCCGGCAACGCGTACGTGCAACCTTCGGGCTTCTTCTGTTTCATGTCCTAGCAACTTCTCAGCATATGGAGTCAAGCGACTGTTAATGCAGCAGTTTTCAGCTTGTCTTTTTTGGAAGAACTCCATCAATCTAGCTCTTATCTCTTCCACTTGCTTGACTATTGGTAAAGCTCGAGTATCTTTCAGCATACTGTTGGTGCACTCAGCGGCATTACTTGTAAGCATGTCATATCGTCGACCTTCGACAAAGGCATTTGCCCAATGCTGCCGGCCAAATCCGTTTATATAATTATATGCATCTTGATTGACAGCCCTGATGTCTTCCATAAACGCCTCATATTCACATGCTCTGTATGCCTTTGCAGCACACCAGAATTTCATCACAATTGCCGGATCTTTGAAGGTTGACTTAATGTTTTCCGCAAGATGACGACAACAGTAAGAATGACGTGCACTTGGAATCACATTTGCCAACGCGGGAACAAGGCCCTTCTGCCGATCGGAGACAATTGTCAAATCTGTAGGTTCTCCCAATGATACAGACAGATTGGCGAGGAACCACTCCCAGCTGTCGCGCCGTTCTGCCTCCGCAAACGCAAAAGCTATTGGGAACAGCTTGTGGTTTCCATCGAGGGTCACGGCAACCATTAGAACTCCTGGGTACTTGCCACGGAGATGTGATCCATCAACAGCAATCATTCGCCTAAGGGATGTTGTGAATGACCGGATGCATGGACCAAATGCCCAAAAAAATCTCCTGAACCTGTCGTCGTCTGACGTATCAATATTGGTGACAGTACCCGGGTTCATCAATTTCAACTCCTCACAATACAAAGGGAGGATCTTAAAAGAATCTTCATATGAGCCCCTAACAATGCGCAGTGCAATTTCCCTTGCCATGTGTGCCTTCCTATAAGAAATTGTGACACCAAACTCCATTTGATAGTCATTCATTATTTCCTTTGGCCTAATGTTGTGATTTAACCGCACTTTTTCCAAGATGTACTCTGCAATAAGTTCTGATGACGCTTGACGATGTGCAGTACCCATGGATGGCTTCGAACATTTATGGATTGGGTTGTAGGTCCTAACCTTGAAGCGTGGTCCACTCTCAATCATGGATGCGTGAATGCGCCATGGACAGTCAGTTTCCTTGCAACGTGCAGTGACTTTGAATTGTTGTGTCTTTAAGTGCTGGAGAGTGAAGTTGTTGTATATTGCAAATTTCGCTATAGTTCTCCTAAAATCATCACGGTTCGGAAATTCGCGCCCAAGCCACATCTCCCGAGATGTATTGTGTTCCAACTCTGTATCAAATTCTTCCGGAACCATGTCATCTTCGAATATAACTTTCCGATTATGGTAGCTTTGTTCTCCAACATTGTACATAGAAGGTCTTTGGCATCTTGCCTTTGAAAACCCTGCAAGATTGGTTCCCGTGTTCCCAGATTCAACATTGACAAACTCTATTTCATCAGGCATGTTAACTTTCTCAACACGATCAATGAGTACAAAACTACTTTCTTTCGCAAATTCATTACCACCAATGTCTTCGACTGCTGAAAAATGAATGTCATTGTCTTCACATAGATTGACAGTAGGAATTTCATGACTTTCCCTGGAAGGTACTTTGCGCTTATCATTGTGATTGCTCCCAGAATAATCAATTTGTTTGCCTCGTAAAGAACGCATGTCCATCTCAAATGACCTGCTCAAGGTAAACACATGGAAATATTTACATTAGACTACTAGAAATAGTATTAAGCATTATATATAAAATACATAAAAAAAAGATATTATGTACCTTCTAGGTTCTCTTATCTTATTGGAAGAACCATTCGAACTTCTACTGATGTATAGTAATATCCCATTTGTATTGTGTTGTGAAAGTGTTAACATGCACTTGATGTCGCTATCATCCTCTATGGCAGCCAATGAAAACACGTGCCCATTGTGATGAAGATAACGTATGCTTATGTTCTCACAGGTTTCTTCCCACTGTGTAGTTTGAAGAGCTATGTTCATCAATTCGGAGTATGTTATGTCACTTTGAATGGACCTCATCTTCTGCTTTCCGCCTTCGTATACCGGGTGAATCATGTCAAATTTAAATTCTCCGTCATAATGAAAAATCACAATCAACTCACCATCCGACATCCTATTTCAAGACAGAAATAATTATTTAGGCATTATTTTTGTACAAACATGTACGGAAAATAGGGACAACCACCTCATTGACCAAAGTAGTGTGATATTTGCAAAGGGCCAAAGACGTAACACAGTGGAGGGGCATCTATGGCCTAGAACAGCTTACAGTCCACAATTTTTGAAAGTGTCTAGGGTTACAAACAATATAAAAAACATATGCAAGATTACAAACAATACAAACACTCAGTTTCACACTCAAAAACACAACATACAAGTGTGTGTGATAGTCTCTAACTTCATTGATACCAAAAGTAAATGAAAAGGCATCACAAATGATCGTTATATTCAATTTTTCCCCATGTTACTATGCAAAGATAGACATAAATGCACAAACCTTCAATAATGTACATCAACAGCCACAGAAATGTTAAGAAAATGACGGATTACACTTGAATACAAAAAATCAAATAAAACTGTCACACATCAGTTGGAGCCAGAGTAGATTTATTGACTAACATTTGTTCAGAAGAAGAATGTTCACTTTCAAAATACAACATTCACGTGCGTGACAATCTTTAACATCATGGACACCAAGAGTAAAAGGGAAAGCAACAAAAAAAAATACATTATCTTCATTTCTTTTCATGTTACCATGCAAAGATATACATAAATGTACAAACCTCTTTCATGAAGATCAACAGCCACAAAAATGGAATCAAAGTGACGGATTACACTCGAAAATAGAAGCCCATAGACCAGTCATGCTTCATTTCTAGCCAAACAAGAATTTTTATGATCCATTGGGTAGAACAAGATTGAAACCAGGGGACGACGCGAGTATTTAAAGGTTGCGCAAAGTGACGATATCGTCACTCAATATTATATCAAGTGACGCTATCGTCGCTATGAATATCATATAAAAAAAAAGGAAATTGGCGGGAAGACCCAATTAGTGATGAGAATTGGGCCAGTACTATGCCGGGTAAATGCCCATATTTTGGGACTTTTCCGGTAAAAACCCCATAAATATATATGTTTTTATTTTATTTTTTACCTATGCAACCATAAACTATCAATCTTAATTGAGGATTTTACCAATAAAATCCTCAAATACAGCCATTTATCCCAATAGGTCCTCGCCAAATATGCAGCACCAATTGGGTCTTCCAGCCATATTTCTATTTTTTTTTTATTCCTACTGACAATAGCGTCACTCAAAAAAATGTTGAGTGACACTGTCGTCACTGTTTGCATCTTAAAAAAAAAGCCAAGATCAGCAATATCAGAATCATGGGTCTTGTTATGGGCACCGATCTTCATAGCATTGAAGAACACCATTTCCATCTCTATACTACACAATCTGCTTGTCAAAGACTGTGAGGCCCAAAGGGGCGTCATCTGGGGCTTGATCAGTTAGATAGAGAGGACTCTCTAATCATATTTTGCAACGACCCTCTCTCCCTCTTCTTCCACCGGGCACCAGAACCTTCTCATCTTCTTCCCCTTCATACCCTTTAGTCTCTGCAGAGACCTTTGCTGTTGCAGACCACTCTTTCAGCTCTCTCTTTATGGGTTTTCCTCTAATTGATGGAGAAAAGGCTCTGCTGCTGCTTGGGGTGCAGGAGAGAGGAATTGGAGGTAGTGTGGATGTGAGTTTTGTAGAAAAATGAAGTGGGTTTTTCAAAGAGAGATGGAAGATGAAGTGGGTTTTGGAGGAAGCTGGTCTGTGCATGGATATTTTTACATGTAATTTACTTATTAAAGCATTATTCATGGTGGGAGATTTGAAGATGCTTACATCCTCTTTCCCTTTATTCCCAAAATGGGTTTGGTTGTAGATTCATCTACTTTTTTCATTATGATTCTCTGTTTGGTTGTGACGATTGTCTTAGTATGTTTTCTGGTATATTTAGAGTATGCATGAAATGGGTTCTTTGACTGTGTCGTGTCATCATCATCGTCTTTGCGTCAGAGAGCACATTGGATGTTAATAGAGAATCATAGGGGTGAGCTTTTGTGGGAAATGAGTCACCTAGGATAGGGCTTGTAGCTTGCTGTTGGATGCTGCAAGACAGTGGATTAGTTTGGCGGGGAGGATGTTTGCCAATTACTTATCACTTATACCTTTTGTGCTAAGTGCTAATATTGAAAGATGTTTGCCAGTTACTGCTCACCTATATTTGATGAGTGCAGGAAGATGGAATCTCAGAATTTCTTAACAGGATGAAGCACTTAAGATATTCTATTGCCTATATGACTTTGATCAAGGCAGAGTACAAGCAAAGTGATGAAGATTGTGAAGAGAAACACAGTGATGCTAGCGTCACTCACCCCATATTTAATAAATAAAAAAAACCAATTGGGTACTGACGGACCCAATTAGTGCTGCATATTTGGCGAGGACCTATTAGAATAAATGGCTGTATTTGAGGATTTTATCGATAAAATCCTCATCTTAATTTTAACCCTTTTTCTTTGTATATTTGGGGTGATAATGAAATGCAAAAAACTCGTAATAATAATAATAATTAAAAATAATTCTTGTAAACTCGACTGAAACCGGGATGTATCATGTAATACCCACAGATTCCAAAAATGGCCAATATATTTTTTTAATTATCTAGAATGTGAAATGTATTGAAATTGATTTTCCAACCTTTATATTATATTTTTTTTTTACCTTATATAAATTCAAAGGTCCATTCAAATATAGAGAAAAGACAAAGAAAGTGAAGATGAAGAAAACTTAACTACAGTTCAATTTTATATCCCAAACACTCTTATGCACTTATTTTTTTGGGGATTTAACGGCATAAACACTCCTATACAGTCTATTGTTGCAATTGGCCCTACTAAAAACTATCAGATAGATTGGGCCCTGAATCCACGTTTCTTTTTTTTTTTTTTTTGTCTTTTAGCGCTATAGTCGATATCGACTATCCCTGTGTGTCTACTAAAGTTCGAAACCCCTTTATTCCTCATTCGTCTTCTTCATCTTTTCCCCCTTTTTCCCCTTTCATCTCTTCCTATCTCTCTTGTTCTCTCTTGCTCTCTGTTACTGATCTCAAATCACAACCTTTGAGAAGGATGAAGAATGAAAGAGAAAGCTGGTGGGTGTGTGCAGATGAGATGCACGGAGATGGAGGTCTTGGAGAGGAGATAGGAGATTCTTCAGAGGAGGATTGTTTTCTTGAGGAGGAGATCGGAGTCTGATTGAGGGAGGAGTGAGATGAAAGTGCATGGAATCCAGTCGTCGATTGATTGGCGGAGAAGGAATTCGAGGATCCATGAGGAGATGTTGGTATCCATTTGGATTAAGAAGAAGAAGGGGTTTGCAGCAAAGCTAACTTGGGATTCAATTCCGCCGTCGTCGTCTCTTCTGTAATTGATGATAAGGCATTGGTGGAGGCGATGGGGGTTATTGGATTGAGAACCCAAGAAGGGGTGGGTCTGGGAGAATGGGTTGAAAGGGGAAATGGGGTTTTGGGGAAGAAGAGATTGGAATTGGAGAAATGGGTTTTGGGTGTGGAAGAAAGAGGAAGGTGGGCAAGGGTTTTGCATTTGAAAGTGAGGGTCTCCACCGTGGCAGCCGTCTGCATCTTCATCTCCCTCATGCTCATCACCGTCTCATGGGGATGATGCAAATGCTGTGGGTGTATGCTGGGAGGAAGGAAGGAGGAGAAAAGATATGGGAAAGAAAAAAAGGAGAAGAATTTTGTGACTTCCATCTACACATTTTTATTGGAATTGTGACTTGTGGTTTTGGAGGGCGAATGGAAGTCGAAAAGAGGGGATTTTGTTGTTTGGAGAAGCAATGAGCCACAAATATGTGTTGGGGTAGTTTCCATGAATGTGTTCGATGAAATGACGAAGAGAAAGGAGAATGAAATTTCACGCTCATTTCTCTTATTTTTCTCATGGGAAAGAAGTCTGCTGCTGTTGTGGGGTTTGTCATTCATTGATGTTGCTCACTAGGAGATATTGGAGGAGAGGAATTAGAGAACATAGGTGGGGTTTTCATTCATTGATTTTTGTAATTTTAAAACAGATTTCATGTATATATTTTTTGAAATGTAAGGTCAAGACACAATGAACTTATAATGTTGTGAATGGTTTCCCCCTATTTGAGATGTTTGAAATGTGTTTGAAGTGTTTGAAATATGTTTTAGATGTCCGAACTCTTGAGGTTTTGAAATGTCTAAGTGAACGGCCGAAACCTTCCCCACCAAAACTCTCTACTATGACGTCCAAAGGTGAAATTGGTATTGGTTGAATCGGTGGAAGCATTTTTTGGAAAGGGGATGCAAGAGTTAATGCGAACTCCTTTTTGGTTGGTGTTAATGTTATTGAAAATGATTAGCCAACCTCATCTAGAGCTACACTTAGTAAGTTAAAGTATTATAACATAGTCGATATCGACTATGATTATGTTTTTTATGTTTCAGATAAATAGTCGATATTGACTATGACTGCGTTTTTTATGTTTCAGCTAAATAGTTGATATCGACTATTCTAATAGTCGATATTGACTATTACTGTGTTTTTAGGTTTCAGGTAAATAGTTGATATCGACTATTGGTCATGTTAAACAAACTAGACAATGGTATATTCCATTGTATTAAACATTGTTCTGAATATATTGGTACATTCCATTCACACATTCAATTAACAAAGATCATTCAGTTTCAACAAACAACAACTTACTGTATCCCAGTCTCGTCACTTACATCAAGGAATCCTGCATCAAAATTTCTTCTTACAGATCAAGGATCTGTATCTCTCAAAGAAGAAATTGTTACCTGCTTGTCACCCGTTCCAGCTTTGATCAAAGGTGGCCCACCTCTGATCATCAAGAAAGCACCCAGGATTTATCCAACCTTGGGTCGCCCACTCTATCTAAGATTTATGGTGATTTTTCTGGAATTTTTCCAGCCTCAGAGCTAGGTTTTTCATCTCGATTTGCGGTGTCCCAGAATTTTGTGTATATTTTGAACTTCACCATACAGAATCCTGGATATGTATCTGATCCTGATAAAAATTGGTATATAGGTTCGAGATTTGGTTGCAGTAGTTACTGTAGAATCTGATTAGTGATCAGATCTGATTGTGGGAGCCACATCAGACGTCTACAGTCAAAAATAAGGGACGCCTGACAGTTTCTTTTGGGATTTTTGGAATTTGATTGCTATCTGGCCATCCTTAATCACTGTTTCACAATTTCATGCTGCGCAATTGATTTGCATTCTTATTTACATCAACTATTGTTTGCATCCTTGTTGTCCCTTTTGATCTGCATCTGTTGATTGCATTTGATCACATCCTTGCTGTCCCTTTCTTTCTTCCTTCCTTCTCCCTCTCTTTCCTCCTCTTCTTTTCTCTTTTCCCCCTCCTTCACTGCTGCACTCCGCCCTCACATCCCCTACTCACACCTCCATCTCCGTGCATCTCATCTGCACACACCAACCATCTTTCTTTTATTTTCTTCCTCCTTCTCAAAGATTGTGATTTGATATCAGTAGCAGAGAGCAAGATAGAATAAGAGAAATAGTAAGAGATGAAAGGGGAAAAGGGGAAAAAGAGGAAGAAGACGAATGGGGAATAAAGGGATTTCGGTCTTTAGTAGACACACAGGGATAGTCGATGTCGACTATAGCGCTAAAAGACAAAAAAAAAAAAAGAGAAACGTGGATTTAGGGCCCAATCTGTCTGATGTTTTTTATTGGGGCCAAATGCAACAATAAGCTATATAGGAGGGTTTTTGCTGTTAAATCCCATATTTTTTTCCATTTTATTTTACCACGCTTAAAAAAGTCCTAACATGATAAAAAATCAAGTCCACTCAAAATATATTTCTATTACTGCTACTGCAGTTTATCCTTATAGCAATAGTTGCTTGCAAAGGTAAAACATTAAACTCAGCTACTAATAATATTAGTTAGTATAGATAGGAGGGATAAAAGGAAAGGAAGAAGTTGGCTCTAGAAGAAAATTTTGAAAGACTAGTTAATAGTTTTTTCAATATGATAAAACGTATTATCTTTATCAAGTAAGAATAGAGGATTTAAAGGAAAATATGTTTGTTGATTCTTGATTAATTATTATTAATTTTGTCATAAACACCCTTTTAAGCCCAATTATGTTTAGAATGTTTTGTCTTACTCCCTTTTAAGTTTAATACCTGTAGGCATGTTGATGGAAAACCCCAAGCCCTGAAAAGGAATGGGCTATTAAGTTCTAGAAAACATGAGTTCTGCAGAGTCTGCATCCTCTTAGGCTTTTCCCCACAGTGACTGCAAGTGGACCAATCACGGTTCGCCACGTCACCAGGGGATGCCTGCCATTCACGTGGGTAGTTTTACCTGCCTTGGATGTATGATGACATGGCGGACCGTGATTGGTCCACTCATGGTCACTGTAGGTCAAAAGTCTCAGAGGATCCCAATTCTATGTATTCGAATTCTTCACGACTGGCGACTAGGGCTCAAGCCAGCCGGTCAATGACCCATTTTCCTAGCCATTTTGGCATCTTTGACCTTTGGCCCTACCTTATTCAATTTCCCCTCAAGCCAATTGGCTACTGGCTTTAGGACTTGACTTTTAGACCCTCAAAACATTAAGTTCTCACCACATTTGTCCCTTTTTGGACCAATACTCTGAAAGTTTTTGCAGGCTATCAGAATGGGTACTAGTTCTAATTTAACCAATTAATGCAGTGAAAATAATCAATCAGACAATATAAAACTAGTTATCTACCAATCACACACCACAAGAAGGGAGACATAGTATTTAGCGTGGAAACCGTATCTAGGGAGAAAAACCACGAACCAAAAATCAAGAGTTCATGAACGGTTACAAGATATACTCATAGCTCCTTTATCTCAGTCTGTACCTCGACCTAAGGACCGTAGTTGTTCTTGCACAGAATTCACTAACACGACATCCACCATGCACCGTTCTCCTTACTTGATCTCCTCGCACCTTGTCAGTCAAGATGAACTATCTTCTAAAACCTTCTAGAGCAGTCTTTCAGAACAATATTTCAATGGATCTAGAGAATAATCTCTCTCTAAGATATCTCTGACTCAGATTAATGAGAATTGTGATATTTCTAATCTTCAATATGCACACCCATACCTTTAGGGTTGAGAGCAACACCCTATTTATAGCCCCAAATTCGTGCCTTGTAGTTAGAACACAAATAGGACTCAAAGTGGGAAACAAAGTCTCAATAGGAAATCAATTCGTAGCAAATTAGGAGACTTTTCCGAAATCCCACGCCTGACCGATCGATTGGACAGTGCATCCAACCAATCGGACCACCCAAATAACTGGGGCGCTTCTACTGTTCGATCGATGGACAGAGGCTCCGATAGATTGGGCCTGGGAGTTTCGCCCGGTCTTCTCTTTTCTTTTATTCTTCGGTTCAGCTCTTCCGGCGACATAACCACAGTCCATTCTAAAATAAAATAGAAAATACAACTCAGTGGACCCAGAGTTTTGTCCAACCCATGAATTAGCCAACATAAAAATACTAACATACGCCAATGGTCCGGATTGGCTACTAAGTAGTAGACCTCAAGCCATTTGGCTTTTGACTCTGAGGTCTTACTCCTGAGGCCTCTTGTCCTTAGACTTTTGACCAACTGGCGGTTGGTTCTGGCTAGCCGAGCGTATCCTTTGGTTAGCCAAGAACGTTTAGGTTCTCTTGTTCGAGGACCACAAACTTAGGACTTGAGTTAGTTTGGAACCATTTAGGACTTGTTTAATATAGATTAAGTGTAAGACTATAGTAGGGGATGTTTGAGCTTGATATTTACCTATGGAGTACGCGAAGGCATGTGTGGGGGCAATGTTACACCAAGGATATGCTAATATAGGCCTTTGGGCGTCAATTACCTTTGGTAGCAACAAAAAAACAACTACGGACACCTATGATCCTATGAACACAGAGAGTTGAATGGCATTACTCTTACATGTGGACGATGGTCCCCCGACCTATGATTGGTATTTTAAGCTTTCCTTGACTTGTGATCAATCACATGTTGGATGAACCTTTATTGTAATCTCACATGACTTGTGCATGTACCTTTCCTTGCAAAGTCTCCAGTCATTTTTTTGTGTTATTTGTGATGAGATATGTGCTAAAACCAAGAATGGATCTAGGTACCCCCTCTCAGTCTTATCAGGTCTTGTTATTTTGTCTTGCTTTGCCTATTGTTCATCTAAGTTAAATAGTTGGACACTTGGATAGGACTACTCTTTGAAAACGTGAAATTTGTTACCACTGCCCAGCTTCAATGTTGCTCGGTTATACCCAACGTGTGAGAATTTTGACTTTATATATATAACTCACCGGAATGTAGTCTTTTATTTTGAAGGGGACCAAGGTCGCTTGAGTACTATACCTGATATTTGTTTTAACTTACTGATGAGAATCTAAATGTACAATTTAGGCTCCTCAATGAGAACTTTGTTATAATATTAATTGGCATTAATTGTAATAATTTCGTGTTTACAGGTGCCTTAGGTGAAAAGAGTGAAATTCGGAATGAATGAGAAGAAATTGGCACAAACCATAGAGAACCGAAGCAATCTACCTCTGGGCGTCCGGACGCCAGACCCAACGAGTGACGCCCAACTACTGCTTGTTGGAGTCCGGACGCCAGACACGGGTGGAGTCCGAGTCCAACTCCTTGCGCGTTTTGAAGAGATTCTAGAGGAAAATCTATAAAAGAAAGTCCATAACTCGTTTTTAGGGCATTCAAGTATTGAGAGAAGAATTAGAGGCTGGTTTGGAGGATTGGGAAAGAGCACCAATGGAGATTTCGTCGAGGATTCATCGTTCATCCCTCTCCATGAGTGACTAACTCTCCACATTAGGGTTGCGATGAAGCCCCTAATCTTGTACTTTTGGTGATGTATAGGTTCTAGGGTTTTACTTTGAATGCTTTGATTATATGACATGAATATTATCCATTGATTGGATTTCTTTGTTTTTGCAATATCTGATTTTGGTTTTTTATTCCTGTAGATTTGAATACCAGTCATACAATGGTGCTTGAATGAATGTGTTGTTAGATCTAAGATAATCTATGTCAAAGAGATAAGTTATGCCCAAATATAAACCCACATTACTTATTTGTTGACTCTGTGAAGGTTTGTAACCAAACGAGTCTTTAAAGCGCTAATAGTGAAACCCTAGGTCTATACTTGCCATTGTCCGGCAAGTATAATGGTGACTTTTGTTCACTACCACAGCAAAAAAAAAAAAAAAAGTTGAAAAGTTAGCTAATGTGGAGGTGGAACTCTTAAATTGAGCGAGGTCAAAAGCTTTACATAAGTTCAATTCATGACATAAATAAAATTTATTTTTAAATATTTTTTTAGATCTTAGTGATCAATGTGGTGCCACCCATGTCGTTTTGGACAAAGGTTGAATCAGATTGAGGGGAAAGTCACTACGTAAGAAAAATGGATTAAGGATGTTTTCTTTTTTATTTTTTTCATATTTTGTTTTTTGAATATATATAGATTTACTAATTGGGATTAATTATCATTAATAAAGATGAATTAGTAGATCTTTATAATCGTAGCATTGAATCTATTTTTAAATGATTTTAAAGAATAATGACTCTCTTAAGTGACATCGTTAGTGGTTCTCAAGGGGGCTAAGCCAGTTAGTCCGACCTGAGTAAAACCTACTTTGGGCGGGGGCATGGATTAGGGGTGTAAACTGGGTCGTGTCATGCCCAGGTTAGCTAGGGTCGGCCCAGCACGACCCACGGCACGATTTTGGTTGTGCCGTGCTGGGCCGTACTGCCCATGGGCAGGCCCACATACCTCTTCTAATCTTTTTTTATTTTATTTTTTTATATAAATCAACTTAAAATAAAGTTAAATCTATTAAAATGAATGAACAAACATTGATACTAATTTACAAATGAAAAATAAATATTTAATTATTTTATTTTTTTTATTTTATTTATATAAAAAAATCAAACATTTATATATAAATGTTGTGCCGTGCCTCGGCCCAGGCACCCTGGCCCAACGTGACACGGATAAAACCTAGGTCGTGTCGTGCCATGCCACTGTCCAGGGCTTCCTGACCCAACATGACCCATCCTTTGGGTCGTGTCGTGCCGAGCCTGCCCAGTCAAAGGCCGTGCCGGCCCACAGCCCTAGTTTTCTCATGCTGGGCTAAGCCGGGGCTTGGGCAGCCAGGCCCAATTTACACTCCTAGCTTGGATTAAGTGATAGAAAGATTGGATCCCGACCTGGTCCAAATAAGTAATACTTGTGGGTTTAGTTTTGGTAAAAAGTAATACTTGTTGTTTAGTGACAGTTTTACCTAAAGAAAAGTAATTAGAAAGCCAGGACTAGCTCGGATTGGGTTACTAGTATGTGGGCTTGGGCCATGCAATTAAAGACCATGTCAGGCTTTGGGTCATATATAGGGTTATGTTTCTAAAGGTGGGTTGGACGTGGATATGCCTTAGCCCTGCCCGACCCAGCCCCATGTACACCTAGTGACCACGTTGGTTCCCCCAAGCAGGGTGTTCTTGGGTGGGGTTGGGTTAGGCTGAGCAGGGCCGGCTGAACCATAAGGCCAAGAAAGCAATTGCTTTAAGCCCCAAAAAATAAGGCACAAAAAAAGGCCCCATAATAGCAAATGACATCTTTTAAAATTTCAAAATAGAAAACTTGTTAACTTCCATCCCTTTTTTTTCTTCCCAAAATATAAGCCCCATAATAATTTGAGAAGATACAACCAAGATTTTCATGGGGCCTTTAAAGTGTCATTTATGCCCATTATATTTTCAAATCTGCCCTTTATATTTCTATGGCTAGGAGTTCAATTGATTTTAGCACACCATTATATTTTTAGCAGTCCATGTGTATCAAATCTCAGCCATACATTTAGTCATGAACTTATTTCACAAGCATTTCTCATTATTTTTGTGCATCCTATTTCAATAGGGGCCCATTCAAATTTGATCCATGATGTGGTTGCAATAAATCTATAGCTTGGGGTTTCAACCCTAATAATAGATCTTAAAATTTAAGATAAATAATGGGCCCCCGCCGGAATTTATTCACTTGCCCACAGTGCATATGAGTACTATATATCTGGAACATCCAATACGTGGGGCACACCTCTAAAGTCCATCTTGGATGGTCCTGACTCATGGTGCGGAGGGGTTGGAGCCAAATAGATAGTTGGATTTTGTGACCCAAAATTTCCATGTGAGTTTTGGGATGGGCCCATGTGGGTTTTGGAAGTGGCTTAAGATAGGTTAGTAAAACTTGAATATAAAATCTTAATTAGTAATTTCGCATCATATAAAAGTAAGAAAAATAATATTTAAATAAAATATTTAAATAATATTAAAACATAGAAAATACCTTATTTATGATCATCGCTTTAGGCCTCGAATTGTCTCGAGCCGGCCCTGAGGCTGAGCCATATCTATGCCCAACCTGACTTTTAGAAATGCAAGCCTTTATGCAGCCCAGGCCCAAGCCCAACATTGATTGTAAATAATAGGCTTTGGCCGAATCAAACTGAGCTTGTTATCAGTTATTTTAACTTTTTTTTTAGCAATTGTTTGATCAAATTAATCACTAGTTCAAGCACTCCTTAATCGCGGCAGCAAGATCTGAGCCTTGGACTTTGATCACTTAATCCAAGAGAACCCAACCATTAAATAGGTCCAAATCATAGACGATGCAAGTTTGAGCATAATGTTTTTCTAAACATCCCCCAACCCTCGACACAATAAAAAAATTTATTTTTATGGAAAACAATCTCATACAGTCATAGTGTCATAATCATAGACAGTGGCGGCTCTAGGAATTCGAGCTAGTGGGGTAAACAAAAGACTTATCTTCCGCAAATCGAATAAATTTATTTTTCCCTTTATCAACATCTGTCATCTACTTTCGATAATTCGACAAGTATAATATAAAATTCTTAAATAATCTATTTCCGATAACCCGACAAGGATAATATTGAATTCTAAAAAAAATAATAAATAGAAATTTTAATACGTTGTTACTAATAGTTCTTAATCCAAAAAGAAAATCCAAATACATAAACTCATACAGGTGCCCTCAACAGGTTTTTATGTGTTGAAATCATAGCATAATAGCTTCATTATCAACAGTAGTAACCACATCCTTTTCAATATATATGACCAAACATTCATTCATCCATTGATCTCCCATTCGGTTACGCTATCTGTTATTTACATACTTCATTGATGAAAAAGATCTTTCTATTGCCGCAGTCGCTAATGGTAAAACCAATGCAAATTTTAGAAGCAAATAAACCAATTGGTATACAATATCCTTCTTTGTCTCCACTAATTTTTTAGCAATGCCACAAATTCCTTTAAGTTCTAAAAACTCATTGCTACAGCGCATATCAGCAATGTGGGCCCATTAATTTTTATTATTTTTCGTAGACAAGCCCATTAACTTAGGCGGTAGGTATTTTATGGTGACTTTTGTTCACTACCACATCAAAAACAAAAAAAAGGTGTAAAATTAGCTAATGTGGGGGTGAAACTCTTAAATTGAGTGGGGTCAAGCTTCACATAAGTTCAATTCATACATAAATAAAATTTATTTTTAAATATTTTTTTTTAGATCTCAGTGGGGTCAATTGACCCCACTGTGACCGCCCATGTAGCTGCTTCAAGTGTTTGTATCTATTCTTAACGCTAGATGATGTCATGACATATGCACCATTACTACTTTCACTCATGGCTAATGCAATAGCATTATAGGCCGCTTTTTTGAAGCCTCGGCGATTTGTTCTTGTTATAGTGTAAGCATCTCATCATCCACAACAACATTGAAGACAATATTCTTTTTTGTTGATATAGCTATAGGGAACAAATAAATTAAACATATGACACATAATGTCCAAAGTGAAAATTGTCAAATACATGATACTTGAAATATAATAGCAGTATTCAATTAACATTCTTTAAAATTAGATAAATCTAGAAACAACATTCAATCAATATGACCTATGTGTAGAACTTGTTATTCTACTAAGTGCAATGTGAATCTCATCCACACACATGGATCATATTTAATATACTTATGAGCTGCGGTCCATCTCGGGAACCATCTTGTCATTTTGTATTAATTATGTGCAATCATAGAATAAAATACATTCATCACATGAATAAAGCATGAAATTATAAATTAATTAAGGTAATGAAAAAATCTATTCACATTATCCATTGGATTAAGGACATACAATATAACAGGCTCTACATACACAATCCATGAGGGGTCAAGACCTAAAATTTCAATTTTCGGGCCATTTTTGGCCTTTTTAGAGATGACAAACAATTTGAATTGTGCAAATGGGACCCACGGAAATCAGAATTTTCAGTTTTTTCAGTTTGAACTTCTTCACAAATATCTTAAAATCTATGATGAATTTATAGATGGAATTTAACCCCATGGCCCTCTTTTTTTTTGCCTTTAGGAGATGATGAATGGTTCAGTTCATTATTTAGAGGCCCATAGGAATTAAAAAAAAAAAAACTGGAAAAAGGACTCCCAAACAATTCCATATTTTGGCAAATGGCAAATGAACGGTCTAGATATTTCCCAATCTTCTCATAATCCATGATGAATCAAGCAGCTAAATTTATCCCTCTAGCCATTATTGTCCTCTTAAGAGAATGAACGGTTCAGATTGTGCAACTGGGCCCTCAGAAGTCTACAAGTAGTCATCCATTAGTATAAACTTTTTCCAAATATCTAAATTTCTGTGATGAATCATAATATTTGACCTGCTAGCTTATGAAGACTATTAATGGTTCAGATTGTCATTTAGGGCCCCAATAATAGAGAAATATTTGAAAAAAAAAAACCCGGTCCATTTTTTTTAAAAAAAACACTGTTTTCTACTATAGCTCTGCAAATCTTCACATGCGATGATTTGCTCCAATTCTATGTAGAAGAAAACATGCCTCATGGCTTATAGCAAACATTGCTGTTACCCAATGTGCCCAAAAGTCCAGTCCCTCTTTGTACTTTAAACGTAGAGAAATCCGGAGTTAGTGTGGAACTCTGGCTACATTAGGTCTCACCTATTGAAATCTGAACCAGTCAAAATAAATGTCTTACAATTATATGGACAGCCTCAAATTTTACATCAAGCAATCAATACTACGGTAGGAAAAACTCTAATTGATGTAAAATTTGAAGAAACCCCTTTTACGTTGTTGTGTATTACTAACACTTGTTTGTTGGATACTGCCCTTAGATATTTAAAATTGGATGCATTGATTATTCAGAACTGCCGAACTGATTGTGCACTCTGCCCACTGCATTGTAAAAAATTTAACATACTTGAACTCTCATCATCCTTCAATCAAAGCCCTTGCAATCTTTTGTAGGGATGTCTCCTTCTGCCTAGTATACTCTGATACCAAGTTGAAAGGCTATTTGTAATTTAGGGTTTTTCTAAGAAAGGTCAAAAAACCTAGGAGTAAACACAAGGAGAGTGGCTACCTACACACTGCAAATACCTCTCCACACACGCACTTTTCTTTTCTTTTTTTAACTTTCTAAACTACCCCTCCCTCTCCCTGCCGGTCGGCCGCCCCCTCCGCCCGACCTCGCCGCCTGCGACAGAGCCCTCTCCCTGCTCGTCGCCGGCCGCCCACCCCTCTCCCCTTCCCCTTCCCCTCATTCTCCCTCTCCCTCTCTCCCCCTCTCCTGCTCGTCCCTGGCGCCGCCCATGCCACCATCTCCCTCTTTCCCTCTCCCCCTCCTTCGCCCTATCTCTCCACTTGCTTGCGGAGGTGGGATGCGAGGTAGGGCGAAGGAGGGGGAGAGGGAAAGAGGGAGAGGGAGATGGTGGCTCGGGCGGCGGTTGGGGACGAGCAGGGTTTAGGGTTTAGCAATATCTAGAGGGAAAGAGAAGGAGAGAGGGTGGGCGGGCAGCGGCCGGCGACAAGTAGGGAGAGGGAAATAGAAAGGAAGAGGGAGAGAGAAAGAGAGAAGAAGATAGCGTGGGCAGGCGGCGGCCAATGACGAGCAGGGAGAGGGAAATAGAGAAGGAGAAGGGAGAGGGAGAGGGAGAGGGAGAGGGAGAGAGAAAGGGAGCAGGAGAGAGGGTGGGCGGGCAGGCAGCGTCCGGTGGGCAAGCAGGTAGAGGAGTCGGTCGCGGGCGGCGAGCTCGGGCGGAGGGGTCGGCCGAACGACAGAGAGAGGGAAGGAGAGGGAGGGGTAGTTTAGAAATTAGACAAAAAGAAAAAAGAGTGCGTGTGTGTAGAGCTATTTGCAGTGTGTAGGTAGCAACACTCGAACACAAGGAAAACAAAAGCAAGGAGAAGATTCAGGGAAAAAAACAACATAGAAAAGTTGCTCCCCTAGGCCCGTAGTAATTATTCTAGCCCAAAGGGTTGGGAACCCTGCGTCATCAAAAAAAAAAAAAAAAGTTACTCTCCGCTGGAATAGTTTTTACCATATTTTGAAAAAAAAAAAAACCCTGAGCTTTATTGAATTACAACCAGATCCTATTCTTAACACATAACAAAACTCCCTTCACAAAAGCCAAAACTAAAATCAACTTCCACTTAGGGGCCCTAATCATTTGCTTCATCAGTTTGCGCTACCAGACTCATTGTTGCTGATTACTTATGCTGGGTAGAAACGAAGATAAAAGCAGAGAAGCTGTTAATAGGAGAACAGGAAAACTGTTTACGTTTGGCGTATCTGAGAAAATGTGTACAGGAGAAATACCACTTATGTAAAGAATAATAACTTTTGGCCTCTTAAGTAAATCAGATTCTCCCTCTGTGATGCCTAACTGGTATGCTTCCTCTGTTAAGCCTAATTGATGAGAAAACCGTAACAACGTGAGGCTGCCGACATATTCACCATCAGCTCATTGGCACTAGAATTAGCACTCTATACGCAAATCATATGCTTAGAGTGAAGTAAAATATGATCATATGATCATATAACATGCAGCAATGCTTCTTTACATGACAGGCATAAGAACCCACAGCACCACAAAATTACAACCATGGGATGGGACAGTATTTGCAGAAACAGATTGCATCAAGTAATATCTGATGGAAGAGCACGGTTTCGTTGGGATGCATTTCAAATTGAACAGCTGTACTGAATTGCCTGGCAACATGTTACCACCATTTTGAGGTTACAGTTACTAGTATATAAACACTTGGAAACATGGACAATAAGATGGAGGAGCAAATGGAGGAGCAAATGGAGGAGCCAAAACACCATTAACACTTACGGCATTAACAGAATAACAGTAGGCTCAACTGTTATAAACAATGCCTTACCGGCTTTTCCACTACATTCATGCGTTGTGTGTATTGGCACATTGAGCAATCGTGACTTTGACGTTTCAGGTACAGCTTGGTGGGTTTAAACACTTGAAAGTGGCTGAAGCAGGTTGCTTGTAAGTAGGTATGCTCTTCGGGTCTACCAATCTAATCTCGCCAGGGCTGTAGGATAGGTCTGTATGCCTGCAATGATATTAGCATTCTTTGCATGATTGCATGACTTCACTTTTAAAAGCAAGAAAACTTAGCATGCAATGCATCCCAGCTTCGGTTGATTTGAGTATTTTAGTAACTAGTAAGTTCATCCACAGTATATTTGGATTTTGAAGCCAATATGAAAATCTCCTTATGTGGGATATTTCATTCTGGCAGAATACCAAAAGCACAATATCCTTTCTTTTTGGAGAGTTATCAATGAACCAGAATCCAACCTGAGCCCTTATGAGTCCAGCAGCAAATGAGGTAAACCTAGGCATGAATTGTGTTCTGGCATGATAGCTTCAGATCCTGAATCATGGTATGAATTTCTTCATGGGCTGGATCAGGATCCAGACAATTGGGCCCATCAAGCTAACAGGCCCATCAGACTGTAATAGAACTTTTAGTTTTTATGTTAAATATATGCATATCAAAATATCAGTATACTTTTAAGTACACAAAAGAAGAAAAACCAAAAGAATTTTGACTTTGACTTTTGATAAACAGGGCCCAAATTCATATCCTGAGAAACAACTTTCCGTGAGAAGTGCAATCTATTTGAGGATTTGGCTCAGTATAGATTGAAATGGAGAATCCAACACGGTTGGGACAAGGCTTTGTTGTTGATGATAATTATGATGATTCATATCCTTAAACAAGGTCATCCATGTGGATCTAGCGCCCATTGACAAAGTGGCACTGACACCCACTCTGTATGGCAGAAATAACAAAATTGATTTTGATGAATCCAAACAGAAACATTCATTCTGCAAAAATATTAAAATGGAATGAGATTTAAAGTATATCCAGATCAAAGCCCAAGCCAATTTAAAGGAGCTAATAATCTTTCAGACCCGATAGCAATTCTTATAGGATTTTAAATGGTCCCATATTTGGTGGGAATCTATTCTATAACCTAAGAGCCCTGCCATCCAGATGAGACTACTATTTTGGGTGGGAAATGGAGCGCGCACGCGCATGCGCAGTTAAAGGTACTATAATCTTCCAGACCTGATAGTAATTCTTATAGCATTTTAAAATGGTCCCATATTATCTAGGAATCTATTCTATAACCTAAAAGCCCTGCCATCCAGACGTTTCAACGGTACTGAAAAACTCTCTCTGCCATCCAGACCTTAGTAGCACGAAGCGGGGGAGGGGGAGCGGATGATAACAGAAGTGTGGGAGCGTATGTTTTTTTAATATACTTAAATGTCAAACGGAAAATATAATTCTACCACTTAAATTGCAAAACATCAAAAATTCCAGACGAGACTACTATTTTGGGTGGGAAATGGATTTTCAGGTGACAGAAATGTCTATTGGCTAGATTCACTGGCGCGCGCGCACATAAAGTGGCTATAGATTAGGGTTGTACCAAAAATCGGCCCCATTGGTCATTTCTATCCTACTGATCTAAGGTGATGCAATCAATAGTCAAAATGAGTATGGTTGCCCAGGACCAAATTGCTAGAAATGTCCGATGGGACTGATATCAGTATACCCCAAACCCACAATTCACCTATGCATTTGATATAGCGAAAGGACCCCACAAAGATGCTATGCCAAAAAAAAAAAAAAAAAGCTAAAGAGAGAAGGAAAAATATGAAAGATTTTTTTTTTTTGTTAAGGTTTTAGATAGAGTATATAGATTAGTTAGTGTTGATGAATCTGACACAAGAACAGCAATAGTGTGGTGTCCGCAAAGGTAGAGCTCCATACAATGTTTTGAAACCCTAATCACTGATATGACTGGGTTACAGTTGTTTCCACAAGCTTTATTTTAATTATAAAATAATAAAAAAAAAAACTTCTGAAAAGAGTCAAACCCAGTTACCCTTTGATAATATGAGTATCACACAACCAGGGTAGGGCATACGTGTTTTAACATGAAAAAAGCATAAAATATAACACAATTTAAACTAATAGCTCAAGGATGGCTTACATTGGTTGACCTAGGTTAGTGAATCGGTTGGACCAACCTACTCACTTAAAAATATATATATATATATATATTAACAAAAAAGGGTGATGCAGCCACACCACAATTCCACGGGAGATAAATAGTGGGCCATATGTAGGACCCAAGGAATTGATTTTTATTGTTATTAGTTTCTGATTTTTATTAGATTCTAGTTTTAGTAAAGAACTGAAATTAGGAAGGTTTTCTAAATTCTATAGGATTCCTATTTAGTTTCCTAGTTTGATTGGGAAAGTGTTTTTTAGCCCCTAAGTTTCTTTCATTATATATATGGCATTGTAGAGGTTAATAATTTCAGATTTGAGTTAATAGAATTTTCCCTTGTAGGTTTATCGTAGGAGAGTGATCTTCTACGAGTGATTGCTCCAGTGGGAACCCTAATTGTGCTCCAGCACTTGGGATCCTAACCCTAGGATTGCATCAAAGGGGTGGTGGTATCCTGGTCCGGTTCTATTGGTCCTAACTCCTAAAACAGCTTGAATTTGACACAAAAAACCATCATCATGCATTACCTGCGAAGATCAAGTCCTACCAGGCCAGCTTGTAGGACTGTTAAGTTGTCAGAATCTGGTGAGACAATTATCACTGTATCTCCAGAGTATTGCGTCTCTATGACTGACATTAGCTGTGTGACACGAACAAAAACATCTGCAACACTCTCATTTGGGGTTCCATTGTCAATAGGAGGGGGTTTTGTGTTAGGAGAAATACTATCTGATGCATATACCTGAAATATGTTAGTCAGGAAAAAAAATGAATGAATGAAGATAATTTTTTAATTATATATCTGAAAAAAACATACCAGTGAAACCCAAATGAAAAATCTTACTGCAGAAAAATGCTGAGCATATTAGGGCCCGTTTGGCATTATTCCTATGCTGAGCATGAGTTGTGCTGAGAATGGGAGATTCTGAGAATGAGCTAAGTTGAATTTGTTGGGCAACATTCTTTTATAATTTGTTCCAAAGGAACAGAATCAGCAGATCATGTTTGGCAATGTTGTTGAATTATGTTCTACCAAAAAATACCAATACATCAATTTTATGAATGAATAATAATAAAATAAATTATTTCTAACTCAGAGAATTTCCAATATTGTACTTGTCACCCATAAACTTTGGAATAATTTAAAATTAATCATTAAATTAAATATGAATTTAGCAATCAACTGGGCTTAATATATTATATAGTGAAATAGGGCCTATTCAGAAAATGCAGGTTTCTACACATGAAAGATATGTATATAGTGGAAAAGATTCTTGAATCTATACTGTGTTTTCATTCAAAAAAAACAACAGTAGACTTCATCCTACATAAGGATTGCAAAACTTTCAGTTGGCTCCAACATGAATAATGCAATCATCCACTTTGTACAACCGGGACAAGAAGTTTCTAAGCCCAAACAACCAGTTCAATGGGACTGTTTTCTTAAACAATATTGGCAACCTTAGTATAAAATTGGAAAAAGGAGTTTCATGTTTATAAACCTTTCAAGCTACCTAGTGCGTTCGGTGAGTTGCGCTCCAGGCTCTAAAGTTTAGGGCTATGATAACCTTTTCCAATCCCTTTGCAATCAAAGAATTTGAAGTTTAATAGTGATGTCGCTTCCAAATTTTTCAAATGATTTACTCCATTAAATATAAGTATTCAATATAAGTAGCTTTGAAATCTCAGAATTTAGATGATTCAGATAGCTTCATTATATATATGGGAGATGCTCCTGCGAGAGAATCTCTCACCTTACTATGAGAGATAAGGTGGGGGCCCTCACATTTAAGTTGTTGGCATTGGATATGGATGTGAGGGCCCCCACCTTAGCTCTCATAGTAAGGTGAGATCATCTCTCATAGGAGCATCTCCCTATATATATATATATATATAGATAGAGGAGTTATCAAGTGCACCCGGTGTGCAAGGGGTGGGATCATCTCTCTCTCTCTATATATATATTTTTTTTCTCTCTCCATTAAAACCACTTACAATAGAATATCCTCAATTGAATGGAAATTTTAGAGAATTAACTACATGGAACAAGGGTCGAGTTTAACCATAACAAGGCAGTATAAAAGGATGTCAGATTTTTATGCCCCAATTTCTTTTATATCCCCATTTGGGAAATAACTAAAATAATACTGGTTTAAATGGTAAGTCTCACAAATTCATCTCATTTTGAAATCCATCAAATTTCCATCACAAATCCAGCCGAAGAGAGACCTTAAGCAAGTTGGGGTATGCAACCGAGAGATAAAGAGGGTTTTACAGTATGTGTGGCTTCTTGTTGAGACGTGAAAAGGCCTCGCTCAGAATTTTCTGCCACTTGTCATTCTTGACGAAAAACGAAAAATTGGTTGTTCCGACTTTCTTGTACTTACGAAAAGGATTTCCATGAGAAAATTCCACGGGATGAGACTTTTCAAGTTAACCGAACACTATTTCTCGTCTTTTAATCTGCAGGAATGCAGAAATACTCTCGTGGATCGATGCCAAACAGGCCCTTATATGCATGCCCTGGAAAAAACTTACTGAAAGAAGGAAATGTGACAGAAATTTTTCTCGGTGATTGCAAGAAGAGGAGTGATGGGGACATCAACTCAAGATATGGAAAGACATACCAAAGGCGTAAGAAGAAAATGGTTGATAAGGCTTCCTTGTGGCTGGATCAACTTTTCATGGGCTTTATACATCACAATCGTGAAGATCTACCGTTGGATCAGCCTTTGGGCGAAGATACACAGTTGAATCTTGATCCGGGCGTGCGGAAGGCCTCCGGTGGTGGACCTGTGGAAGACCCCATACGGGGATGGTCCACAGGAGATGAGCAATTGTGGAAATATCATGAAGATTTAAAGATTGGCGAGGGACCCAAAGGAATTAAAGAGTTTAAAACTAAAGACATAAGAAGAGGGGCCCGGGGGGCCCACAACTTAAAGCCCCTTACATAAAGATGTGTGCACAAGGCTTGCGCACAAATCCCCATGTGCAAGGCAGCCTCCTTCCACCTTTGTCGACAGCCACTTATTGTTCTTATTTATTTTATTTGTTTGGTTTTATTTTATGAGACAAGATCTAGATGTTTAAATCTGAACCATTGGTTTCTAGGGTTCTCTTATTACTCCTTATTAGGGTTGTATCTCTTGGAAAAGAGGAATAATGATGAATGAATAATGATCTTCTTCCAAAGGCCTTCTTGAGTTTTCTCTTGCAGGATCTTCTTCTCGCCCGCGAAGGGGAGTTTGGTGCGAAGCCAAGATATCAAACTATCTCCATCCCAAGGTATTTATCTCCACTGTCTTCCCTTTCCTTTGATACCCATCTCACACTTTCTTGCCCATTCAGATCTAGATCTACTCACATGGTGGAATCCTAGATCCAACCCAAATCCCAATCAACACCATTAAACCCTTGGAGGCCTCCAACCAGCCCCTTATCCATCAATCAATCACAATTATTCATTCCCTAACCCTTTAGATCTGATCAGACCAGCAATAGATCTAGAATGGCAAGCACTAGATCTGGTTTCTGCCCATTACAGCCCATTTAATTCATGTTTTCACTTCTGAATTTTAAGCCTAGCATTACAAAGTTGTGGGTGTATTGGATTAAACCTGAGTTTCATTTAAAACCATATTCAGTCCACTACTATTCAATTGTTACCCCTAAATGAGCCTGGCTGTCCTTCAAATCCTCAAGGATCCTGATTATTTACTTGAATCGACAGATCCCTAGGCAAGGTGGAGGTTCTATTCTCCACTTGGTCCATTCCTCAATTCTTTGAGGGCCCAGATTGCAGGACTGTAACTAACTTAGTGGATTTCAGCATGGAATGATGTATCAATCTGTCTTAATTGATTCATTATAATTGTTATTTTTGTTATTGATCTCATCTTGCATCATTTAGATTAGTTTTCAATTTTGTCCTGCATCAACTTGGTATCAGAGCTTAGAATTGTCTAGGGATTGCATTGCGTATCATTACATCTCATTCCATCACATCTCCTAGCATAGAGATGGTCATTGTATGCCCACTAGGAGTGGTAGGGATCACCAACCTTTAATTTTCAGGATGGCAGGACCTTCTCAACCCAAATCAAGTTCCAATCCACCCGGAGTGACCTTAGAGCAATTAGCCAAAACCTTGGAAGAAATGAGAGCACAGCTTAATGCTCTAACAGAGGAACAAAATCAGCAAACTGGAGAACTTAGGGTTCGTCTTGCGGAAGTTGAGCGATCTGTCTAGGACAATAACGGGAGGCGTCATAGGCGCCATGAGAGGGACGATCATGATCAAGACACTGATGTTGAGTCTGAAAATGGTAATGATTGTAGGGGTCGCAACCGAGGCCTAAATCCCGACGGGTGGGTGATGAAGAGTGTTAAAATAGATGCCCCCACCTTTGATGGTCGGATGGATCCACAGGTCTTTTTTGATTGGCTCTCTGACATGGACCATTATTTTAAATGGTATGAGATGTCGGAGACAAGGAAGGTTAAGTTGGCTACCATGAACTTAGTGTCCCAGGCTAGAATATTTTGGACCAACTTAGAGCATCATGAGCAGCGTCTAGGTCTCCCTGCCATTGACACGTAGGAAAGGATGAAAGAAAGACTTAAGGACAAGTACCTTCCCCAATCCTATCGGGAGAGACTGCTCGATCAGAGGAGCAACCTTCGACAAGGTAGTATGACTGTCTCCGAGTACATCGCGAAATTTGAAAAGCTTAACCTTAGATGTGATGTTCGGGAGGATTTTTCATCTCTTCTCTCTCGGTTTAGGACGGGCTTGCGTCCTGATATTAAAAAGGAGCTGATTCAGCATAGGGTCACAACCCTTGCTGAGATGTATGAGAAGGTACAAGACCTAGAGCAATATGTGAGGTTTCAATTTCCTAAGAAGGTAGATTCACGCAATGTGGAACCTAGGGCTAACCCTATGAATGCGAGAACCAGCTTAGGAACTCCTCAACAGAAGGGGACCACCAATTATCAATCTACTTCGTGGGACCCCAAAGGAAAGGAGTTGCTTTTGAAAACTCCCGGAGAACCTCCCAAACCAAATGTTACAAGTGTCAGGGGTATGGACATTTTGCTGCTACTTGCCCCACGAGGAATTTGTTCATAGAAGAAGTCCAGGATGATAGTGACTTGGATGTGGATAACTATACGCCTGACTTTGTCCCATCCGATGATGATTGTGGGGATTCCAAGGACCGTGTCTCCTTCCTTAGGTTTCTTCCTGCCTATCAAACTAAGGAGGAGAGAGTGAACCAAAATGCCCATGAGAGGACCCAAATGCTAGTGGTCAGATGTGCCCTAGCCATGCAGGAGGATGATGACTGGCGGCGGACTGCCATCTTCCATACATATCTGAAGTGTAATGGAAGAAGTTGTAAGCTCATCATAGACAGTGGCAGCTGCACCAATGTTGTTTCTTCTAACACTGTTGCTCGTTTAGGGTTGAAGACTGAACCTCACCCTAACCCCTATCGTGTCTCCTGGGTAGACTCTACGTCTATCCCCGTGTCTCAGAAGTGTTTGGTCCCACTTGAGCTTTCCTCTTATAAGGACCAACTGTGGTGCGATGTTGTCTCCATGGATGTGGGGCATATCATTTTGGGCAGGCCGTGGTTATACGACTTGGACGTTACCAATTTTGGAAGGTCCAACGTCTGCATCTTTGAATTCGAAGGGAGGAAAGTGAGGCTCCATCCTCTCCCGCCTAAGGATTCCAACATCAAGAAAAGCAACCCAAAAGAAAAAAGTCTACAAAAGGAACCTAGCATGAAAGAGAGAGACGGGAAAGGAAAGGACCCCAAGTCAAAAGGCATTCACATTTTGGGTGCCTCAGAATTTGAGAGAGATTTCCAAGAGAATCTCGAGAATGGCAAAGTAGGAGAACCTGCCATGTTTGTCTTGGTAACTAAGGAAGTCACGGAAGAGAATGCTGTTGAGATCCCACGTGAGACGAGCAAGTCTTGCATGAATTTCAGGATGTTTTGCCTGAAGAATTACCAAATGAGCTCCCACCTTTACGTGATATGCAGCACGCCATTGATTTGGTTCCTGGCGCATCTTTGCCAAACCTACCACACTATAGGATGAACCCAACTGAGCATGCTGAGTTGAAAAGGCAGGTTGATGAGCTCCTTGAAAAGGGCTTCATCCAAGAAAGTTTGAGTCCTTGCGCCGTACCAGCACTCCTTACACCCAAAAAGGATGGGTCTTGGAGGATGTGCATTGATAGCCGGGCAATCAACAAGATCACAATCAAGTATCGGTTTCCCATACCGAGACTTGATGACATGTTAGATATGATGGTGGGTGCCAAGATTTTTTCAAAAATAGATCTTAAGAGTGGCTACCACCAGATTCGTATCAGACCTGGTGATGAGTGGAAAACTGCCTTCAAAACCAAGGATGGTTTGTATGAGTGGTTGGTCATGCCCTTCGGTTTGTCAAACGCACCAAGTACATTTATGAGGGTTATGACACAAGTGCTACGACCATTCATAGGCAAATTTCTGGTCGTCTACTTTGATGACATTCTCATATACAGCAACACTCATGAGCAACACTTGCAACATTTGAGAGAAGTCTGTCTCACTCTTAGGAGAGAGAAGTTGTATGCTAACCTCAAGAAATGTACTTTCTTTTCCTCACAAGTTGTCTTCTTGGGGTTTGTCATTTCGGTTGATGGAATGTCTGCAGACCCGGAAAAGGTCAAGGCCATTGTAGAATGGCCGGAACCACGGAACATTCGTGAGGTGTGTAGTTTTCATGGACTAGCCACCTTCTATAGGCGGTTTATTAGGAACTTTAGCACCATCATGGCTCCAATTACGGATTGTATGAAGAAAGGTGAATTCAATTGGAGCAATGCAGCCACCAAGGCATTTAAAGAAATTAAGGAAAAGATGACGGAAGCTCCAGTCATGCGACTTCCTGATTTTTCTAAAGTTTTTGAGGTGGCATGTGACGCGTCTGGCGTTGGAATTGGAGGAGTACTCAGTCAGGAAGGACATCCTATCGCTTATTTCAGTGAGAAGCTAAATGTAGACAGGCAAAAATACTCCAATTATGAGAGAGAATTCTACGCGGTAGTGCAAGCACTAAAACATTGGAGACATTACTTGTTACCGCATGAGTTTGTCTTGTACTCAGACCATGAGGCTCTGAAATACCTTCAATCCCAGGCTAAGATGAAATCTAAGCACGCGAAATGGATTGAGGATTTACAAGAGTTTACCTTCGTGTTTAAACATAAGCCAGGGGTTGAGAACAAAGCGGCTGATGCTTTGAGCCGCAAGATTGCGTTGCTACACTCCATGAGTGTAAGCGTCACCGGTTTTGAGCGTTTACCGGAAGCATATCCTACATGCCTAGATTTTGAGAAAATTTTTAAGTTGCTTTCGGATAATCCCTCAAGCAGCATTCAGGGATTTTTGCTCAAAAATGGATTCCTTTTTAAAGGAAACAGATTATGCATTCCCCGAACATCACTTCGTGATTTTTTAGTGTGGGAAATGCATGCGGGAGGGATTGCAGGCCACTTTGGTCGCGATAAGACCATTGCCCTTGTGGAGGACCGGTTCTATTGGCCAACTCTCAAGCGAGATGTTGCCAAAATAATAGGGCAGTGTCGAACATGTCAGCTTGCAAAACAACCCAAGCAAAACACGGGGTTGTACACGCCATTGCCGGTGCCACATGCACCATGGCAAAATGTAAGTATGGATTTCGTGTTGGGTCTACCGAAAACTTTACGGAAACACGATTCCATTATGGTGGTGGACCGTTTCTCCAAGATGGCCCACGTCATTCCTTGTTCGAAAACCTCAGATGCGTCTCACATTGCACATCTTTTCTTTGGTGAGGTTGTTCGACTTCATGGGCTTCCAACTACCATTGTGTCTGATAGGGATGTGAAATTTACAATTTACTTTTGGAAGACACTTTGGGTGATCATGGGAACAAAACTTCAATTTTCTTCTGCCTATCACCCCCAAACAGATGGCCAAACTGAGGTTGTGAATAGGAGTCTGGGAAATCTTCTTAGGTGTCTTGTCGGGGAGCATATTCGAGCATGTGATACTATGTTACCGACTGCTAAGTTTGCATACAATAGTTCGGTCAATAGGTCCATTGGTATGAGTCCATTTGAAGCAGTGTTAGGGTATAAGCCTAGGATGCCAGTTGACCTAATTCCCATATCATCATTACCTAGGCCATCTGCATCAGCTGACTCATTTGCACAACACATACATGCATTGCATGATGAGATCAAGAAAAGAATTAACATGCATAATAAGTCCTACAAAACTGCTGCCAACGCACATCGTCGCCATGTTGAATTCAACATAGGTGACTATGTGATGATCAGGATGAGGCCTGAAAGGTTCCCTCAGGGGACTGCTAAGAAGTTACAAGCCCGCAGTATGGGACCTTTCAAAATTTTGAAGAGACTGGGTCCAAATGCATATGTGCTAGAACTACCACCGAACATCGGGATTAGTCCGATTTTCAATGTAGAAGATCTCGTGATCTTTCGAGGTCCCACAACTTCACCTGATGATTAGCAGTTTCACGTACCTATAGACCCAATAGCCACCAAAGCTGACCCACCACAGGTGCTTGGACCATATGAACATTCCCAATTTGAGCCTGATCTTCCTTCTCCACCTACACCCCCTTTGAGCCAACATAAAGAGACTGTGGAGGATATCTTGGATGAGACCTTGGTTTCCACCAAATACGGTGGGGTTCAAAAGGACCTTGTCAAGTGGAAGAACAGGCCAGTTTCAGATGGTACTTGGATTACCCGTGATGAGCTACAGCGAATGGACCCTGATATTTTGGAGAGGTATGACAGTTTTGTTTCGCCAGTGGTGAAATCTTCACAGCTGAGGGGAATTGATGGGGACATCAACTCAAGATATGGAAAGACATACCAAAGGCGTAAGAAGAAAATGGTTGATAAGGCTTCCTTGTGGCTGGATCAACTTTTCATGGGCTTTATACATCACAATCGTGAAGATCTACTGTTGGATCAGCCTTTGGGCGAAGATACACCGTTGGATCTTGATCCGGGCGTGCGGAAGGCCTCCGGTGGTGGACCTGTGGAAGACCCCATACTGGGATGGTCCACAGGAGATGAGCAATTGTGGAAATATCATGAAGATTTAAAGATTGGCAAGGGACCCAAAGGAATTAAAGAGTTTAAAACTAAAGACATAAGAAGAGGGGCCCGGGGGGCCCACAACTTAAAGCCCCTTACATAAAGATGCGTGCACAAGGCTTGCGCACCAATCCCCATGCGCAAGGCAGCCTCCTTCCACCTTTGTCGACAGCCACTTATTGTTCTTATTTATTTTATTTGTTTGGTTTTATTTTATGAGACAAGATCTAGACGTTTAAATCTGAACCATTGGTTTCTAGGGTTCTCTTATTACTCCTTATTAGGGTTGTATCTCTTGGAAAAGAGGAATAATGATGAATGAATAATGATCTTCTTCCAAAGGCCTTCTTGAGTTTTCTCTTGCAGGATCTTCTTCTCGCCCGCGAAGGGGAGTTTGGTGCGAAGCCAAGATATCAAACTATCTCCATCCCAAGGTATTTATCTCCACTGTCTTCCCTTTCCTTTGATACCCATCTCACACTTTCTTGCCCATTCAGATTTAGATCTACTCACATGGTGGAATCCTAGATCCAACCCAAATCCCAATCAACACCATTAAACCCTTGGAGGCCTCCAACCAGCCCCTTATCCATCAATCAATCACAATTATTCATTCCCTAACCCTTTAGATCTGATCAGACCAGCAATAGATCTAGAATGGCAAGCACTAGATCTGGTTTCAGCCCATTACAGCCCATTTAATTCATGTTTTCACTTCTGAATTTTAAGCCTAGCATTACAAAGTTGTGGGTGTATTGGATTAAACCTGAGTTTCATTTAAAACCATATTCAGTCCACTACTATTCAATTGTTACCCCTAAATGAGCCTGGCTGTCCTTCAAATCCTCAAGGATCCTGATTATTTACTTGAATCGACAGATCCCTAGGCAAGGTGGAGGTTCTATTCTCCACTTGGTCCATTCCTCAATTCTTTGAGGGCCCAGATTGCAGGACTGTAACTAACTTAGTGGATTTCAGCATGGAATGATGTATCAATCTGTCTTAATTGATTCATTATAATTGTTATTTTTGTTATTGATCTCATCTTGCATCATTTAGATTAGTTTTCAATTTTGTCCTGCATCAAGGAGGCTATTCCAATTCACAGCACAAAGAAACTTTCCTAACATGCATTGCAGTTAGCTGACAAACATAGTTCCTACCAAACAAGAAGAGGAGGAGAAGAGGTTGGGGAAAATCAGCTGCTAGCTGGCCCAACCCTCAAGATGATTTAGAAACTCTATCATGCTTCTTACATCTCCAAGAAATTAGGGAATTGCCTGAGAACATGCACCACCCTAATGTTCATGGTTGTGTATCAAGACAACCTGCCCAATCAGCATCAATAAAGGCTCGTAACTGTAAAGATGATTCCTTGTGAAAGAATAGTCCTCTTTGAGGTGTTCCCAGAAGATATTGAATGACTCGATGAACTGTGGCCACATTATAAATGCCAAAGATTGGTCATAAATTGACAGACCAAATTGATAGCATAGGAGATGTATGGTCGTGTTATGGTGAGATATACAAGGCCTCCAACTAATTTCTGGTATAGAGTTGAATTGGAAATAAGTTCTCCTTCATCCTCTTTTAGCTTGACATTGACTTCCATAGGTGTGTTGACAACCCAAGAGTCTTATAATCGTGCAAGGGCAATAAGATCTTGGGTGTGCTTGTGTTGATTAATAAAAATTCCCTGACTAGATTCGTGAATTCTCAAGCCTAAAAAAAGTCAAATTTCCAAGATCTATTATGTGAAATGATGAATGTAAAATCCTATTCAAATGATTTATTATTCAAATGATTTATTCTGCTTGAACTATTTCCAGTAATATGTATATCATTAAAAGATACAAGGAGCACAAATGCACAATAACACTCGTGGAGGTATGTTGAAAAAATATGGAAGCATCAAGTTTTCTATATTTAAAATCAGCCTCGAGTACAGTACTACGATATTCATCAAACCAAGTTTGGGTTGCTCGGTTGAGCCCATAGAGAGTTGGTTCTTTTATAAATAAATTGGCACACCTCATTACCTTGAGAATTATAAGTCCTAGAGAAGGAAGCATATGGATCACTTCTTTTAAATCCTCATGAAGGCAAGCATTGGGGACATCCATCTGATTTATCTGCCAATATTTGTGACAGCAAGAGCAATCACATTTCACACCATTGTCATCTTTGTGACAGGTGCAAAAGTCTCACTATCCATACCATATTCTTGTCAACTTCCAAGTAGAATCAAATGTCTATATATCTGGCCAAGGTTCCATCGTACTTGAGTTTAACATTATAACCCATTTGCAGCCAACCGGATGTATATCTGGTGGAGATGGAACTATATCTCGTGTAGTATCTTCCAATGCATTCAATTCTTCTGTCAATGCCTTTTGTCAATAGTCATGGCGTTTAGCCTGGGATATGAATGAGGAAGAGAGACGGAATCTAATGAAGTAAATAAAGATGAATGAGGGAAACCATATCTGCAACGGCCATATAGAGAGTGATGAACAACGACCAAAAGCTGATGAAAGCACCAAAGCCTATTGTCAGAAGGATCTGAGATCCAAAACCAAATCTCAATGTAAAGCTAAAGCCCAATGCCAATGAGGGCCTACGACCCAAAATCTAATCTCAAACAGAGTTCCAAAATTCAATGGTTTTTTTTTTTTGGTAAGGAACTAAGTTCCAAAATTCATTGTTAAAACTCCAAATCGGAAAGGCATATGTTGAAAGCTTGTTATCATCAAAGTCTATTAAGGCCCTTCAAGGCCCAACTTTGAGGTCAAATTGAATAAACTATAAAGTTCAGTAAGACCCAATTGAATGTCAAAGCACCTTAAGCCGAATGAGAGACGAAGGCCAGTTAGTCAAAAGCAAAGATGAGGAGTGGAAATGTCAACATGCCAATTTTTATTCTGTTTGTTTTCTGTATTTATTTATATTTGTGAATCTCAAGAAGTCTTACTTCCTATAATAAGAGTTTTCTTCATTTTGAAGATGTAATAAACAGTTAGTCAATTTCACAGTTGGGAGTGTTATGTACCCACAAGTTAATAATAAAACCTCGTATCAGAGGGAAACTTGCATCCAAGGATTTTCTGTGCATTTTTCTTATGCATAAATTTATTATGGACACAAATATCAAACAAACCAAATGCATGTATGAAGTCTTGTAAGTCCTACCTCTGTTATAGAATCCAAGCTCCTCCCCTCATAAGATCCCAATCCGCGAGCATCAAGAAAACTGTACTCTGGAACTATATGGCTGCAAAAGTAAAGGAATTATAATGATTACTTTACCATAATTTGGAAGTTCTTTTTATTTTTTTCTTTTATATTTTATTTTATTTTATTTTGACATGGGCTGGAATATGGATGACCATTCATACATATGCACCCATCCCACAGTTAGGCACACATACTCAGATGACCATTCATACATATGCACCCATCCCACAGTTAGGCACGCATACTCAGATAGTAAGTCCCTCAATTCGTGATAGTCCAAACCACTGGTCATGGACATCTTCACTTTTTATTATTGGGTCAATGAAATTGTATATTTCAGCGGTCAACTCCATAGTTTTGCCAACATGGCACTTATAATCGTGCCTAACAAACACAATATATGAGCATCTTACGAATGTATAGCAGGACACAATTTGGATGAGTAGGGTATATGAATGGAAACCAATAGGCACTAATTTTGCAATAATTTTGTTAATGGTAATCATTTAAAGGTGTCTTTTCTCTAAAAAACAAAACGGTTACTCTGAATCAGTCATTACAAGGCTATGATGCCCAAAAACGGCATAAATACAGCAGGAACACACCATGGACACGACAAAGACATGGATTTTAGACATAAAAGGTTAACTATCGGATACGCTACAACACGATACATTACCCATTTTGAAGTATCCGTGCATCATAATTACAAGGTTATAGTCATCCATAATCAACTCTTCAAAATTTGTAGATCACACTCTTTGCATAACTTCGCCAAAACCCTAAAACTCAATAAACCGAACTCAAATATATGGGATAAGGCTGCGAAGGAACATATATTTAGTGTCTCTCAAACCAACCCTAAAGATGAATGTAAAGCACATTGTTGTATACTTAATCAATCATCCAAGTCAGCAAATCCTTTGGACTATGCTCGTACTCCTAATGGTTGGAACAAAAGAATCAATAAGTAAAGCATGAACAATAGCAAGTATGTGCTGACTTTTCCTTTCATCAATCCTTGAGGTGTGTAGGGACAAAATCACTAAGATTCAATACCCATATCCTTAAGAAAATTCTGAATCTGATGGGACATATATTCTCCCCCTAAATTAGATCATAAGATCTTAATTGTGGGGGAGAACTTATTTTCAATCAGAACAGCAAAGTCTTTAAAAATATGAAAAACGTATTGTAACTATGGGGACTAGTTCTTGGTTTTTAGCAGCTGTTTTGTTTATGGTCTTGCATAAACTGTTGATGTAAGGACTAGAAGAAAGGATGTAATATCATTTCAATGATGACAATGACAGTAATGATCCATGGCGACTATAAAAAATGCACATAATTACCAACTTTTTATACATTTTGAAGGGCATCTAATTACAGGTGTGAGCAAGACTAACCTTTTTTTTTCTTCAAAACTTCTCATAAAAGAAACAAAATATGATTGGAAATTCGGACAAACATGATACAACTAGGGCCGAGTCAATTCAGATAAACCATAAAATCCCATGAAATTGAGTTATTGGCGAAAAATCGAATACGCTAATGGCATTTGGCATAGATGGCTTGACTCAGTCAATACTTATTTGACCCACCCTTAACTTGGCCAGGACTCAGGTCAAGACTCAAGAAAATTACCAAAGGCATTATAACCTTTTTTATTTTTTAAGCATATCATTACCATCTTTTGACTAAATTCAAACTGTGGGGCTGAGCCAAATTCCCCGCATACTTGAAATTTGAACAATACCTCAGGCAGCATTCTTCCTTATTATTCGATCCTAACCGTTTGTTAGACAGTTCTTCAAAGATACATACATACCTACGTGGGCACGGGCAATGTACTAATATATATATATATATATATATATATATGTGGCTTATCAGGTGCGTGTGGCGTGCCATGCCACCTCGGGATGGGACCTGGGAGATTTGAAGATCTAGGTGGGGCCTCTATATATAAAAAAAAACAGCCACATCCGATCATCCTGACCATATCATTTCGGGCCCACAAGTTCCATCATTCCAATGGGTGCCCACTGCTGGTACTCACAATGCGCACCTGATACACAGACCAATAATCCACACTGACCACAAGATTTGACAGTTACTTTCATCTGCACAATCATCACTGTGAAGACAGCAAATGCTACAATCAAAACACTAATTTTTCATTTCCTTTCCTCATTGCTTTAATTAATGATACTTTACCTGCGATTAACGCCATTAACAAAAGCAATGATCTCTGCCGCCTGGTACGACCTCTGCGTAATCGATGGCCAGATCCAGCAGTCCCCTTCGCACGCTCCCATCGCCTTCAATTCCATGGCTGCCCTCGCCGTCTGCCTTTTCCCTTCTTCTGATAGCCCATTGTCCACCGACGTCTTCGCGACAGGGTTCGTGTTTATGATCCCAATCCTCTCGTACTCCGATTCGCCCGCCCGAACCAAGAAATACCTTTTGTCAGTTTGTCCCAGAAGACGAAGTTAGGGCAAAATACATTCCTCTGTCGGATCCAGGGGGGGGGGGGGGCGGAGATTACCGGTTGTTGAGGCGGGGCGGCGGCATCTGGAAGAGTCCGCGAGCGGCGGCAGGGATGGGAAGGGAGAGGAGAGAGGGTGAGATGGAGACAGAGATGAGAAGATGTCTGCGATTGAAGAGAGCAAGGGGATTTCTAGGGTTTGGAGGAGAAGGAGAGTGAGAGATTGAGGTTAGGGTTTCTTTGTTGGGTAGATGGAGAGAAGGGTTTAGTGAGGAGGAGGAGGAAGAGATTAGGGTTTGCATGTTCTTCTCCAAAGGGATTAGAGGGAGAGAGAAGATTTCTGTTGCTAGGGTTTGGATTTTGGAAGAGGAAACGGGGTGAAGGAAACCGGACACGGTTTGAGAGGTCGTTAAGACCGCCCAACGGTAGGATAAAGTCGGATTTTAAAAAGGTTTATGGGCCGTACGGCACCCTCCTCCTGCCTTGAAAAAACATGGTTTTTTTTTTTTTCAGGGTAATTCCACTTGCACACATATTTTTATTTTTCTCATATAAATTTTTGGGGTTTTTACGTGAAAATACACTTTAGACGGCTACAATATGCAACAGTACACTTTAGCCATCTATGCACCTAACAGGGAATCCGTATAGGATTCCTAATTTTTTTCACCATTTTCTTTGGTGGTCAAATTCGACCTTCATTTGCTGTGTTATTCATTGCAGCGCTGGAGGTCGAACTCGACCTTCATTGTAGTGTTAAAGGTCGAATTCGACCTTCAGATATAATTCATTTGTGGCACTGGTTAACCCACTTTCCGAATAAATTTTTGGACGAAATTTGGGGGTTTCGAAGTCCATATGATGAACTTCAAATCTGCAATTTTTGGGTAGGAATCAATCGCGTTTGTCGCGTTTTCAACTCGCGCACTTTTCCTATCATGTCGGCCAAATGTGCTGAAACCTTGCTGAGTACCTCTGTTTGGGGCACTGGTTAACCCACTTTCCGAGTGAGTTTTTAAACGAAACTTGGGGGTCTCGAAGTCCATATGATGAACTTCAAATTTGCAATTTTTGGGTAGGAATCAATCGTGTTTGTTGTATTTTCAACTCGCGCACTTTTCCTATCCTGTCGGCCAAATGTGCTGAAACCTTGCTGAGTACCTCTGTTTGGGGCATTGGTTAACCCACTTTCCGAGGGATTTTTTAAACGAAACTTGAGGGTTTCGAAGTCCATATGATGAACTTCAAATCTGCAATTTTTGGGTAGTAATCAATCGTGTTTGTCGCATTTTCAACTCGCGCACTTTTCCTATCTTGTCGGCCAAATCTGTAGAAACATATTGAACAACATTGTGGGCCAATTTGATTTTAGAATACTATGATTGTTATCTTACCATCTTGCTGGTTCAGTTTGGTCAATGGAGTTTATTTGATATATTGAGACTGAATTGGATTGCAGTGTGGGTTTTTTAAAACTTGGGTTTTGCTGTTTTCTGCACTAAATCTGTCCTCTAAATTTCTGCAGTAGTTGAAACAAACGCATTAACTGCACTATTTAAAACTGAAAAAAAAGTGTTTTTACAATTTCTACACTAGCCGAAACAAACCCAATTTCTGCAACAAAAGTCTCTTTATGCATTACAATCTCTGCAACATGACTAGACAACATTCCTAGACAAATTCCATCCATTCCATTTATACCATAATTTTCAACAAGGGAAACACTCAAGAAATAATTTACACTCATGCGACAACAGAAATCATTCCTAGACAACTTCCATCCATTCATAAACTTCCACACAACATTAACAAATTTTAGAACCTTGCTGAAACAATCCCATTTCTGCACTATCTCAAATTGAAACATATGCCTTTCATTCATATTGTTCAACCACATAATGGTGTGCACCTACAAACATAAGTCTTGATCAATCTCAAACATATTAAAATACATGAACAAAAGGTGGGCTTCAATGTGATTCTTCATGAAACCTACAATAACAAAAGGTGGGCTTAACAAAATTCATAATGGCAGTCTTGATGTGTTAAACACTGCAAAAGATGGCACCTTCTCTGCATTATAGTCATTGAGCTGCAATAGACATTCAACATGAGGTCAGTTAATTTAACCATAGATAACTCAATTAAGAGGCTTAACTACAACTAGAGGCGTGATTACTTATTTACTCAAGGTGCATTCAGGAGCCTTAAGCACTACCTTTTGAGTAAATAGAATGCCATATCTCATGCCTCAGCATTTTAAGCATTGGTTTATACTTAAGGGGTGTTTGGATATGGGTAGAATAGAATATCAACATATTTGAGTATTGTTACCCTGTAAGGCAGGCTGATCAGTGGATCAAACAGAAAATGCAATCCAATGGAGTTTCAAAGTTTGAACAAAATGGGCCAATGCATAGAAGTTTCACAGTAGTTTCTTAGTGCCATTAGTGCGGTGCTGTAACTAACCAAGTTTTAATAAAAATTACAAGTCTTTGGTTAACTTTCCCTTGTATATTAATCGGTTGGCTATATCTTGATTAATTACAATGGGGAAGCATTTTGTAGCCCCCCCCCCCCCTATTAACAAAACAAGTGGTTGATTTATCGGATTGCTAGACCCAGCTGTCAAGTGCTTTCCCTTCTAATTACTCTTTCAATTGGATGGAATGTGGAGTTAAATTACGAGTCAACTGCTGGTAAGTCCACTTGTTCATCATGATATACCAATTGAGCCATTGTGGTCTTACCCAGTCCCCCCATGCCAACTATGGGAATGACAGAGAGGTCCTCTTCATTTTCTGATTCTGATTTGGTTAACAAATCTATTAAATTTTCTTTCTCAGTATCCCTCCCATAAATCTTCGATACAATTGTAGAGCAAGTCTCCCTTATTTTTGAGATCGGAGGCTAAATGTCTACAACTCTTACAGTAACTCCCTCTGTGAATGTGAAATGGAAAAGAGATCTCTCTTTGGCAATGTGCTCGAAATTCTTCCTCAGCTTTTGCATCTTATGTGCAATCTTGAAATGAAAGACAAGTGGGTTGAATAAGTTACCTTCTCGCTTGCCAGCTGCTTGATTCTCAACCTTTCTCCGCAGAGCTTCGATTCTGAACTCATCTAGCTAGCACATCTTCCGCATCATCAACAGCAGCTTTAATCTTTCGAAGCCAGTCTTTTACAGCCATTTCATTCACTTGTCGCCTTTCAGCATCTTGAAGCACGGCTTTAATAGCCTTTCAGCATCTTCAAGCACGACTTTCTCACCAGAGATGGAGGGATCGCAGCAGAAAGGGGGAGAGAGAGATCGCAGCAGAGAGGGCAGTGAGCGAGAAAGATCAGGCAAGAGAGATGAGCGCAGCAGAGAGGGGGCGAGAGAGATGAGCGCAGCAGCAGGGCAGCGAGGGAGAGAGATCAGGCGAGAGAGAGCGCAGCAGGGCAGCGGGGGAGAGAGAGGAGAGCAGCAGCAGGGCAGAGAGAGAGAGATCGCAGCAAGAGAAAGAGGGTAGCAGCGAGAGAGAGGGAGAGCAGCAACGAGGGCAGAAGAGCTCGACGAGATCGGGAGAGATGAGAGATGAGAGCGAGAGAGCTCGATCGACGAGATCGGGAGAGGGAGTGCAGATGCGAAAGAGCTCGATCGACGAGAGAAGAGTGTTACTGGCGAGCTTCCAGAGATCTCGACAAGCAACGCTGAGAGGGAGAGATAGAGAGCTAAGAGCGAGAGCAGAGATCGAGGCGAGAGAGAGAGTTGAGAGAGACCGGTGAGAAAGAGAGAGAGGTGAGAGACAGGGGCGGGTAGGTCTAAGAATGGGGAAAATGAAAAAATGAGCGGGCCCCGCGAAAAACTCACCTTGTATATAAATGAAGGTCGAATTCGACCTCCAGCGCTGCAATGAAGGTCGAATTCGACTTTTAACACAGCAAATGAAGGTCGAATTCGACCACACAAAAAAATGGTAAAAAAATTGGGAATCCTGTACGGATTCCCTGTTAGGTGCATAGATTGCTAAAGTGCACTGTTGCGTATAGTGGTCATCTAAAGTGTATTATCGCGTAAAAACCCCTAAATTTTCTCTACACATATTGCTAAAATTTAAAAGGTACATTAGTTCTTTTCACACATAATAAAATTTCTCAAACTACCCCTCCCTCCATTTCCTTCTTTCTTCCCACACACATCCTCATCCCTTTCTTCCCACACACAAACCACAATCGGGAACTCTCCCATCTTCGGCATCTCAGTCTCTCCGGCGTTCCTCCGGCATTCGCATTCCTCTACAACATCTCCTCTTCCAAAGGTAAATGGATCCCTCCAACATTACCATTTATTCTTCTTCCCTATCTATTCTTTACCATTTTTTTCATCTTAGATTACCTTTTTTTCTATGAAAACTTATTATGAGGATAGATTCTCATTCAATGTAAGATTTTACAAACAATGTTACTATTTTTTCATGCATTTGGGTTGCATTTGATCCATCATCGGAAGGGTTTTTTGTTCAGAAATTGCGACTGTTCTGTCTTTGGGTGACCGAACATACTGCAATTGTTCGGACACTCAGGTCAGAACATTTCGATCAGTCTTCTAAAATTTTATGACATTCTACAAAAGCTTTATTTTTATATTTCAGAAATGGACCAACCAAGCTCTTCTAGGGTGCGACCTACCACTTCAAATAGAAGGCGACGTCACCATGTGGAAGAGGTTGTAGAAGAACCAGAGGTCCCTGAGGAGGAGGTTGAAGAACAACATGAGATGGATGAGCAACCAGCTCCGGGGCCATAAGATAGGTCCTTATTGACCAGCTTTGATACACATATAGTTGCGTACATTTGGATTCAACAGGTGTGTTTCACTTGTTTCATATCAAGTTTGATTAATTTGTTAATTTCTTTAATAATGTATCAATGGTTGAATGCAGGACCGAGGAGCACTGAAATGTCTAAGTCATGGCCAGAAAGTGCCATTGTAGCAACTGAATGAGTCTGATAGGTTTACAGAGTTGGTAACGAGGTCCAGATTGGCTCCATTAGTGGCTGCATCATATTGCTCCGTCAATAAGATTATTGTATCTGGTTTTGTGGAAAGGTAGCAACTCCGCCTATGTTAGGGTATCCTTGACATAGCTGGTCTCAAGCCCGGACAAAGGAGGGTTGTGCGTTAGGTAGCCGACAGCCAGCACAATACTCAGTCGGATTTCTTTATGGGTTTGAGACCTAATGAAATTTCGTGGGGGCGTCCCCTACTTAGCAATGCGCTGTATGGTCCGGGTACTGTGATAAGTGAGCAAGGACCACTGCATCGGCGCCCGGGTGCAGTGCTAAATAGGCAAGGGTCCTCACACTTTATTGGATGAGTGTGGGGAGTAAGGAAGCTAGTCCAAAATAGAAGGCTGAGATTGGATACTTGGAACATTGGGAGCCTAACTGAGAAATCTATGGAAGTGGTGGATACAATGGAAAGGAGACAAATCGCAATTGCTTGCTTGTAAGAGATAAGATGGGTGGGACACAAAGCTAAAGAGATTGAGAGGACTGGGTATAAGTTATGGTATGCGGGACTTAATAGATCAAGGAATGGGGTCAGCATAGTGGTAAACAATGACTTAAAGGAAGATGTAGTTAATGTAAAGCGCTATGGAGATAGGATTATTGCAATTAAGTTAGTGTTAGGAGAAGAGATAGTGAATGTAATTAGTGTTTATGCCCCCCAGGTGGGCTTAGGAGATGGATATAAGGAGAAGTTTTGGAAAGACTTGGAAGGAGTGCTACTACAGATACCCCAAGGAGATATGGTCTTCATAGGAGGAGATTTGAACGGTCATGTAGGACGCAACGTAGATGGATACATAGAAGTACACGGGGGACATGGGTACGGTAATAGTAATGAAGAAGGGAATAACATCTTGGAGTTTTCAGTGGCTTATGATCTCATGGTAACTAACACCTTTTTTAGGAAAAGAGAGGAGCATTTGGTGCAATATAAGAGTGGCTCATCGAGGACACAAATTGACTTCTTTTTAACTAGGAAAAAAGACCACTTAGCTTGTAAAGATTACAAGGTTATACTGGGGGAGAGCTTGACTTCCCAACATAGGTTGTTGATCATAGATGTGCAGCTACAAAGGTGGACTAGAAAAAAGAAGTTGTATAAAGCTCAAGGACTAAATGGTGGAACCTGAAAGGTGATAAGCAACTAGCTTTAAGGGAAAGAGTACTAAAGGAAGACGTTTGGGCGATAGATGAGAGTGCAAATAATATGTGGGATAAGGTAGCAGAGTGTATTAGGGGGGTAGGGAAAGAAGTCTTAGGAGAATCCAAAGGGGGTGCTTTGGTATAGAAAGAGGCACGGTGGTGGAGAGAAGCCGTCCAAGACAAGATAAGAGTTAAAAGAGAGTGCTTTAAAACTTGGCAAAATGATCGAAATGAGGCGAACTTGGAGAGGTATAACGAAGCAAAAAGAGAAACTAAAAAGGCAGTTAGTGAGGCCAAGGCAAAGGCATTTGAGGAGCTATATAGGCAACTTGACACTAAGGAAGGCGAAAGAAAGATATTTAAGCTTGCTAAAACCAGAGATCGGCGGACCAAGGACTTAAACCAAGTTAAATGCATCAAGGATGAGGATTAAAAGATATTAGTAAAGGAAGAGGAGATAAATGAGCGTTGGAAGAGCTACTTCTACAAGTTATTTAACGAAAGCAGTAGTAGTGGCATATAATTGGGGGCAGCTTACCATTTCTAGAGAAGAAGCGAATCGTATGTTCTATAGGAGAATCAGTTGGGAAGAAGTCAAAGAAGTATTGAAAAGAATGAAGAATGGAAAAGCGGTTGGGCCAGATGGTTTCCCTATTGAGGTCTGGAGGTGCTTGGGGGAGGATGGCATTAGTTGGTTGACAAAGCTTTTTAATGTAGTGCTAAAGAGCAAGAAGATGCCTAATGCATGGAGGAAAAGTATTCTTATACCCATATACAAGAACAAAGGAGATATTCAGAACTGTGCGAGCTACCGCGTGATTAAATTGATGAGCCATACGATGAAATTATGGGAGAGAGTTATTGAGAGAATACTAAGAAGAACAACAAACGTTTCAGAGAATCAATTTGGTTTCATGCTTGGGAGATCGACCATGGAGGCTATCTTTCTCCTGAGGAGGTTAATGGAACAGTATAGAGAAGGTTAGAGAGATTTACGTATGGTGTTCATTGACTTGGAGAATGCCTATGACCGGGTTCCTAGGGAGATTCTTTGGAGAGTTCTAGAAAAGAAAAGAGTGTGTCTCGCATATATTAAGGCGATAGATGATATGTATGATAGAGTCATGACATCTATAAGGACGACTGGCGGTGAAACTAAGGAGTTTCCTATCACGATTGGTCTACACCAAGGCTTAGCGTTAAGCCGTACTTGTTTGCCCTAGTTATGGATGAGATTTTAAGACATATCCAGGATGAGGTGCCGTGGTGTATGCTATTTGCAGATGACATTATTTTAGTGGATGAGACGAGAGAAGGAGTGGATGCTAAACTAGAATTGTGGCGGAAAACACTAGAGACAAAACGGTTTAGGCTAAGTCGGTGCAAAACGGAATATATGGAATGCAAGTTTAGTCAAAGTATGACACCTGGTAACATAGAAGTAAGTTTGGGCACACAAAAGATTGTAGAGAAATAAAACTTTAGGTACCTTGGATCTATGGTGCAACATGATGAAGGGATTGATATTGATGTAAGTCACAGGATTCAGGCCAGGTGGACCAAATGGAGGAGTGCTTCGGGGGCCTTGTGTGATCGGAAAGTCCCCCTCAAGTTTAAAGGAAAGTATTATAAGGTGGCGGTACGACCAGCGTTGTTATATGGATCAGAGTGTTGAGCAGTAAAGCATAATCATGTCAAAAAGATGGAAGTTGCGGAGATGAGAATGCTTAGATGGATGTGCGGGATCACAATAAGAGATAGGATTAGGAATGAGGAGATTAGGGGCAAAGTAGGAATAGCACCGATTGGAGATAAAATGAGAGAAAATCGACTGAGATGGTTCGGCCATGATAGAAGGCGTCCAACAGAGGCACCTGTTAAAAGGTGTGAAAGCATGGAGATTGCCAGGAGTAGGAGAGGGAGAGGGAGACCCAAGAGAAGTTGGAAAGAAACTATTAAACATGATCTTGCCTACATGGATCTAACGGAGGACATGGCCCTAAACAGATTTGATTGGCGTCGTCAAATCCATATAACCGACCCCACCTAGTGGGAAAAGGCTTGGTTTGGTTTGGTTTGGCAACCTAAGACTAACACCTTTCACATGCCATTTGGTGAGATGACCATCACCTTAGATGATGTTGCATCCATCCTAGGCATCCCAGTGATTTGGCGGACTGTATCTTATAATGAAAGAATGTCATATGAAGAAGCTCAAGCACTCCTTGTTGACACACTAGGAGTAGAATCGGCTAAGGCACATGAAGAGCTGATGTAGGTGCGGGACCAATATGTTAGATTGGAGTGATTACAGGAAAAGTTTGTCGGTATATCTGATGATGATGGGGACGAGATGGTTGACTATGCAGTAAGAGCTTACATTCTGTACTTATTGGGCTGTACGTTGTTCACAGACAAGAATGGCACATGGGTGCCGATCATCTTTCTTACACAACTCGTGGATTTGGAGGACATACTTTCGTATGCATGGGATACTGCTGAACTAGCATACTTATACATGCAGTTAGGCCTGTTGGGGTTAGCAAGCCGGCATGAAGTGAAACAAATAGCCGGTTACTTGACTCTACTAGAAACTTGGGTGTACGAACACTTCGAACGTTTGGCTCTAACTCCAAACATTTACTATCAATCCGACCAGCCCCGGGTCCATCGATGGGTTCCTCGTAAAGAGTCTGCTCCTTTACAAGGATTACGAGAGAGACTTGATTCCATGAGCATTGACATGGTAATTACGCAGACTTTTCAAGTACGTATTGTATCACTTTAATTTATTATTCTGTATTATATATTTTTTATCTTATGCTTAGATTCACTATTTTTAGGTGACTTGGGACCCATATCATGATGTTAGGCAAAATCACCCTTTCAATGAGGTGGCATACTATTGTGGATGCATCAAGTGCATGGATGTTGTTGAGCCTTATCATCCGGATAGGGTACTCAGATAGTTTGGGAGAGTTCAAACTATTCCTCCACCGCCATTAGCCCCCTTTATCTTTAACTTTTGTCATTGCAACTGATTCAGGAGAGTAATTATCCTGTGCAGACAGTACCAACTCAAAAGCGCTTGGATCTCGTCGAGTTGAGATGTCAACTTTCATACTTGGTCTACCTCTTGTTCTTGATATTACTTCGGGTTCTATCAAATGAGTACTGTCTGGCATATTACTTCTTGCATCTCGCCAATACGTTTCTATTAATGTGCCATTGGCATAATAAATGAGTAGCACTAGGGAATACTTTGTTAATGGCGTTCATGAGTGACAATTCTCTATTGGTCACAATAACATCGGGAAGAATACCATCACCAATAATAGAACGCAATACACCCAGTGCCCATGCATAACTTTCTTCACGTTCCGCATGAAGGTATGCAAAGCATAAAAAAAAGTCATGTCTGTGGATGTGACTCCAACAATCTCCAATTGCGATAACGATTGGTCTTGTAAGTACAGTCCATTATCAAGACATGAGAAAATGCACACAACAAATCTAAACTGCTTGCGTGACAGTCTCGCTATCCTCACAATTCTTATGCCATTCAATGTAATTATGTTCTGCCAACTTACCGAGCAGTTGTTGAATCTGACCTCTGCCACCCCGCTCATTAACTTTATATTTGTAGCGTGCATTGTATATTGTCTTCATTGTGGTTACGTTTAATTCACTTCTTTGTTTCAACGTAACCAAAATTTCTTTTGATTTAACCATGCTCTTAGACATATCAACAGGCAACTTTGTTTCCTCCTTTGATAATCTGCCTGCAAATGAATGCCCCTCTAAATATTTCGCGGCCGAATGATTATGCCCACCACATATGACCTCCAACATCCAATCATCATTTGAGTCTAACTTTTTGCCCTTTAATGCGAAAGGGCATCCACATTTTTTAAACTGGCTTGTTTGATCATTTTTCGCTTTTGGCCCTCTTCATGCTTATATTGTCCACTTCTCTCGCATGCAAGGAGTATTCTAGCTTTGACACCTACCCAAACAGCATTTGAAACCTTTATTGCAATGACAAATCCATTTTGCCTTCCTACACCACAAGCTCAACTAATCAACGAATCGCGACTGTGAAATATCTACAATAAATAAACAAATTTAATAAGAATTTAGTAACAAATAATTGTAATTTGAGTAATAAATTCACAGTTGGTCTTACCTCTTGAGTTATAAACTCAATGGTATAATCCATGACAAAGTCCGATCCAACCTAACTTTCCTGCGAAGAGACCTGCAGAATGTACAAATTAAATATAACTGTTCGGTTTGAAACATCCGAACATATTGCCACTACTAAAAAAATGGCTTGTTGTGTTGGTTTTTGGTGTGTCGGGTATGTGGAAAACCGACACAACAAACTTTTTGTGTCGGTTTGAGTTCTGTTTGTATTAGGATCAGGTTTGTTGTGTCACTTCATTGGAAAGAGACACAACAGAGTTTTGAATTGTGTCAGTTCTACTAAACCCGACACTACAACACAAGCTGTTGTGTCGGTTGGGCTAAAATCTGAGTGTAATGTTTTATATACTCACCAGACCGACACGTCAAAATTCATCATAATTTCGCGCTTCAGTGAAAATTTTCAAGTGCGCCAAATTAAATAAACCCAAAAAGAACAAACTCTCTCCCTCTCCTTGTGTTTCACAGAAAGAAAAAAAAACTCAAGCTTTGATCTCCCACAGACTTAGCGTTTCACAAAAAGAGAAAAAAAACTCAAGCTTTCATCTCCCTCTCCTCTCGTTTCTTCCTGCTACTCCCTCTCTCTTCTCGTCTTCGACGCCAAAAAATCAAGCCACTACAAGAAATCGCACTTTTCCCGGCATAATAAGAAAACACCGGGAAAAGTATAACTTTTCCCTGCGAAAAACTATTTTGCACCGGGAAAAGCATAGTTTTAGTGGCGATATCTATTCGCCGGCAAATGTCTAATTTTTCCCGGCATTTTTTTATTTTCGCCGGAAAAGATTAATTTTTCCCGGCGTTTTTTTTTTGTTTTCCCGGCGTTCTTATTTTTCTCCGGCAAAGGTTACATAATTTCCCTGCCTTTTTCTTTCACGCCTTCATTTCGGTCTCTCCCCCTTTGCCCTTTTCATTTCGCGCCTTCCCCATTTTATTTCGCTCTCTCCCCCTCTCCCATTTTATTACGCTCTCTCCCCTTCTCAAGCTCTCTCCCTCTCTGGCCCTAGCACTCGATCGCTCATCCCCGTCCCCTCTCATTCTCTCCCATCCTCATTTCCATCCCTCTCTTCCTCTTCCAGGAATCTCTCTCTCAGGCAGCGCCCACCCCCCTTCAGCAGGTTCTCTCTGCCCCATCGCCAGACCCATCTCGACCCTCCCATCATCTTTTCCTCTCCATCGCCGGACTGTGCGCAGAAACGCCCCAGACGCCACTGCCCACCACTCCGTCCATTTTCCTCGCAGCGGCAGCAGCCATCACTCGCCCTCTCTATCTTCCTTGCAGCGGCAGCAGATCGTCTCTCCCCTGCCATCCTCAAAATCCAAATAGGTCTTTCTCCCTCTCCCTCTCTCTTCTCTCTCTCTTCTTTGTTTTCATTTGTTTTATGATCTGGATCTGGATTTTAAAGGGTTTGTCCTGGTTTCTGGTTTTGACATCTGCGTTTTGCTGGCATTGATTTTACATGTGCAATTTTGACATCTTCGTTTTGTCGGATCGAACTAATTCATTTTGTTTTCTGTGTTTGTTGTTCGTTGTTTGATCTACATCTTCTCATTCTCTCTCTTCTTGAAAACCATAAACAGTTCTGATAAAAGAGCACCATCAAAACCCAGAAAACCTCACTTTCATTGAGACCCAGAAACTAACTCCAAAAGAGAAAACCCCATCAAAACCAACAAAACCCGTCACCTTAAAAAACCCAGAAACAGCTCTGAGAAAAACAGAACATCAAACCCCTGAAAAAAAAAGAAAAAGAAAAGAAAAGAAAACTTTCCCGCCCTTATAAAGATCCACAAACATCAAAACCCAGAAGCAGAAAAACCCACTTCTCTGTCTTTAAAATTAAAAGAAACAGTTTTGGTAAACAAAGTCACAGTAACCCCAAAAAAGGGTATGAGAATGAGATGGAGAGAGAATCACTGTAGAGGGAATCAAAGCAAAAACACATACAAAGAGAAATGAGTAAGAGATTGACATAAAGGAATGTCTGATTGAGAAGTGAGAGACCCAATTGAAGAAACAAGAATCACCCACTTAAGCAACCTTTTCTCTTTGTTTCTCTTATACTATGACCACCAGAAACAGAAATTTCTTAAATTTCAGGAAAGCTTGGATCTATGGACCAAGCTATCAATTGTTAGAAGAAGAAAAAAAAGCAACCTCTTTTGTCTTCTTTTAGCAGGTTTTGTAAATTAATACCAGCTTAGCATCACCTCAACCTTAATGATATTTATGTTATGATGACCATGACTATGATAATGCCATTCTGGTAGTGGTGATGATTCTAATTTGGATATATCTACCCCAATCATATCCATCAAATCTGAAAGTTTTATAGATTTATTTATGTTGGTCTAGTGCCCACTAATTAATGGTTAAGATTATTTGATAAACTTGCTTTATGGCTTATGGGCTGTTATTATCATTAGTGGGATTTATACTCATTGAAGGAGTTATTTAAATTCATTTCTCTGAGACGAAGAGGATTGAATTTATATGTAATTAATGCCTTTGCCACTGATTACGGTTTTAGGGTTTCTTTTGGTAATTGCACGTACCCCTCTTGCAAACAAATCCTAGGCATATCTTGGAGGTAGTGTGTCTCAATTAATGAGAAGCCAAAACAAGCATGTCTTTATTAGGACCCTTTTCCCTAAATTGGAACCAAGCCACTAGCATGAAACATTAAGCCCACTGTTCCGATCATTACCCATATTTTCATAGGTATATGCTACTTTCCCTCATCTTTGCTACTGTGTCTTTAGTACATATATTTTAGATGTTTTGCTACTCAACTCTTGATGTACTTCCCCTGCATATTATTTGTTTAAATGTTAACATTATACAATTCCATCAGCTCATCCTTTTATCTTTTCTTTCACTAAGACTCTTTAACTCATTGACATCCATATGCCAGCCTGACATACCACTATGAAATGTATACATATTAGGGGTGCACAATGACTAAGTTCATTAACATATATGGCTGAATCAACTTGTCTCAAAGCCTAGCATCTTAATTTCTTGATATTGTTTCCTCGTTATATAGGTACTTCTAAGATGTTACTACTTGGAAGTTTTTCATGGGCCACCATGTAAAGAAAAAAAGTTCTAAGGGGACCCTATGTAAAAGGAGAGTTCTCAAAAAAACTTGTGTAGGTGGGTGGGTGTGTGTTCCACCCTTACTTAAAACTCCTTTTGTTTCTACCCACCTTGGCTCAGTCCGTTTAAAACTCCCTTCGTTTGCATGTTTCCTGGGAAGACCTTGTATGATTTGTTTTAAACTGTTTGGTCTGTATTTGAGTCATCCATCCTTGTCACGGTAATTGTGGCTGTTAGAATTTCTGTTCTGGCATAACCTTTGATTAACATGGATATACTTGTCAGACTATTGTCTATCAAGAAGGTATTGCCGTCAGAATCTTTAATTACACCAGATCTTTCATTATCGTTAATGACTTGTGATGGGTCAGGCCCAACCCGGATTGCGGTAAAGAGACAGGTCCAGACAACCCGGTCCGTCCAAGGTCATGGGTCAGGCCAGGTTAGCTCAGTTGATATTCGAAACTCGTTGAAGGAAGCCTCGTCACGTCAAGGCCTCCGAGTCATCACGACGAAGTCCTCCTCTCACCCGCTCTTACCAAATCTCGCGAAGAAACTCTCACCTGCCCTCCACCTTACTCGTTCCTCGAGGACACGTCTGAGGCTCCAGGCCCTCCACCTTGCTCGTTCCTCGAGGACACGTCTGAGGCTCCAGGCTCCAGAGAGACGTTGCTTTAATTTTGTATCATCAGGGAGAAGGGTTATAAATTCAGGGTCTCCTCATCACTTGAGGGGCGATGATTACATGCCTTTACTACCTCTCTCTCTCGCTTGTAATCCACCTTATCAATCAAAGATCACCATATTCAAAGTGGACGTAGGTCATACAGACCGAACCACTATAAATTCCCTCTCTCTCTCTCTCATTTATTGACTACATCTTCACCTAGCATTTATTACTTGACCGGTGGTGTCCGAAACCTATTTTTGGCATCATCAGTTTGGCGCCGTCTGTGGGAAACGAAAATCAAAGCTAAAGTTCTCACTTCACACATCTTCTTCAGAAATTATGGTGATCACCACAAGATCAGCAAGACGACCGGAAGATAATCTCACTCAAGATGGGCGCCCAACAGGCCTAGGCCCTTCCGGGCGTCCAGGCCCTTCCAGGCGCCCAGACTCCCCCAGGCGGGGAGAGGATGTTCCTCCACCGAATGACCATACCTCGAATGCTCCTGCTCCCACTCCTCAGCAGATGTTGGAGACCATGCAACAGCTGGTAGCCCAAAACCAGCAAATCTTACAACTTGTGCTAGCAAGGCAAGGAGGAGCACAATTTGGAGAAGTATCACAAGGAGCATCGCACCAAAGAATTCCAAGAGCTCCACGCCATGGAGCTCCCCGCCTCAGCGCCCATATGGGGATGGGCGGCGCCCAGGGAGCTCCCCATCTGGGCGCCCATCCTCTGGGCGGCGCCCAGGGAGTTCCCCAGGGCGCCCAGGGAGTTCCCCAAGGAATTCCCCAGGGCGCCCCTCATGGAGTGCCCGGTGGAGCCCAACTTGGAGGACTTCCACCTCCTCCCTCTTCTTCTAATGGAGAGGGTCCTCATTTCCAAGAAGGGGAGAGTGAAAACCAAAGCATGGAGGAGGGAGGTTATTTTCGTGACCTATCCAGGGAAGCTCCCAATCCCTGGGACGAAAAGATCAAGGAGATGCAGAACCAGCTGGGAGAAGTCTACAACGCCATGAAGGCGAAGGCACCGGAGACAGTGGATCACCTAGTCGGGCGAACGGACACACCGTTCAAGCCCGATGTGGTGAACTACCCGCTTCCCAGAAAGTTCAAGATGCCGTCCATGGAGACCTTTGATGGAAGAAAGGATCCATTGGACCACCTGGAGACGTACAAAACCAAAATGCAGCTGCATAATATCCCTGACGAGATTATGTGTAGGGCATTTCCAACCACACTGAAGGGTTCCGCCCGGCAGTGGTTTGCCAATCTCGCCCCTACCTCCATCGCCACCTTTGTGGAATTAAGCAAGTCCTTTGTGTCACATTTCATCGGAGGACGCCGCCACCAGAAGCCTGCCACACACCTGCTCAGCATAAAGCAGGATACAAATGAAAGCCTCAGGAGTTACCTCACTCGTTTTAACGAGGAGGTACTTCAAATTGAAGAGCCTGACGACAAGGTGTCCATGACAGCCTTCCTCGGAGGTCTCCGTTCATCGAGATTCCATTTCTCAGTAATGAAACGCCCGCCAAAAAGCATGCCAGAGCTACTAACAAAGGTTCAGAAGTATATAAATGCTGAAGATACCACAAGGGCCAGGCGAGGGGAGTCCTCCAGAGCCGTCGACAACAGGAAGGGGCGAGACAGAGAGGAAAGGAAGGATAGAAGCAACAAGCGAAGTAGGACAGAGAGGCTACCTGTCAGAGACCAACGCGGTCCTGCTCCGCAGAGAGACAGACAAGCATTCACTCTTCGCGATGCAGTGGTTGAACACATTGCCAGGGAACGCGGAACTGTTGAAAATGAATTACCAGTAATACCATAAGAGAGTCAAAGTAGTGAGGGTTTGGGGGCTCGGTTTTTTCAACAATGTTGTGTAGCACTAAACAATGGATTAATAAAATCATTTTTATCAGTGCTACAAGTTAAAAAAAAAATAGAGTCCCCTGCCCTCTAATCACTCTCAAAGTTGTCCTCGGCATCACCATAGACATCATCAGTTTGGCCGAGGCATGCTCCATGGCGAGAAGCACCTCACCGAGCGCCCATCACCATGGCGCCCAGGGTAAAGGAGCACCTCACTTGGGCGCCCATCATCATGGCGCGCCCAAGGTCGAGGAGCACATCACCATCGACATCATATATAAGAGCTGCCACTACAATCATCAAGCTCCTCAGTCAGCACGAAGCCTATGAGGACAATATCTGGGAAAACAGTTCTCTCATGTACCGCCCCAGTCATTGTCTCCACAACGGTCTCTCTGAGCATCACCCTCTCACGGGTCTGTACAAGCTCAGCCTCATTGAGCGAAGCCCTTTCGCGGGTCTTCAGAAGCTCACCTCACTGAGCGAAGCCCTCTCGCGGGTCTTCGGAAGCTCAGCCTCATTGAGCGAAGCCCTCTCGCGGGTCTTCAGAAGCTCACCTCACCGAGCGAAGCCCTCTCAAGGGTCTTTAGAAGCTCAGTGAGCCCTCTCAAGGGTCTTCAGAAGCTCACCTCACCGAGCGAAGCCCTCGCAAGGGTCTTCAGAAGCTCAGTGAGCCCTCTCAAGGGTCTTCAGAAGCTCAGCCTCACTGAGCGAAGCCCTCTCAAGGTCCTTCACAAGCTCATCCTCTGCCCTGGCTGCCCTCTCTTAAGCTACTAAGAATTTGGTCTCAAGCCTGGTCGCCCTCTCGCGGGCCACGGAAAGATCAGCCTCGGAAGCTCTTCCAGCTGGCGCAGCCCTCTCCTCAGCCTGAGAAGCTCTCTCATTTCTTCTTTTGGGATGACCCATCAGAAGTTACCGAGGGGCAGAGTCTTGGAATTTACATGTGCTAAGGGATATATCAGGCGCTACGCAGAGGGGGTCCGGGGGTGTCCCCCGGCGGGGGTCGAGCTTCCTCATGGGAATACGTAATGGACAAACCCCCATGGGACTTCCTCCTCAGGACAAATCCCCCAGGCGCCCAGGACTTCTCCCCCGGGCGCCCAGACCTACTCTTCTCCGGGCATTCCAAGGTCCCCTGGGCGCCCAAGCATCCTCCTCAGTCAGGGCGCCCAATACCAAGACCCCTGGGCGCCCAAACCTCTTCTGGGCGCCCAGGGATTTCCTCAAGTCAGGGCGCCCGCCCTTGGCGCCCAAGCATCCTCCTCAGGGCGCCCAGCATATTACTAAGATCCCTGGGCGCCCAAACCTCTTTGGCGCCCAGGAACTTCCTCCTCAGGGCGCCCAGCATCCTCCTACTAAGATCCGTGGACGCCCAAACCTCTTATGGCGCCAGGGACTTCCTCCTCAAGGGCGCCCAAGCATGTCGCCCAAACCATCTCGCCCCTTGCAGCGCCCAGCGCCGCCGCTGCTGCCTCTGCCGCGACGCCCGCGGGCTGGGCGCCCCTTGCAGCGCCCAGCGCCGCCGCTGCTTGCCTCTGCCGCGATGCCCAGGGGCTGGGCGCCTCCTCTGCCCGCGACGCCCGCGGGGCTGGGCGCCCCATGCAGCGCCCAGCGCCGCGCTGCTGCCTCTGCCGCGAACGCCCAGGAGCTGGGCGCCTCCCTCTGCCGCGACGCCCGCGGGCTGGGCGCCCCTTGCAGCGCCCAGCGCCGCCGATGCTGCCTCTGCCGCGACGCCCAGGGGCTGGGCGCCTCCCTCTGCCGCGACGCCCGCGGGCTGGGCGCCCCTTGCAGCGGCCCAGCGCCGCCGCTGCTGCCTCTGCCGCGACGCCCAGGAGCTGGGCGCCTCCCTCTGCCGCGACGCCCGCGGGCTGGGCGCCCCTTGCAGCCGCCCAGCGCCGCCGCTGCTGCCTCTGCGCGACGCCCAGGGGCTGGGCGCCTCCCTCTGCCGCGACGCCCAGGGGCTGGGCGCCTCCCTCTGTCGCGACGCCCGCTGGCTGGGCGCCCCCTTGCAGCGCCCAGCGCCGCCGCTGCTGCCTCTGCCGCGACGCCCAGGAGCTGGGCGCCTCCCTCTGCCGCGACGCCCACGGGCTGGGCGTCCCTTGCGCGCCCAGCGCCGCCGCTTGCTGCCTCTGCCGCGACGCCCAGGGGCTGGGCGCCTCCCTCTGCCACGACGCCCACGGGCTGGAAGCCCGGGCTCCGCCCGCCAGCGCCATCAGCCATGCCATCCTCTCCTTCAACCTCGCCTAGTGCCCCTTGCGCGATTGCTGCAGTCCGCTCAACAACGGTCTCCGTTTTTTCTCTACTGTATCCGTCATGGCTTACAGATTTCCCCTTGGTCTCCAGAGACGCTCTCTTCTATTTTGGAATGAGTCTGGTTCAGGATTTCCAAAGTTTTATAGATTTGGGAAGAAAGAGTCCCCATATAGAAGGATTCTTTCGAACTCTAAAAATTTCAAAACTGAGTAGAAAAAGGGGGCCTAATTGTTGGAAGCTTGTAGAAGAGTTGGATGCACAGAAAGCCCCACTTTCAAATAATTATTGAACGCGGGACTTTGAGGGGCAAATGATGGGTCAGGCCCAACCCGGATTGCGGTAAAGAGACAGGTCCAGACAACCCGGTCCGTCCAAGGTCATGGGTCAGGCCAGGTTAGCTCAGTTGATATTCGAAACTCGTTGAAGGAAGCCTCGTCACGTCAAGGCCTCCGAGTCATCACGACGAAGTCCTCCTCTCACCCGCTCTTACCAAATCTCACGAAGAAACTCTCACCTGCCCTCCACCTTGCTCGTTCCTCGAGGACACGTCTGAGGCTCCAGGCCCTCCACCTTGCTCGTTCCTCGAGGACACGTCTGAGGCTCCAGGCTCCAGAGAGACGTTGCTTTAATTTTGTATCATCAGGGGGAAGGGTTATAAATTCAGGGTCTTCTCATCACTTGAGGGGCGATGATTACATGCCTTTACTCTCTCTCTCTCTCGCTTGTAATCCACCTTATCAATCAAAGATCACCATATTCAAAGTGGACGTAGGTCATACAGACCGAACCACTATAAATTCCCTCTCTCTCTCTCATTTATTGACTACATCTTCACCTAGCATTTATTACTTGACCGGTGGTGTCCGAAACCTATTTTTGACATCATCAACTTGCTACCATGTTCTAAAGGTTGCCGTCATGACAGCTGCATTTTTTGGTTCTTATACGACTGGAAAGGTAAGTGTTTTGGCTATTTGATCTGAAAAATAGGAAGACATTTTTATATTTTTATGAGTTTCAAGCTCAGTCATTCAGATCTCACTCAGCTGTAATTTTGTCCAGAAATCTCATTCTTTCTCTCCCTGGGCTTGATTTAGAATGCTAGTATTTGTGCTTTTTTGGAATTCATATGAGGAGCTGTGCATTAAGTTGTTACCGAAATTTGTACAAGTGCTGTTTGTCTTATTCTTATATTTTGGTCTTCCTGAACCAACTCTGTAGTTAAAAGGATCAACCCAATATCTTAATTAAGAGCTCAAATTGGGTTGGGTTTTCTGGCTGTCTAGGGGAAGTCCAGGTGCGAGATCTTTTAATATTTTAGTTGGTTAGCTACCAGTCAAGGCATTCTACATGTTAATCATCTTTGCATCAACTAAACCGCTACATGGTTGGATATGGTAGACTTTACTAATATTTTAGTGAGTACCCTTTTCAATTTCTTTGACTGGTTGGATATGGTAGGCTTTACTAATAGTGCTTTGAATTGCACTCATTTTCTTTATGAATGAATCCTTCATTTCGAGAGTTTGGTTGATTATGAGTTTAAATAAGTTACAAGCAGAGCTGAATATGTTTTTTTCATTCTTATTGCAAAAATCTTGGAATTGTTAGTGCAATCAAAGCAGTGAACTTCTCTCATGGAAAGAGAAAGAACAATCCAATTCCAAATTGGAAATACGTGAAGGTAAACTACTATTTTTCGCTAAAGGTGCAGTGTGTATCTTTGTTATTGGTTGAATATATATAATTGATTGTTTTATATACTTTTTTGTGAAGTGCCCACAACAAAAGGGGGTTATCGTATGTGGTTACTATGTGATGCTCTTTATGCTGCACTTGATCGAGGATGCTGGTCTACCAATTAAAAAGAAGGTGAATAGAGTTACGATGTTCTTTAATACATCACATCAATATAAACAAAAAAATATGATATCGATAAAAACTTCATGATCCATCAACTTTTTTCTCGACTCACTTAGGTGATGGTGTTGGCTAGCAAGAACAAGTACACGACCAGGGAAATAAATGTACTTCATCAGGACTTCATTAACTTTATTGATGTATTTATCACATAGATCATCATGGCTATTTGTGTAAGGTATTATTTGGGCTTTATTGGCTTATATTAATTAGAACTGTTTTCTAATTTATTTTTTGAGCTACCCATGGAGTAGCTAGCTAGCTTGCTTGTTAAGGAGTCCAAGTAGCCGCTAAGGTGTACGTTGGAACAATTTAGTTGTTAATCTTCAGTTTTTTTTCAAAAGCTAGGTATATTGCTCAATCTTTTGGTATTAGGAGAAATGAGAAGATTGCATGTTATGTTATTGTTAGAGGTAACAAGGCTATGCAGCTATTGGAAAAAGTGGGTTGAAGGTGAAGGAATATGAGCTTTAGATCACCTGTACTCATCAATGGATGACGTGCTTTTTAGATTTTGTTGGTTTTAATTGTTTTTTGCTTACCCTGACTTAAAAAACACATATTTGAGGTTATGCCATGTGAACATGTAGCGTATTTGCATTTTGTACTATATAATGTTATCGTTTTATGATATATTGAATCCTAACTACTTGTTTTGTTTTGTTTTTTCTTTTTTTGCAGATTGAACTTAATATAACGCGGCTATGATGTGAAATCATTTTGTGGCTTTTGTAGATGAATGGATAAAGTGACATGAAATCATTTTCTCGCATGGTGTTAGACTAGCAGGCTAATTAGGTTTTTTTTGTGGGTTTTGTAAATGTTTGAGGTTATATTTTGGATAGTTGGATAATGGAATTATTTAGTAATGAAATGAAAATGTTTTTGAGATTGTTGTGGATGGCAATGCTTCTATATAAGTCAATTGTTGTTCATATATATATATGTACATTGTTTTTCGAAATAGGTGATCTACTAAAAGTGACACAAGAAGGGATCCAATTTTGTGCAGTTTAAAGAAGAACCGACACAACAGTTTTATTTCTTGTGTCGGTTTGTGCTTTCCCAAAGAAAATTTCAAGATATGAAATGCTAAAAACCGACACAAGTAGTATACATGTTGTGACAGTTTATACTTACAAACCGACACAAGTGCTATATCTATTGTGTCAGTTTGTGCTTTCCCAAAGCAAATTTCCAGATATGAAATGCTAAAAACGGACACAAGTAGTATAACTGTTGTGTTAGTTTATACTTACAAGCCGACATAAGTGCTATATCTGTTGTGTCGGTTTTACTAAAATCTGTTGTGTCACTGCTACTTGTGTTGCTTTGCCATTCTAAAAAACCCGACATGTCAGACTTGTTGTGTCATTAAAAACCGACACAAAAAGCCATTTTTTTAGTAGTGTGCATATGTTCGGACATATACTTCCGAACATATGGAATATGTTCGGATGTATATGTCCGAACAGATGCAATATGTTCAGACATATACATCTGAATATATGCCATATGTTCTGTCCTGAAAGACCGTACATATCGGGAACCCAGGCGAGAAAAAATTTTACAAAGAGGCAAATATACAAAAAAAATCAAAGAAACGGACCTTTCCACTGCTGCTTTGATTAAGAGGCCCATTGTTTGTTGTTTTCTTCCTTCTCTTCCTTCGTTGCACAATCAAATGGAAGAATGTGAGTGAAGATGAGTTGCTCAGGAGGATGGAGGAAGTGGAGAGTGAGATGAGCTGCCCAGGAGAAGAAAATGGAGGAATGTGAGTGAAGATGAGTTGCCCAAGGAAGATGGAGGAAATGGAGAGTGAGATCGGTGGGAGTTTCTTTTAGGGAATAAGAAGATGAGATTGTGTGTGAAAAGAGAATATGATTTGAGATTTTGGAGTATAATGGATATTTTAGTCATTTCATAAAGGGGTAAGAATGTAATAAAAAAAAGATAATTTCCTTGTGTCTGGAAAGTAAAAATTTGTGTACCAATAGCAGCACTCCTTTTCTATTCGATCACCTACACATCTCCGTATGGCCTGTTATTATCAAACTCCATGTATTTACATGGACGTTCGTCGTACAGTTGCATGTTAGAAAGAGTAAAAAAGACACCTTTTTTGCGATATCATAACACTTTATGTGATCGCAAAAAACTTAATGCAATATCTCATAAAGTGTTATGTATAAAGTCAACGGTTTCTTATAGCGTTTTATAGCTTTTATATTCAAATTTACACACTAATTTAGAGTTCACATTTGGATTGATGACCTAAGTTGTAGAACCGGTCTTAGATGGTAATCTCAGTGGTTCTTGGCCCAAGTTGAAGAAGAGTAGAAGGAATATTGAATTCACTACATTTATTTTTTCAATGTGCTTAACCACATTTAAGTTTCAGTATGCTTGAATACATTTAAATTTAAAATTGTGAAATGGGATATTAGGGTATATGAGAATAAAATATACAAGATTACCTTGTAGCTATGAATCTCCTATTTTTTTTAACGATTTCTTACTATTACAACATACTTTCTAGTGTTACCAAACATATCATATCAATGGTTATAAAATCACATATATTTCTTTATACAATATCACATTTTATTCTATTTTCTACTAGTTCCATACACCTCATGGGTAATAATTCTCTATATTTGGAAAAAAAATATATACCATAAAAAACCTCTTTAAATAAAAAGAATAGTGACAGCATGGGGGTTTGCTTAGTTTGTTGGTAACCACAGTTGTCACTTGCCTGCCCATGGATCAATCCCTGGGTGCCCTTATTCCAACATTTGTGGGCAGCTACTCACATGTGTGGGTTACATCGTTCCCTAACGACCTTCACTAAAACACAAAAGAAGGAAAAACATAAACACAAAGAATAAGAGGGAGAAATATACCTTAATGGGGGAGGAAGCTAGAAATGGGTAGTGAAATCATGGAATGGTTGCTGCAAAACGGAAGGAATATTGCAGCGAATAATGATAATAGAGAATGAAAGCTAAAAAACTGGATGAAAATATAAACAGAGAAATTGGGATATTGCAAGAGGTAATTGTCATATCGCATAGAGAAATTGTGATATTGTATAAAGTGTTGCGATATAGCAAAAAAGTGCATTTTTAATTGTTTCAACATATGGACCGTACGGAGAACATGCAGGTAAATATGTGAAGTTTGGTAAGAATGGGGGATTATCGAGATGAATAGGTGACCGTAAAGAAAAAAAACCCCAAAAAATGTAATTCTCACAAATACACGAAAAGACGTTGGGAAAGTAACAAATTTACCATTAGATTCTTGCGATATCCTAGGTTTGTAGGATATCACACTGTGATATCTCATGGTAGAAAGAGGAAAAACCTGCACAGAAAAAAGAAATTGATTAAAAACCCTTTATTCTAGGGTATCCCAAGATTTAATTATTTTTATAGCGTCACTTTTTCTACCAACAGCTTTAAAGGAATTAAGTATAAGGGCAGCCATACAATTATTCAGTGGCGGACCAAGGATTTTTGTTTGGATGGGGCTAAACTTTTGCTAACTTTTTTTTTACATTAGAAACACCAAATGAGGAAATGAATTGCATTTAAATAGATAAAAATTATTTCCATGCTCAGATCTCTTGCCTTACTGAAGGGTCTTCCCACTGCCTCTTCCAAATTCAAGTGATTATCAATTCATCATCATCAAAACAGCTAAGATACATTTTCTTTTAATCTTAGGTGTTTGGATGCCTTGAAACGGTGATTAGGGTGTGCACCCAATTACCCAATTTGGGTTCCCAAAGGGGTTCTATCTCAATCTAAGAAATTTGGTTGCCCGCACTTACCTAGCTCTAAAAAGAATTTCCTATAGTTGGCCATGGGCTCATGGCAAGGAAGAAAAATTGTCACTTAAATGTAACTCAAGTTATCCAAACATATGAACCCTAAGGCCTGATTTATTTGTGAATTAAAGATTAAAGTGTGCTCAATGGTGATTTGGCCATCTTCGGACTTGTAGATATGCTTAGATTAGGTGATTTAGGGCTTAGGGGTTGGATTAAGATTTGAGGGTTAAGGGTTTGAAATTAGGATTTAGAGACTAAGGGCTTAAATTTAGGTATAGAGTGACTAGGATTATTCTAAATATGAGGAGAAGATTGCTTTATTTAGGATTATTCGGTGAGAGAGACTATTTATGAGAGGACCGGTGACGAGAAGCTCGATCGGCACGAAGAGGATCTCGAACTCTTACTAGAAAGAAGATGTCGAAAGAGAACAACGCGTATAGGATCTGGTACTATCGGTCACCAAGGTTTCGCGACATGGGGCGACTATTTTTTAAATATACATGGAACATGTCTAGCCCATTTAAATTTTTGGCAATTTCAAAATCAATATGGGGCACCCACCCCAGTCGTATGTGTCTAGGTTCGCCACTGTAATTATTATCCCTTTAAAAAGTGGTCACCTTGAAAGTCGAAGGCCACTTAGCCACCCCCCCCCCCCCCCCCCCCCCCCCCCGCGTCTTAGTTGGCCCAACAATTGGATAACAACACTTATCAATTCCTTTCCATTTGTTACTTTATTAAGATCTCTAGATCCTATTAACAACTTGTTTTAATGTATCTAAAAACCAACCATGCAACTCAAATTAATCTAGCCTTGGTTGCCCATTGCATGCATACCATCATAATTGTACTAGTTATATCTTAAATTTAGATTCATTAATTTAGATGTGGATCCACATTTATAATTTATGGGTTGTGGATAATAGTTTTATAAATTGTAACTTACCCCTAAAAGTTTCCACTGTGTCCCACCACCTACTAATAAGTATTGGGGCCTAGTCAAAGTCCAAATTCTCCAAAAATGATTGTCAGCTAGTTGAGGCCCAAATCCTTTGCGTACGGCCCATTTTGGCCATCATTGTCCTTTAGGGCTTGTAATTCAGGGAACTTTTTTCCCGGGAATTTCTAAATTCAAACATAGTGGAATTCCTGGATGCTCCCTTGCATTTGAGCATCCAGAAATTCCACTAAAAAGTAAGGAAGTTAGAATTCCCAAGGTCATCTGAGTCCTTTTAGTTGGTTGGAATTCTAAAACTCCTTGGAAGGAACATGACATTTGAAAATGCCAAGAGACAAGCCATCACATCATGTCAAAAAAGAAAAAGAAAGACCCAACATAAAAAAAAAGTGTAAAAGATTCTTGAAAAATTAGACTCACAAGAGGGCTCTCACTCAATTTTAATCCTCAATGTCATTTTGGGCACTTTTAGGAAGTGGGCTCAATCAGGTAAATGAGAATCTTGCTAATTAAAACTTAGGGCCTGTTTGGTTAAAAGAATTGAGAGAATTCTTGTTTGGATGAATTCTAAAAATCCAAATGCTGCCCCCCAAAGTAGAATTTCAAATGCTCAACCCCTCCATTATTTGGAATTTTGGAAATTCATAAGGCTAAAAGTGCATTTTCAAGTGGCTTGAAATTCTTAAATTCTTGCATCACACAGAGCATTTAGAATGCCTAGGGGACAAGATGTCACATATTGTCATAAATCCTCAACAAGCCCAATTCCTTGTTAGATGCCTTTAACAAAACAGTCCCTTAATCAAGACCCAAAACCTGAAAGATCTTAAAACAACCTAAAATAAAAATAAATTAATTAATTAACCTAACCTAAATGAAGTATGGGATTAAAAATGGAGGTTTCGGTCGGAGGTCCCTCAATGCATGACTTTGTTGCAAACAGTCCACAAAAAAAAAAGTCATGCAGCCAAAAGTCCCTCTCACACTTTTTCATACCTAAAATGTCTAATTTGCCATTTCTTTAAACCATATCCCATGATTGGTGGGATATCCCATTAATATTGATCAACTACCATTTAATTGGCCATGATTAATAGAATCCCATTAATGAGATTTTCAAATAAATTCTAAAAACACACAAATAAATTTCAAAATAACGTAAATAAATTTCAAAAAATGTAATAATTAAAAAAAATAATTTCAAAAAATGCAATAAATAAAAAAAGCAATAAATTTCAAAAGAATGCTGATAATTTAAAAAGATGCAAATAAGTCCTGAAAAGATAAATTTCAAAAGACTCAAATAAATCTCAAAAGATCCATAGAAAATTCAAAAATACAAATAAATTTCAAAAAGCAAATAAAATTTAAAAGACGTAAATAAAACTAAAAAAATATAAATAAATTTAAAAAAATAAAAATACATTTGCCAAAACTAAGATAAACCAATTTTCTAAATTTCAGAAAAAATTGCCAAAAACTCAAGTATTTTTGTCAAAAATCAGTTAAATTTATTTAAAAAAATACAAATAAATCTCAAAAGACACAAATAAAATTAAAAAATATAAATAAATCTAAGAAAAATACACATAAATTTGCCAAAAACATGGATATTCTTTTAAGAATTCAGTTAAAAATTTTAAAATGGAGATAAACTTGTTAGAAACTCAGCTATATTTTTCAAAATTTCAAAAAAATTTGCCAAAAACTTAAATAAATTTGTTCAGAACTCAGATAAATTTGTTATAGAACTCAAATAAATAGCAAAAAACATAGATGAATTTGTCCAGAGTTCAGATAAAATTGACAAAAACTCAGCTAATTTTGATAATAACTCAAATAAATTTGACAAAATTTGACAAAGACTAAGATAAATTTGACAAAAAAAAAAGATAAATTCCCTTCTCATAAGCTCTTCTCTCTCCTCTCTTCCATAAACAGAGTCTGGCTGCTCTGTCTCTACAACCAGAACCAGGGCTGTTGCAATGGTCTTCTTCTTCCTTTCTTCCTTAAGCGAACTAGCGAAAGATTCCCCACTACAAGACAAACCATGCACTGCAAGTGCAACTCTATCCTCTTTAAATCTCTATCCATCCCTTGAAATCACCAAACTTCTCCAAGCCTATTTGGCCTACATATATTGAGTCCAAAACCCTCTGTCTATGAATCCTAAATCCCATTCCCATCGTTTGCTCTGGAAGAATAAAATAAGAAAACAAACGTCTTTAGAGAAATTGGAAGAAGAAGAAAATGCACGCAGTGATAACTCATCACTTTCTTCCTATCAAAATCCCTGCTGATGCAGATGCAGATGCTGCTACAGGGGTGAAGAAACTTCCTGCGCAGAGAGCCCCTCCTCCCGCTATAATAAGCCGAGCAATATCCGACACCGCCAAGGTGCAGAGGATCTACGTGGAGGATGACGTAGACGACGACGTCAGCCCCTGCTGGCAACGTGCAACACTACGGATCCCTAGTACCGGCGACGTGCGGTGTGGCACGGTGGTCTCCGGCGATGGGCGAATTTGGATCCTTCTGTAATCTGGGAACAGGACTTGTTCCTCTGTTCTCTGCAAAGATTCGGACCGAGGGTCGATCCATGGAGATTCGAAGATTCAGATCTAGGCCACTCGTCGTCATACAGTTATGCCAAGCTATTGAAACCGATTGCGATCTGGAGCACATCCCAATGCACCTTAACACATGCAATTAACTCAATCTCCAGTAAGAAGAATCTAAATCGACCGGAATTCCAAAAAAGAATAACGCAGATTGGAATTCCATCAGATTTAGACTCTAATCTAACCAATTTTTAAAGAAGAAGAGAACATAAAAGAAGGATTACAGAGAGTTGATGATGATGACGAGAGAAAGAAGACCACTTTGAAAGAAGAAGGGAAGGTGATCTTCCCGCTTTGTTGTGGCGATTTGACGATCTCCCTCGTGATCTCTCTCCACCTCTTGCAGACGCAGGCGCAGGCCACCACGTTCCTTCGAAAGGGCCACCTGTCCTCGCTCGATTCTGAATTTTGGAAGATGAGTAGTAGAGGAAGGAAGGGATGAGGGATTGATGAGAGCCATCGGAGAAATCCATGACAGATTGTTTTGGGAAAAGAGAGGGATTTACAAAATTTGAAATTTTAAATTTTAAAAATTTACGCCTAAATTGGAAGGGCAAATTAGTCTTGAAAAATATTATAATGTGGATGCAAGGACCTATCACTGCAAATAGTTTAGCTGAGTAGGACAGAGTCCTTAAAGAGTCCTTTGGCTAATTTTGCCTAAAAATTGACCATCTTTTGCATCACCCCCATTAGTTTTCAAGTGAGCCTATTTGGGTCAAAGTTGGCTAATTATTAGATTAACTGGCTACATCCAAAGTTCAAGCACAAAAACGCACAAAGTCATAGAGCCAAAGGTCCTCTCACAATTATTCACACATAAAATGTCCAATTTGCCCTTTCTTTTAATCATATCCCATGATTGGTGGGATATCCCATTAATAATAGCCAACTAACATTTAATTCCCCACGATTAATGGAATCCCCAGATTTTCAAATAATTCTAAAAACACACAAATAAATTTCAAAATAACGAAAATAAATTTAAAAAAAAAGAAATAATTTCAAAAAATTCAATAAGTTTAAAAAAAGCAATATGTAATCAAATAACGTAAATAAATTTAAAAAGATGTAAATAAGTTTCAAAATATCCAAATAAATTTCAAAAAATATAAATAAATTTTAAAAGACTCAAATAAATCTCAAAAGATCCAAAGAAAATTTCAAAAAATGTAAATAAATTTTAAAAAATGAAAATAAATTTTAAAAAATGCAATAATTTCAAAAAACGGAATGAATTTGAAAAGACACAAATAATTTCAAAAGGCACAAATATTAAAATACACAAATAGAACAAAAAACGCAAATAGATTTGCCAAAAAACTCAGTTAAATTTTAAAAAACAACTCAGATGAATTTGCCAAAAATATAGTTAACTTTGGAAAAAACACAGATAAATTTGACAAAAACATAGATAACTTTGACAAAAACGCAGATAAATCTGTCCAGAATACAGATAAACTTGACAAAAACACAGATAAATTTGACAAAAAAAAAACAGATAACTTTGTCAAAAATACAGATAAATTTGTCCAGAACTCAGATAAATTTATCAAACACTAAGCTGGGCTTAGCCATAAACTCAGATAGATTTGTCCAGAACTCATAAAAACTCATATAGATTTCTCAAAAAACTCAAATAATTTTTGCAAAAACTAAGATGAATTTATCAAACACGAAGATGGGCTTCTCTGCGCAAACTGGGTCGGGTCAGACTGGACCTGGACTGACCCAATACCTGGGACAGCCCAACTGGGTCTTCCTCCTCTTCGATATCTGTTCTCTGCTACAGAACATAGAACGCAGCGCCTAGGCTCTTCTGCGGTTGTCTTCCACGGTTACGATGGATCTGGGCTGTGGGCTGGGCTTCCGTAGCAGGTCAGGTCAGAACTAACCAAGATAAACCCAACTTGGCTTGGCCGAAGGTCGTCTTCTTCCTTCTAGTTTCTGTAACCAGAAACGGACAACAACAAGCCTATTGCATTCTTCCTCGATTCTGGCGATGGCATGGCGCAGTGTATGGTGACGATCCCCCTTCTCCGGCGACATGCATGAACGGTGGTGGCGCAGGAAATCCATTATCAATTTATGCATTTCGTCTGTTCGTACTGTAACACCTCAACCCATGCCACCACACTATCACGTGACTTGTCTTCAAATCCTCTTTTTACAAGATCAGAACTCATAAGATCTAACGTGACTTGTCTTCCAATCCTCTTTTTATAAGATCAGAATTCAGAAGATCTAATCACACGTGACATGGCATGATCGATATGGCCCCGAGCCTACCAACCACTCCAACAAAATGATTGCCACAAACGTTACAGTCTCGAGTATGGAAACAGAGATCGATATCAACTATTGAGATCCAATACGTCGATGTCCATGTCCGTATTGAAGAAGAAGAGGGAGAATGGTAGATTTAAAATTTAGAGTAAATTAGCGAAAGGTCCCTATAAGTGAATGTATCCAGCCTCCAGTCCAAGGAAAAACTTATTAAGGCCTATGGTCCACTCAGCTAGACTGTTTGCAGTGAGAGGTCCCTGAACCCACATGTTTGCATTTTTCATGACGAAATTGCCCTTTCAACCGTTTTTGGCATAAAATTTTGAAATTCAAAATTTTAAATCTTTAATTATCCCTCTTCTTCTAAGACAAGGGAACAGATTAGACCTGATCCTCGTGAGAATCACAAATCAGGAGATTGAAGATCAGAGGTGTTGTAGGTGGCCCACGCTCAGAGAGTGCACGAAGAAGATGAAGTTCTGTGCAGCGATAGCCAACCCGGGTTTTCTCTTTTGCAAATCAACCAAACCAGATCAGACCTGGTTTCTGCAACAGACTCCGATCTTTGTAAACCACGAGCAGTGATCCTTCTCCGATCAGTCAGTGGCCCACCTTCGATGTATCTGATCTATTAATCTTCTCTCCGGCGAGAGCGGCGTGGATGACTGCTGGTAAAATTTGATCTCCAGGATTTTCTCCAGTTCCGGCAGCGATGCTTCTCCAGTAATGCGCAACACAGGCATTCCAATTTGTTAGCAACTTTTCCGGTCACAGAAACTGGGCAAAACAGAGCCCTGTTTGGTCTCTCCTCTGCAACAGAGAACTAAGGCGCAGTTTGCGGTCTTCTTCGGGAACGAACGGCAGTGAAAGGTTGGGGAGTCCGGCGATGGCGACTTGAAGTCTCTTCCTCCACTGTGTGGTCGGAGAGGAAGAAGAGCCCAGACGCAGGCCAGATCTGGGTTCTGTTTCGACTGAAGAAGAAGACCAGAGATGAGAGGATTATTGGATCTGCCGGATTGCGCGTGGCAGAGAAAAAAACTCCTATCGTCGCCGTCTAAAGATTCCGGAGAAGCTCCGTCTGCTTCCACCGCGCCCTGCCCTGGCCGAATGAGGAAGATTATTGGTTCTGGTTTTGATTCCAGAACCAGAACTTGAAGAAGACAACCCAGTTGTCTGGGGCTTTTGGTCCAGGTCGAGGTCGGGTCAGGTCAGGCTGACCCAGTCCACGTAAATTTATCTATTTAATCAAATTTATCTTAGTTCTTGTGAAATTTATCTAAGTTTTTGTCAAATTTATCTGTCTTCTGTGATATTGACCTATGTTTTTGTCAAATTTATCTAAGTTTTTGTGAAATTATTTGAGTTTTTGTGAAATTTATCTGTCTTCTGTAATATTTTTCTATATTTTTGGAAAATTTATCTAAATTTTTGTGAAGTTTATCTGAGTTTTTGTCAAATTTATTTGTCTTCTGTCATATTTCTCTATGTTTTTGAAAAATTTATCTAAGTTTTTGTGAAATTTATCTGAGTTTTTGTGAAATTTATCTGTATTCTGTAATATTTCTCTATGTTTTTGGCAAATTTATCTGAGTTTTTTTAGCAAATTTATTTATGTTTTTTGAAATCTATTTTCATTTTTTAATTTTTTTGCGCCTTTTGAAATTTATTTGTGGCTTTTCAAATTTATTTGCGTTTTTTCAAATAAATTTAACCGAGTTTTGACAAAAATACTTGAGTTTTCGACAAATTTTACAGAAAATTAATTTATGTTAGTTTTGGCAAATTTTTTTGCAATTTTTAATTTTATTTGCGTCTTTTGAAATTCATTTGCTTCTTTTGAAATTTATTTTCATCTTTTGAATTTTCTTTAGATATTTTTAGATTTATTTGATTCTTTTGAAACTTATTTACATTTTGTGAGATTTATTTCGATCTTTTGAAACTTATTTGCATCTTTTTAAATTTATTTGCTTTCTTTTGAGATTTATTGCTTTTTTTTTAAATTTATTGTGTTTTTAAAATTACTGCATTTCTTTTTAAATTTATTTGCGTTATTTTGAAATCTACTTGTGTGTTTTTAGAATTTATTTGAAAATCTCATTGGATTCCATTAATCATGGGCAATTAAATGGTAGTTGACAATTATTAATGAGATATCCCACCAATCATGGGATCCAACCAATAATGGAATATGATTTAAAGAAAGGGCAAATTGGACATTTTAGGTGTGAATAAGTGTGAGAGGGACCTTTGGCTGCATGACTTTTTTTTGTGGACCTAAGGCAATAAAGTGACATGTTCAGGGACCCGTCACCGAATGCCCCTAAAATTTAAAATTTAAAATTTTTATTCCTAATCAGTTGAAAGGGCAAATCAGTGATGAAAATGTATGAGGTGGCATATCTAGGGACCTCTCTCCCATAGGTGGCGTATCTAGGGACCTCTCACTGAAATATGTACAAGCTACATGGACTACATGCCTTAGAGGAAAAGTTGATGGACTGGAGGCCTTACAAGACCTGCGAGGGACCTTTCGCTAATTTATTCTATTTTCTTTCCCTCCCAAACTCCGAACTCCCATATCATATTCTTTTAAATGTTAGTTGATATGCAAACGTCATGAAATGTCAGTCCCGTCTGCAAGAGTATCGGATCGCTTCCTCTCTCTCCCACAACCGCAACAAAGCAAGCACAAAAATGTCAGAGGAGGATCTCTCCTCCTCCTTATCTACACCATCTCGTCGCTTTCATTCTTTCAAACACTCCAAGAGCATCAGACAACGCGCCCTCAATTCCTTCGCCAGACGAGCCCTCCTCGATGACGAAGACCGCTTTCATTCCTTCAAACACTTGGAAGGCAATTCAACTCCACGTTTTCATTCCTTCAAACACCTACCCCAAGGAGGAGGAACCACTCGCTATCATTCCTTCAAACACCCCAAGGGCAAAAAAGAAGAAGAAGAAGAAGAGCAAAGACTAGATGATGAAGAAGACAAAAAGGAAAAAGAAGAAGAAGAAGAGGAACAAATAGATGATTTGAGACGCACCAGTGGCTCTCTTTCGAGCGATCCTCAGGTGAGATTAGCCATCTACATTGCCATGGCGCACGCAGGGCTCGCGTTCTCGCTCGCGCTTCTCTATGGGCTTGCGAAATTGCTGCAGGAGTACTGGCGACCGATTCAATGGGCGATCCTCTGCTCGATGCCTCTTCGTGAGCTGCAGACCGCGCTGGTTGGGTTCTGGTCGCACCCTCTGCAGATGGGTCTTCTAGAGACGATCCTCGCTGTCCCTCTTGCTGTCGTCCGCATCGCCACCGGCTCGTTCATTGACTCCCAGGCCGCATTACTCCGCTTCCTTCGTCGCCGTGGCAGTACTGGCTCCTGGGGTGATTGCATTGGCTTCTCCAAGCTCATGCGCTGGGTTGTCTCCTTTGGACTTTTTGTCCTAGCCCGTGAGCGATTTGGTGCTGCTGCCGTCCCTGCCTTTGTCATACCTGGATTCATTGCCTATGCCACCGGGCTTGCCACTGGCTCCGACCCAGGCAGTGTTGCCACGACCCTCTCTGCCATGTCCTCTGTTCGCCATGGTGGGGCTCGCATCATCAGACCGCCGCCTTCCAGGATCCCAATTCTTAGCCGCTGTAGCAGGTTAGAAAAAAAGAGAACAAAAATTGATACTAGTTCATGTGTTGTTGTACAATCAACAATGGATTAACTTTGGCTTTACTTGAATGTTAACTAACCAATTGTCGCTTATCAAATTGGCTTTGGCTTTGTTGAATGTTGAAATAGATGGTTATCTATTCCTATGTAACTTTGGCTTACTTGAGATTTTACTAACCAATGGTTGCCTATCAAATTGGCTTTGGCTTTTTTAAATGCTGTAATAGATGGTTATTTATTCCTTATACAATGGTGTTATCTTATCACAGGTATCTGACATCCTTTGTTCTCTGTCGATTGAAAACCATAGTTGGTGTCGGGTTAATTACAATTATGATTGTTGGTTCTGTTTCTGGATTCATTTTCTTCTCGTACAAGATTGGAATTGAGGGGAAGGATGCTGTAATCTCATTGAAAACTCACTTGGAGGAGAACAACTACCCGGAAAGGATGGGGCTTAAGCAATGGATGGATGAGAAGAATGTTCCAGAGATGATAGACACCTACACAACGAAATTCTATGAGACAGTGTTGCAACAGGTTGATTCCTTGGCCCTTCAGTACAATGCCACAGAGCTCGTCGATGGCTTCAAGCAGTTCTTCGTCGGGTTGCCTTCCAAATCGTCGGTCGCTTCTGCTGTCCCCACGCAAGTCCATCAGCTGTCCTTGTCGAGGAAGCTGCACCATCTCCGGTTGCGGTTTCAAAAGAGAGAGTGGAAGGTGATTTACAGTGATTTCAATGGTGCGTTTAGGGAATTCCTTTCGGTGGTTACAAGGGAAGACTTAGTGGAGAAAATTAAAGGTGTTGCCTTGCAGAGTGTTGATGTCTCCAAGCGGGTTTTCGCCAGTAGCACCATGGTTCTGTCGGGGAGCGCGAATCTCTTATTTTCTGTGGCAGTTTCAATCGTCTCGGGAGCTGCTGGATTGGTTAATTTCATTTCTCAGCTGATGGTTTTCTTCTGGCTTTTGTATTTTCTGATCACTTCTGATTCAGGGGGTGTTATGGATCATGTACTGGGAATGCTTCCGGTTTCCAAGTCGACACGTGTTCGATGTGCTGCCGTTCTTGATCATGCTGTTAGCAGTGTACTGTTGGCCACTGCAAAGGTTGCACTCTTTCAAGGATTTCTTACTTATCTGCTGTTCCGCTTCTACCATATACATTTCCTCTACATGTCGACATTTATTGCTTTGATGAGTGCTGTGTTGCCTATAACCCCAATCTGGCTTTCATCAATCCCTGCGGCTGCTCAGTTGGCTGTGGAGTCGAGATATATCGAGGCTGTTGTATTGGGTGCCATCCATGTAATTCTTCTTGATTATGGCACAGTTGCTATACAAGATGAAATTCCCGGACAAAGTGCATATCTGACAGGGCTTAGCATTCTTGGTGGCATGGCGTTGTTCCAATCAGTTTTGGAGGTTAGTCCTTTTTTCTCTTACTTATTCTTGTGCATTCCTTTTAGATATGAGATCTGAGCATTTCTTTACATGAACAAATGTCAGCGGATTTCTTTTTTCCTTTTTGTTTTTGTGTTTGTGTTTGTTTGTCTGTGTGTCCTCTTATGCAATGTTGGTTTAAAATAGTCCATATCATTGGTTTAAGAATGTTGCTTTTCTTTTTTTGGAAATGGCGGCTATTGGGTACTAATTCCTCGACACCCCACCACCCGAACCCCCATCCTCCCATATGAGCAGTACAAGAAACACAAATGTCACATCTCAGTCTTCAACAAAAGCTCATAACTAGAAGAATTTTGAAGATGTCTAAATTTCCTCTTCTCCTTCCCATTTGTTTTCCATTTAGATTTCCCACCTTCGTGATCTTTATGGAAGAAGTCTTTAATGATGAGCACTCGCCATACCCAAACCAAACCCAATTGCTTTACCAATCTGCAATGTTTCCTCCATCCTATCTTGTTAAATTCTACCAATCATTTTTTGAAACCATACCTAACCTCCTCAGTTAGTATAATTATTAAACTGATTGCCACTATAATCATCACTCACTAGCTGGCTAGCTGGATGTATACAGTTTTAATTCTTTTCAATTGTGTTTATTCAGTTATTTGGGAAATTGATGCAGTCCCGATCTATAAAACTCAAATCAAACTGTCAACGATGCCAGAGACCCACAAACCAGAACTTAGAGAAATTTATTGAAATTAAAGAAAGCAAAGGAACTAAAATGTAATTTGCAACTAACCTTAAGCCTTGATTAGAAGCAAAATATTGATCCAAATAAGAGGGAAAAACAATTTTATTTAATTCCGGCCGAAAACTGAAGTGCAATGAATGGCTACTGTCGACCACTATTACAGCCCCGCCCAACTCAGCATGAAATTGTCCGTTTTGGCCCACGTGTTCATGCAAGGGCCTGCCCAACTCAACATGAAATTGTCCGTTTTGGCCCACGTGTTCATGCGAGGACTTCCCAGGAGGTCACCCATCCTAGTACTGCTCCTGCCCAAGTACGCTTAACTCCATAGTTCTTACGATATCCAAGGCCGCACGGTTTTAAAACGCGTCATGTTGAGTTAAGACGGAGTTTGACTTATAAGTCTAGGTCAACAATTGGACATTTTTGATGCGGGACTAGAGGAGACTCACCGTTGGAAGCCCGTGGTTGACATACTGCGCCCCATGGTTAAGGGTGCCCTACTCTTTGGCCTTTTCTTTTTTTTTTTTTTTGGTAAAATACCCTTTGGCTCTTATGATGCTATAAGAGTCCTAACAGTCTAAAAGGCTCCCAAGTACAACTGAACTTTCTTTCTCACCTTAATTAGACTCCTAAACATGATTAAATTTCTAAAATTAATCAAAAGAAAAAAAAACCTAGGAACTACTTGGATCTCCCAGACAGTCTGGACATTTCTTCTTGTGGGCGCCATGTGGTCCCCTATCAATGATGTTAAACAGGCCCAAGGCCCAAAGTGTTAAACAGGCCCAAGGCCCAAAGCCCATCAGTAGTCAAATGCTATATCTCACGTGGAATTGATTTGGGTCAATATTGAGACAGCTGTAGCTTTCTTAACTTAGAATAGCAATGGTTGTAATTAGTTGATTTCCTAACTTAGGTTAATGATTGATATTATTAGATTGTTTTCCTTTCTTAGAGCCTTGATTAAAGGCATGTAAATACCTATATAATGATGGACAATCTCCATAGAAATACACACAGAATAATATATTCTCAAGAGTATTCAAAACTCTTTTCAATCGTGAGTTTGTTATGGTATCAGAGCCACGTTCAAGGCAGTCTTGATCTTAGACACCTTCCATAGCATCAAGGGATTAGAGGTATAGAGAAACAAGTCTCTCTCATGCAACAAACAGATCTCTTCTGTTTCAAGAAAATTCCAGCGACTTCTCCTTGCTGCATCGGTGACATCCAGTTGGTGGCCCACCCTTGATCAATCGGATCAACTTTCGAAATCCTCCCTTCATGGTCGCCTGATATTTCTAAGGTTGTTGGGGATTTTTTCAGGATTTTTCAGCACCTCCAGGTAGTTCTTCTGATCATTTTTGTGTTATTTCCAAATATCACAACAGTTTCATCAAAACCATCCAGAATCTTGGATTTTCAGCGGAATAGGTTCAAATCTGTTCCAGAAGGTGCGAAAATACTGTAGCTTATCAGATCATACTTCTGATCAGTGGTCAGATCCACCTGTGGGACCCACGTACAGCATCTACAGCCCCAGTCAAGGACGTCAGTGGGCTGTTTTTACTGTTTGTTTGGTCAGATTTATTTTTTTTCTCCCTCCTGCCTGATTGGTTCTTGCCTGTTGCTTGAGATTTGCTTGAGTTGATTACTACTCTTACTGTTTCAATCCAATTTTTTCCAATCTAACACTGAGATGGAAAAATCTGAGATTACTTTGGTTAAATTTACTGGACAAAATTACCCTGCCTGGTCCTTCCAATTTCAAATATATCTCGAAGCTAAAGAATTGTGGGGATTTGTTTCTGGAACTGACCCTAAACCCACTGAGGATGAGAAGAAGATCTCCTCTTGGCATACTAAAGATGCCAAAATCAAATCCTGGATTCTGGGATCTGTCGAGCCTCATCTGATAATGAATCTCAAGCCTTACTCTACCTCGAAAGCCATGTGGGGGTACCTGAAGAAAGTATATCACCAAACTAACTCTGCACGTCAGTTTCATCTTGAATGTGCGATTGCTGAGTATGCTCAAGGGACAATGTCGGTACAAGACTACTATTCTGGATTTCGTACTCTGTGGTCAGAATATGATAGTATTAAGTATGCGGATGTAGATGACAATGTTTTAACAGTGATCCAAGACCTTCAGGCCTCTAGTCAGCGCGATCAGTTTTTGATGAAACTGCGCAATGAATATGAAAGTGTCCGCTCGGCCCTGATGAATCGGACACCCCTACCTTCATTGGATGTTTGCTTGAATGAACTCTTACGCGAAGAACAACGCCTTACGACCTCGGCTCATATTGCTCAACAAAAAACTGAGACCTATTCGGTCGCTTTCTCGGCAAACAAAGCTTCTCAGCCTCCGCCTCATGATTTGAGCAAAACTCAATGCTACAGTTGTCAAAAATTTGGACATCTTGCATCTCAGTGCAAACAGAAGGTCTGCCGTTACTGTAAAAAGTCGGGACATATCATCTCTGAATGTCGCCGCCGCCCACAACGTCCATCTCCGCAGTATCAGACTCCACAGTCTCAGACTCCACATGCCTATGTTGCTTCTTCGGATATGCCTGCTCCTACATCTGCATCCTCACAGCCTGGGCCCTCATCTTCTCTCACTCCTGAATTGGTCCAACAAATGATTGTCAATGCTCTTTCTGCATTTGGTCTATCAGGTACATCCCATCCATCATCTACTTGGTTCCTTGATTCCGGGGCATCTAATCATATGACGTCTTCCCGTGCCCGACTCTCAAATATGCACAAATACAATGGCCATCTTCAAATACAAACTGCTAACGGGGACCAGGTTCCCATCACTGCTGTCGGTGACATTCCTGGTCCCATTCCGTTGAAAAATGTTTATCTGTGTCCCAATTTAACTTCAAATCTTTTGTCAGTCGGGCAGCTTGTTGAAAATAATTGTAACATTTCGTTTTCTTCTACTGGTTGTGTTGTGCAGGACCAGATGTCAGGGAAGGAGATCGCGAGGGGACCTAAGTGTGGACGCTTGTTTCCACTGGATTTTTCTAAATTTTCCAGGACTCAATTTGACAATAATGTGTTTTTTTTTTCTCTTAGAGATAATTGCCGTTTGTGGCATAATAGACTGGGACATCCTCATTCCAAGGCTTTATCCCTTATGTTAAATTCTGGTTTATTAAATAAATCTATTGGTTTATCTACTTGTGTGCCTTTTGATTGTGCTACTTGTAAAATGGGAAAGAGCAAAACTCTTCCGTTTCCTCTCTCCACTTCCCACACCACTCAATGTTTTGATTTAGTTCATAGTGATGTATGGGGAATTGCTCCAGCCCTTTCCCATGCTAACTATAAATATTTTGTGACTTTCATTGATGATTTTAGTCGGTTCACATGGGTATATTTTCTCCATTCAAAATCTGATGTTTTTAATGTTTTTAAAATTTTTCTCGCTTATGTTGAGAATCAATTTTCCACTTGCATTAAAATCTTGCGATCTGATTCCGGCGGGGAATATGTATCCTCAGATTTTCAACGGTTTTTGCAACAAAAAGGCATTATTTCTCAAAAAACTTGTCCTTATACTCCCCAGCAGAATGGAATTGCTGAAAGGAAAAACAGACATCTCCTTGATGTCACTCGTTCCCTTCTTCTTGAATCATCGGTTCCTACCCGTTTCTGGGTTGAGGCATTGGCTACGGCGACTCATCTAATTAATCGTATGCCATCCACTTCCATTGAGAATCAAAGTCCATATTACCGATTGTACAAGATCTCTCCATCCTATGATGATCTTCATGTTTTTGGCTCCATTTGTTTTGTGCATTTGCCTCCTTCTGAGAGAACAAAACTAACCAAACAATCTGCCCAGTGTGTTTTTTTAGGATATGCACCCTTCCAGAAAGGGTTCCTTTGTTATGATCCTCACATTCGTCGCTTACGTACCTCTAGGAATGTCGTTTTTTTTGAACAACAATATTTTTTTCAAAAACATATTGATCCTTCTCCCTCCTCCTCATCTTCTTTTGTGTCTTTACCTGGTTTTTCTGACAACCCATCAATTGTTCGATTTAATCAAAATTTTGTGTATCATCGAAGGAACAGAGAAGCACCTACCAGGGATCCCCCTCCTGATCTTCCTCCGGCATCTGATCCACCCCCGGCACTTGATACCTCTGGACATCCTTCATTGCGTCGCTCCACTCGTCTTTCGGTACCACCAGCTCGTTATGGGTTTTCACATACTTCTTTAATGGCCACTTTATCTTCTTCTTCCGTTCCCCAATCCTATTCTCAAGCTGTGCAGGATCAATGTTGGAATAAGGCTATGCAAGATGAACTAGATGCATTAGAGCAAAATCAGACGTGGGACGTTGTCCCGCTTCCTTTAGGTGTCAAACCTATTGGCTGTAAGTGGGTTTTTTCTCTCAAGCTCAAATCAGATGGTACTTTAGATCGCTATAAGGCGCGTCTGGTTGCTCTTGGAAATCGGCAGGAATATGGCATTGATTATGATGAAACTTTTGCTCCGGTTGCCAAAATGACTACCGTACGCACAATTCTTGTTGTTGCTGCATCCCAGTCTTGGCCTCTATATCAAATGGATGTCAAGAATGCGTTTCTACATGGTGATCTCAAAGAAGATGTCTATATGCGCTTGCCTCAGGGATGCTCCTCCGAGAAGGGTATGGTTGCCAAACTTCGTCGCTCCCTCTATGGTCTGAAGCAAGCTCCTCGTGCATGGTTTGAGAAATTTCAAGCTGCTCTTCTCCGCTTGGATTTTCATCCGAGCTCGTATGATCCTTCTATGTTTCTACATCATGCTCCATCCGGGATCACTGTACTACTTGTCTATGTTGATGACATCGTCATTACTGGTCCTAATGCGAAAATGATTCAGGAGCTCCAAGCTTCTCTTAGTGAGACATTTCACATGAAGGATCTCGGCCCTCTACACTACTTCCTCGGTCTTGAAGTTCATCAATCGCCTACAGGAATAGTTCTAAATCAACACAAATACATTGTTGATCTCATTGACTTAGCTGGCCTTACTACCTCTGCACCAGTAGATACGCCAGTCGAAATGAATGTCAAACTCAGCAGAGAAGAGGGTGATCTTCTTTCCGATCCTACTGCATATCGCCAGTTAGTTGGTAGCTTGATCTACCTGACGATCACTCGTCCTGATATCTCTTATGCGGTCAATCTGATGAGTCAGTTCATGACTGCTCCTCGTCACCTTCATCTAGCGGCTGTTCGTCGCATCATTCGGTATCTGATTCGCACACCGACTCGTGGGCTGTTTTTTCCATCCAACAATCCTCTTTCTCTCAAAGCTTATTCAGATGCTGATTGGGCTGGCTGTCCGGATACTCGCAGATCGACGACAGGATGGTGTATGTTTTTAGGTGATAGTCTCATTTCTTGGAAATGCAAGAAACAAGGAACAGTTTCCAAATCCTCTACCGAGGCTGAGTACAGAGCCATGTCTGCTGCCTGCTCCGAAATTCTTTGGCTACGCGGTCTGCTCTCTGATATTGGTTTTCCAGCAGAAGGCGCTACCCCCCTCTATGCTGATAATACAAGTGCAATTCGGATTACTGAAAATCCGATTTTTCATGAACGCACTAAACATATCGAGGTTGATTGTCACTTCATACGTGATGAGTTTAAACGTGATGTCATCAGCCTTCCTCATGTCTCCACTGAACTTCAACTTGCTGATATTCTTACTAAAGGTCTTCCGCGCCCTCGACATCAGTTCTTGGTTCACAAATTGATGCTTGTTGATTCTCCCGCATCAATTTGAGGGGGGGTGTTAAACAGGCCCAAGGCCCAAAGTGTTAAACAAGCCCAAGGCCCAAAGCCCATCAGTAGTCAAATGCTATATCTCACGTGGAATTGATTTGGGTCAATATTGAGACAGCTGTAGCTTTCTTAACTTAGAATAGCAATGGTTGTAATTAGTTGATTTCCTAACTTAGGTTAATGATTGATATTATTAGATTGTTTTCCTTTCTTAGAGCCTTGATTAAAGGCATGTAAATACCTATATAATGATGGACAATCTCCATAGAAATACACACAGAATAATATATTCTCAAGAGTATTCAAAACTCTTTTCAATCGTGAGTTTGTTAAATGAAAGTGGGCCCTACCATCTTCAAGAGGACTCTTGGGCAACAATTGTGGTGTATTTTTTTTTTCCTTTTTCTTTTCTGGGCTTGGGCTCATCTAGGCCCATCTAAAAAACTCAAAAGACCCAGTTTCTGTTTGTTATGTAGAATTTCTGCAATTTACAAATAAGCCCCTGTATTTTCTGTTTTATCAAAACAGCCCATGATATGGTATCTTATCAAATTTATAGGGACTATTTGAGGCCCATTTGATGTAGAACGGGCCACCATAGTTCCACCGGTCCCACCCAACATTGTTTTAGGATATTTATTTTTTTTAGTAGCTTCATAATTTTATTGTAATTAGGATTAGCATTCTGATTTATTTGGTTTCCTAGTTTGATTAGGATAGTTTCTGTTATTAGATTAGGTTTTCTTAGGCCCTAAGTTTACTTTGCCTATTTATATTTTACATTATAGAGATGATAATCTCAGATTTGGGAATTAAGTAAAATTGGGACTTTCCCTTGGAGAGGTTGTTCCTCGTGTTAGAAATCTCTGCGGAGATAGTTTGAGGTGTCTTTGACACGTGCTTTGATACCAATTGATGCAGGCCCTAGGGTTAGGGCTTGCGTAGATGCCTACAAGCACAATCGTCCCTATTTTGTTAAATGGCTCATGACAGATGATGAAGCACAAGTGCGACATACATGTCAGGTTACTTTTGCAGTTGGTAATGATTACAAATATACAATTTGGTGCGATGTGCTACCAATGGACAGTGGAGATATCCTATTGGGTTGCCCATGGATGTATGACAAGAATGGCACTCATGGGATGCGCAACAACACGTATAACTTCATGCACGGTGGAAAGGAAGTTACACTCTATCCAAAGAAGCCGGAATCACCAAAGATGAAATCAAGGGCCCATGCTACAAAGGAAGTGCTTTACATACATCATATATATAGAGGCAACTTGAAGAAGACTCGAGTTCGAGGTCGAACTCTTCTTTCAACCTGGGGGGGGGGGGGGGGGGGGGGGAATGATGCAGAACAGGCTACCATAATTCCACCGGTCCCACCCAACATAGTTTTAGGATATTTTTTTTAGTAGCTTCCTAATTTTATTGTAATTAGGATTAGCATTCTGATTTATTTGGTTTCCTAGTTTGATTAGGATAGTTTCTATTATTAGATTAGGTTTTCTTAGGCCTTAAGTTTACTTTGCCTATTTATATTACATTGTAGAGATGATAATCTCAGATTTGGAAATTAAGTAAAATTGGGATTTTCCCTTGGAGAGGTTGTTCCTCGTGTTAGAAATCTCTGCGGAGATAATTTGAGGTGTCTTTGACACGTGCTCTGATACCAATTGATGCAGGCCCTAGGGTTAGGGCTTGCGTAGATGCCTACAAGCACAATCGTCCCTATTTTGTTAAATGGCTCATGACAGGTGATGAAGCGCAAGTGCGACATACATGTCATGTTACTTTTGCAGTTGGTAATGATTACAAATATACAATTTAGTGCGATGTGCTACTAATGGACAGTGGAGATATCTATTGGGTCGCCCATGGATGTATGACAAGAATGGCACTCATGGGATGCGCAACAACACGTATACCTTCATGCACGGTGGAAGGAAGTTACACTCTATCTAAAGAAGCCGGAATCATCAAAGAAGAAATCAAGGGCCCATGCTACAAAGGAAGTGCTTCACGTACATCATATATACAGAGGCAACTTGAAGAAGACTCGAGTTCGAAGTCAAACTCTTCTTTCAACCTGGGGGGAATGATGCAGAACAGGCTACCCTAATTCCACCGGTCCCACCCAACATAGTTTTAGGATATTCTTTTTAGTAGCTTCCTAATTTTATTGTAATTAGGATTGGCATTCTGATTTATTTGGTTTCCTATTTTGACTAGGATAGTTTCTATTATTAGATTAGGTTTTCTTAGGCCCTAAGTTTACTTTGCCTATTTATATTACATTGTAGAGATGATAATCTCAGATTTGGGAATTAAGTAAAATTGGGATTTTCCCTTGGAGAGGTTGTTCCTCGTGTTAGAAATCTCTGCGGATATAATTTGAGGTGTCTTTGACACGTGCTTCGGCATCTATGCAAGCCCTAACCCTAGGGCCTCCATCACCATTCAGTCTTAGAACTGCCCTAAAGATGTTCATGGTCCCATATTGCCCCATCATGAGTATCTAAGTATTTGAAAAAACAATCCAAAAGTCAAGTTTCTTGATCAATTTCCACCGGTGCAGATTGATCTGCATCAGAAATGCAATTTTAGTACCATAAGATTGAGAAGCTCATGTTGGTGTTGTCTGTGCAAATCTTTCTGGATAGAATTGTCCACTTTGAGTTGACATATCTAAATGTTTGAAATTCTATCACAAAATTTATATTGTTTGTCAGGTAGGACAGGTACAAAAGTTTGTGTAATTTTAGGGCTGATTGGGACAGGAGTGAGATCTAGATGAACTGAGGGACTCTATGTTGTTTGAAAAGGACGGGGGAAAACAGTTGGTTTTGGTTGCAGTTTGAGGAGGTGATTAGGGAGGTCTAACTCCTTAAAAGGCTGGAATTAGGAGAAATTTGAGGTTCAGTTTGGGCTGTCAAATAGGGCATTAGTTTTTTATTTTTAATTTTTTAAATTTTTGACTGGTAATACGAACAGAGCACTAGATGGTGTCAATTTGGTGCTAGGTTAAGTTTGCTATGATTAGGAGGTTATAATTTAGGGCTGGAGTTGAGCTAAAATCAAGGGCAAGTGAAGGCCTATATTGGGCTGTGGACTGGAGGTGCTTTGGGATGTTGAATTGATTATTGAAAGGGAGGTGGAAAAGGATGTTGACTTTTGGGGATTTTTGAATGGATGGAATTAGTGTTTATTTTATGGGCAAATATAAGGGACATGAAAAACTGAGTTTGGGATGAGAGTGAGCTGTCAATTGGGTTTCAATCTGGATCAAACATGACAGAGGTAGGGTTTATTAATTATTAGGCTTTCAGTTGGGGACAGATTTGCACTAAGATAGGCTGATCACTGATTAAAGAAAAAAGGGCCGATCATATGGATGGGTTTTGGGACAGAATTGAGGACATTTGGCATATTAAGCTTTTGCACAGGAACTGGTTGGCAAAGGAATTCAATGGGGCTGAATCTCAGGTGGGCTTGCTATTGCTAGATTTGGGCACGGGTATAGAGGAATCTGTTGGCTGGTCTTGGAGATTATTAGCTCAGGTTTGACATGGTTTTAAGGGTTGGATAAGTTTACAGTTACAGTTCTGGGATAACTTGGCTTTGTTTTAGGTTGAAGTTGGTGCTGTAAACAGTTCTGTGTCAGGGTTGAATAGGGGTTGTTTGTGAATTTTTTTAATGGAAGGATTTTTGTAAAATTCTTGTAAGTTTCAGGTAGGAATTGGATTTAGGGTTTTTCATTGAGGTGGGAGTTCTAGAAAGAAAAGCTGAAGAACAGGAGATGTTTGATGCATGACATGGGAAAAAAATGACATCAAAGGAGGCCCAAGAAGAAAAGATCAGCATATCCCTGGCCTACTAAACGGGTTCATATGAGTATTTTATTACTTATATGTTTAATTATATGTTGAATAAGGGCATCATGGTCAACTTGATTATGCTTTGCTTTCAGTTTAGAAAAGAGTGTAAATCAATATCCATAAGAGCCTTAATTAGAAATTACAATCTCTAATTAAAAGTCGAAGATTATTGACCAATGTAATTTAGGGCAATGTTCTACAAGCAGACTGCATATTGCTTATATGTAGTACAACTTGTGGGCCCACTTAGATGCCTTCTTATTAGTGGGGGTTGGGGTACATGGAAAGGTCTCCTTATGGATAAGGGTCAACAAAAGATTCAGCCCTATTAGATCATCCTAGCCCTGGATTTAATAGCCTTAGTTCTTAGTGGCCTTTTAACCATAGATTTCTTTGAGACTCAATCGAACGGTGGATTGGCTTGATGAGAGTGAAACTGGACTGGGACCAGAGTGTGGGTGGATGAGTGCTTGAAAGGGCCTGCATTGATCAAAGGTGGGACCAAGTGGGCCCCACAGAGCTGGACTGCATATGCTGTAGCTTGTAGGAGAACATTTCTTATGTAATTTGAATGTGTAATCTCTAATTGATAGCCATGATGGTTGGTTGCTACTCTATATAAAGGTTATAAAGGTTCTTCGAATAATTCAATGAACATCTTTTTCTCTTCCTATCTTAAGTTGGTCATAAAAACACTCTCTTAGGCTTGTGCCAAGACTCCAAGGCACCTCCGCAATGTGAAGACTTCATTGGCATGACTTAAAGATGTGTGCGAAGAGACTCCTCATTGATCCACCTACCATTAATGCTGATAATGGAGTTATGCAGTTGTTTTGGCGGAGGACATGGAAGGCTTGAAAAATCTTACTTGCTCTGCTACCAAAGTAATTCACTTTGGACATAGGAGTCCCACTTCGGGCTTCTACTGCATATAGATATACCTAGAAATGCAGAAATGCACCTATGCTTCTTCTGAGTTGCATCAAGGGAAAGTGTGGAGTTGTACCACACCATAGAGAATAAAAGGTCCTCACTCTAAGAAAAATCTCATCATGCGATTGTTTTATCTCCTTGAGTTGGCGATTAAGGTGTGAATGGCTTCTCCTCTTTGAGTTACTATTCAGTGTCAGTGGCTATTTACACGTGCAAGGGCTAATCGGCAGGTTATAAAACTTCTGGAGTTTTCTCGGTTTCTCCTAGTTGACTCTGCTCATCAATTCATGATATACAGTTATCTTTCAACTCTTCTAGAAACTATCTTGTTGGCAATTTTTTTTTCTACATCCAATTTTATCATGGCTAAAAAATCTGAAATTTTGCCTGTGAACTGATTGGAAAAAATTACTTCTCTTGGGAATTTCAACTTAGTATAATTTTCAAGGGAAAGAAGTCAAGAACCTTCTTTAGCAAAACCATCCAACAACAAGACTGCTAAACTTGCTCAATGAGAAATAGATGATGCAAAGATAATGAGTTGAATGCTTAGCTTTGTGGAACAACAATTTGTGCTCAACGTACGTCTTTATAGAGATTGAAAGGGATGTGGGATTACTTAACGAAAATTTATAATCAAGAAAATGTAGGTAGAAACTTCCACTTGGAGCTTGAGCTCTCAGAATATTCTCAAGGGAATAAATCTATCCAAGAATATCATTCAAAATTTGTTAATCTATAGACCGAATTTATTGCATTAGTCTATGCAAAGGTTCCAAATGAAGCCCCTGCTGATTCAGAAGGTTTACAATGATAGTCAAAGAGACCAATTTCTTATAAAACTTCGTAAAGATTTTGAACCTGTTTGGTCCAGTTTGATGAGTCATGTCCGTACTCCATCTTTGGATGATTGTCTTGGAGAATTGCTTAGGGAAGAGCAACGTTGCATCACCCAAGTCACTTTAGAACAAAAAAGGGGAACCATTAATGCTTATGACATTGCATATGCAACTCAAACTCTGAGTAGAGATATGAGTAACACTCAGTGCTATAGCTGCAAGGAATACGGTCATATAGCATCTCAATGCAAGAATAAGTCCTCTAATTATTGCAAGAAGCTAGGTCATGTCATATCAGAGTGCCTCAAGCAACCACAAAATCACAACAAGGCCTATCGTGTCACTATAGAGAGAATCTTCTTCCAACATTATTGCAGTCTTTCCTTGAATTGATTTTGTAGTCACCCAATTGAGGTATGTAATCACCTAATTAAGGGAATTACCTTACTGTACATGCTATATTTAGACTGAAGGAAATTATATGGTTAGAGGATCGATACCAAGGATTATCACTCAATTTTTCTGGGAAAATCATGTTCTCCTAACTTCTCTGTGTTTAGTTGATATTTTCGATAAGTCACTTGAGAATTTCATTTCGGACCCCATTTTGGTTTGGCCTCCAAACTGAAATGTTTCACTTGATTTGGAATTAGGGCGGAACGTTTTGGAGTTACGTTTCTGAAAAGTATAAAAATAACTATTTGTATTTATATTATAGAGGAATTTACCTGAAAAAGGACCTTAGATGGTCACTAGATGAAAAAGGGGACACTAGTTTATATGCAACAAAACTGGTATTCCAGCCAAACTTCTCTTTTTTTGCTCTTTTTCGACGAGCGTCGACGTCGTCGCTCATTTAAATGGGACCAAGTGTTTCAAGATTCTGCGAAGAGACGACGTCGTCGCTTATTCTACCCCTTCAGCAAGACTGCATAAACGGTTGGGCAACGACGTCGACGCTGATCTTAGTGGGTTTTTTTTTTCCCTTTTTACATTACTTTTTTTTGTGGGGTTCCTATTAATGATGCTTGTTTATTTATTTATTTAATTATTTATTATCTTATGGGGCATTCAGAAGTAGGAAAATTAGTGGGTCTTTGAAGGGAATCAATCGAGAAATTTATAGGCTTGAAGCTGAGCACATTGTAAAGGAATTGCGATATGTTATCATCAATATCGAAGGCTTATTGGGAAATGATATGTTCCATTTAAAAGTCATGTTTCATTAAGGTTTGGAAGTGTGGAGTACCAAACTTAGCTTCAGGGAGTTCACTTTACCATTCCAAATTTTGATGGTTCAGTTCACATGGTTTGAGCTAATTCAGGCCCGGAGTTTAAGGTGCAGACTTATAACCCAAGGCATTGTTGCTCAAAACCAGTGATGGGAATGACACATCCCCAAGCATCCTCGAAACTGATTGAAGAGTTCATTGATGATAGAGTCTGATGCAATAACCACTTGAAGCCGAAATAAATTATGAATGAATACCAAAAGTTACATATTTACATCAACACTTATTTACATTAGATTCTGTGAAGCAATGACGTCGTCATATATTAAAGCACATAGTCTTTCACTAGCTTCTGTGAAGCAACGACATCGTCATATATTAAAGCACATTTTCTAGCACTAGCTTCTGTGAAGCAACGACGTCGTCAGATATTAAAGCACACTTTCTTCCACTAGCTTCTGTGAAGCAACGACGTCGTCAGATATTAGAGCACACTTCCTTCCACTATCTTCTGTGAGGCAACGACGTCGTCACTGACCATTGCAATCGAAAAAAATGATGTGTGTATTGGTTTGATGTGCGAGCGCACTACAAGACATGGACATACAAGCTTCGTTTCTTGCCATAAAAAAGCACATAACTTGGCAGCATTCAAAAATCCATATTAAAACATTCAATAATCCACCACAAGGCAACATTCAATAATCCATAACAAGCGGACGTTAACGTCGCAAAATTTAACCGAAAATGTGGTTGAGGTGGATATGGCTTGAGTATCACCAGGCGGTTTCAAAGATACGAAAACAGCTTCAGTTGATGAAAAAGCTGGTCCTGATGGGCAAGCTCTGATATCATCGAGGGAGGATCTTTCTGTAGCCGGATGATTGGATGAGAGGATGATTATTCAACTCTCATCCAATCATCCCCCACCCCACATCCTCCATCCCTCTCCCCAGCACCCATTTTTTTCACACACTCCTTTTCCCTCTCCCTCCAACACCCTCTTCTCCAAACAAATTCCACAACCACAAGAGTGAGAATCAAATTGTTAGAGATGATTAATCTACCTTCCTATTCCCCAAACTCATCCTTTTCCTCAATCAGATTTCAAATTTCAAAAATACTCATTTCAAATTTCCTTCCGAAACTCCATTTCCCAATCCCCAACTCCTCACCCCATCTCAAATCCCTCTTTCCATCACTTCTCCCTCTCTCCCACCACCCAAGAACCAGATTTCCAACACACACATCGGAAAAGGGTCGTTTTCCGTCCGTCTGCCATTTTTGGCGGCATGGAGAGCTTATCACCTGTTCTTGAAGCATCTATGGTGCTCGCCGCGATCATCATCGCCCATGAAAACGGCCACTTTCTTGTTGTTCATCTTCAAGGTATCCATGTGAATAAGTTTGCCATTGGGTTTGGTCCTGTATTAGCTAAATTCAATGCTAAGAATGTAGAGTACTCGATTTGAGAATTCCACTTGGTGGGTTTGTGGGTTTTCCGGACAATGATCCGGACAGCGAGATTCCGGCCGACGATGGGAAAAAGGGGAAGTGGGGTTTCGGGGCACTTTTATGGGGTTGAATGGTGCAACGACGTCGTCACTTGTTTCGATCATTAATAAAAAAAAACGGAAGTACTTCCGTGCCATATTTACTAGTGGCCCATTTTTTGTTTAGTGGCCATCCTGGGTCCTTTTTAAGGTAAAATCCTCTATATTATATGTAGAAAAATATAAAATAAATATTAAAATTTAGGAATTTGGCTAGGGCCCTAATTTCAATCAGAGGGAAATTTGGCTCGGGCCCTATTTTCAATTAGAGCGAAATATGGCGAGGGCCCATTTTCAATTAAAGTGAAGTTTGGCTAGGGTCCTATTTTCAATTAGAGTGGCATGATAGGCCTTTACCTTGTTTGTTTGAAATGGTGAAGTGGGAAAGTAATCTCATGATGTGACATTTCTAACCACAAGCTTCTCCACTTGCTACTTGTTTTTTTAATCTAAAAAGTGTGGTAAGTAGAGAAGAAAGTGATTTTTAATGACACACACTCTCTCTCTCACCTTTACTCTACCTCAGATAATCCAAATATATATTTTACCATACCTCTACTTTTACTTCATTATACCTTACATTTACCTTCTCCATGATGTGACATTTGCTTCACCTTTGCCTTACCACACATGTAAACAAACATGCTTTAAGGGCATTCACCCGCCCACTTCTTGACCGAGAGAGAAAGAGAAGAGGAAGTGGAAAAGAAGAGGAAGAAGGAGGATAATGAGAAGCGAAAATGGGGAAAATGAGAAGAGAAAGAAGAAAAAAAGAAAGAGGGAGAAGAAGAGGCTCAGCTCACCTGTCACCGACAGCAACAAACAGGTAGCAACACAACACAAGTCTTATTTTTTGTCTTCTATTTACCTGAATGAGAAAATCAATTAGGGTTTCTAAAAAAAAAATAAAAAAGGAAAAAGAAAATTTTTGGAGGATAATAAGATTTTCATCCATTTTGGCCGAAGCTTCGAATCTGGACCAATTTCTTTTGAGAGGAGAGGCGTGGGTGTTGTTAATTCCAAATTAAAAACACTGCCATTTCAGCCATTTCGGATCTATAAACATTAATCCTGTTGTATAATGCTACCATCTTATTCTATGAAACTTTAGTATCGGTAAGTAGAGGTACCTAATATGAACAGGGATCTATCTGCAATTACTAGCTGTATACATGTTGTCATGCATAATCAATAATTTTCTAGGCATTAAACAGAAAGGATGGTCTTCATCCATTCACTATATTTGGATTTTGTTAGGTTTTGTTTTGTTTTTTGTTTTTTTTTATTTTTTTTGGAAAATGTTGACTCTATCTGAAAAAATGTGGGCAACAACCCCCAAAATGAAGTTGATTAGGTTTTAAATCCAGCGTCGGGGGGGGGGGGTGGGGTTCAAACAAAAACCCAGAAATGGAGGAGCTAATCCCTAAAATGCGGGCAACAACCCCCAAAATGAAGTTGATTAGGTTTTAAATCCAGCGTTTTGGTCTATGCACTAGATTCAGGAAATCCCAAACTTCACGTTGTGGTTGTAGTGGGAATTTTGTGGTAGAGAAAGCATTTTGGCCTGCTAATAATTTGTTTTTCTTCTTTTTTTTTTTTTTTTTTTCCTCCGGTGGAAGGCCCATATTGGTATATGAATCCCTGTCAAACCCATTACTTAGGCGATGTGGGATGTGGGACTTTCCCAACACTCCCCCTCATGTGCAGGTCAACAGATTTCATGGATGGGCCTTCCACGTGGGCTACACAAGAACCGGAACTAGCTCTGATACCATATAAGATACCGTGTACCAACCTAAAAGCTTAAAGCTTATAGGTGGAAAGGCCCAAACAGGTATATGAAGCCCTATCAAACCCCTTACTTGGGCGATGTGAGATGTGGGACTTTCCCAACAGCTTTAGCATAAGTGAGTAATGGTACCTAAATATGGCGGGCTTATAGTTGCACCGAGTAGAGAATACCATGTTGTCATGCATAATCAATCTTTTTTTTTTTTTTTTGATGATTTTTTTTTACATCTTACACAAATTCATGTGATTTCTGAAGCTTATTGCTTCTCGTATTATGGAATTATATGGGGTTTTCCTAGTATTCGTTAATATTTTTGTACTTGGAGAGTACATCTTATAATGGTTGTCATACACAACTGCATGACAGCAAATATGATCAATCACCAGTCCAAAATAAATTAGATGGCCTACTCTCTCTCTCACTCACACACACGCACACAGACACACTCACTCACAAATGGAGTACCATATTTTTGTCTCCCTATAACTACCTCTTGACTTCTGACCTACAATTTGCAGGGAGCAATCATGGGCCCTTTACTGCTGACAGTTATGATTGCCTTAAAAAACTTGTATGTCGAATTTGTACTGGCATCTGCAAAAGAAACATCCAAGTAATACACTTGGGAATAAACACGGTAATGTTCTTGTATTTCAATTTTTTTATTGTGATATTATCATTTGAAATTGATCGAGTTCTTGTTGCCATATTTCTTTATCATGAGTAGTGCTTCCTTGGTACAACAGAGGGCGATATCATGAAATGGACCTTTCTAACATTTTATCCAAACCAGTGACGTATTTCTCTATAATTTTGTGGTGGCGTCCTTGTGAAAATGGGACAATATCAAGCACTTGACCTTTTTGATGTATATATCCAAAACAACATTCATGGTTGCTTTTGAATGACAAAGAAAGAGGTCTACAGGAGGCAACACAAATACAAAGTGATAAGTTTCTAACATGACAGAGATGGCGTGAAAAGAGGTTTACAGGAGGGAACACAAGTACCAATTGATAAACATTTCTAAGATGATGGTGGAGTGAAACATACACATTTTTTTAATTTTTAATAGTGCAGCATACATAAAATTGCCAATGAACTTAACCTAACCACCCCTTCACCAGTGATAAAATGGAATCTCTTTTCCCATGAAGCTGTCAGCCCTGGAACGTTCTTGAACCTCGTTAAGAAATGAAGAACTTCTATATTCACTCCTTCACTCTCCTAGGCGATGACACCAAAGAATCAACTTTACAATAAAATGGGGAGGTCATTCATTAGATAGTTTCAATCCCATCACAATTGTCACACCTCTTTTTGAAAGGTAACCTTTAAAGAAAGAATTAAGAAGAGATTTGTAGTAAACTTAACACGTAGTTTTCTTTGTAACTGCTTAGCTTATCTCTACTTAACCAGCTGCTCTATTCAGTAAGAGACTTGATTACCAAGGACATAGTTTTACACTCAAAGGGGAAACAAGGGGGCCTAAGTGGAGCTGAACCAAGACAAGAGGATAAACATGGAAAGCCCATTAAGCATCCTGGATCTAAGAAATATAGGCCAGATTAATGGGCTGAATACTTGTGGGTTTTCATCTCAAACAAGTTACATATATATATATATATATATATATATATAAAAGATTTATCTCAGCTAAAGACTGTTTTTTGAACACAACGAAGTTGGCTAGCATAAAAAATAGAAAATTAAAAAGCCATGTTCTAAATGGAGTCCACAAATGGCAACAGATGATCAAAGGGCTCCAGCCTTGGTTTGGATGGGTAACAGCACAAATATAAACAATGATTTTGGGTGTTCGTTTTGTTGAGAATAAGCTAGGGACTTGTTTGTAATTTTGTAGTTATTATGGACTAAGTCATAATTATGAAAAAACTTTTGTGAGAAGGTTTTTTCTTTGTAATTTGTAAAAATAATAATAATATAAACAGAATGTTGATGCTTGGGCCGGTCATAATTAGGATTGGTCGACCAATCCTTATTGTTCTCTTCCAAATTCTTTCTTCTTTTCTAAAACCCCTTAATCTTCTACTGTAACTTATAATTTTTCTTCTTTAATCTTTTGGATTTTTACCCTAATCTTTTGGTGGGTTGGAAGTTTGATATATATATATATATATTTCATAAAAATGCTCCTATATTTTCCCGTAATCTCAAACAAATCCCTGTAATTTTTTGGTTTTACTAAAACCTCCCTTCATTGACGGTGAAGGTCAGAAAAAGTAATATCTATTGATCCCACTTTCAAACTTTCCTTTTGACTGATTTTCCATTTAGTGGAAACTGGAAAGTTAGAATGACGTATTTCCCCTTTTATTATCATGGGTTGGCATCCACTTATCCAAAACGGTGCACCAAATGGACACGCGATTAATTGATGACGATGGAAAGCTTGAGCCATCTTGTAACTTGGAGGACTCCATTTTAGGCTTTCATATAGGGGGCTGGCCTTGGATCAATCCAACCCTTTCACATACATAGAGAACCTTGATTGGAACCGATTCCATTTCAAACTATTTTTTGATATTATTCACCAATGAATTTTATCACAGTTTACTCAATGTATAATGATTAAACTTGGGGACCTAAAACAACAAGCTAGGATCGTTTTATTGGCTTAATATTACATATTTTCCTAATCCACAGCCAAGCCTTTCCATCTCCATGCATCCCTTGGTCATCAAGCATCTAAGTAGGCCACCTATGATTGAAGATTTAGATAAATAATTTCTTTAAAATGCTACTTGTAACTTGTGAGTGCTTGAAAACTAAAAGAAAAAAAATAAAAAAATTAAATTATTAATATCTAATATAAATAAAATAAATGCTCCAATTAATGATCACAATGCATAAATTGTAAATCACGGGACAATTAATAAGAGATGTATGAAATACACACAAAAAGAAATGTATACCCTAACCCAAACTGTCAACAAACACAACGATTTTTAATATAGTTGTAAAATTTAAGATTCATGATATGAATCCTGAGATTCTTATCAAATGCTAATGAAAAAAATTTGTACATATGTAGAGAAGCCATTTATAATTTTTCTTCATGTGCATGCACTTGATCATCACTCCAACTTACTAGGGAATGCCTGAGGTCCATATTGATTAAATGATAAATACACACATGGATTTTGATGGATGCACTCATTATGTCAGTTTAAGTTTTCTTCTCATTAGTCCACCTTTTGTGCTGGTCTAAAGGCTAAAACCATGGGTGTATTTATCATTTATGTAAATACAACTTGTGTATAGGGGCAAAAATGTCTATTTGACTCACTAAAAGGGGAGGGGTAGATCTCTCAAAAAGACAAAGTTGGAGAGTGGGAGTGGTAGAGGTTGCTTTTTCTAAGCTTGACTATCAGTTAACGGAGGTTTTAGTAAAAACACAAAAAAAAAAAAAAAAATGGTTTTTTTGAGGTTTCATGAAAATATGGGGGCGTTTTTGTAAAAAAACTCTAGGATTTTTTGCTTAGTGGTGGAGACAATAATCTATGGCTATCAATTGTGTGCTCCTTACAGAGGGATAGGATTCTACTAAAGTAACTTGGATGCAAGCCTTTTTTCTGGTTTTCGACTTGTGCGATTGTTCTTAAGAAACTTCCTGTTCGTAGGGAATGAAAGTTTGAAGGATTGTTTAGAGTGATCTCTTTGGACGATCTAAAAACCTAGAGATTCGTTTAGCGGGCTCTGCTAGTGTTCAAATTGTCACAAAGGTTACCTATACCCAGTTGAAGATGGCCGACTCGCGAACCTGATCAGCATGAGTGTTGTTTGATTTGCATCTGAAATTCTGAGAGCTAGGCCTCTGGATCTCCTTCTTGTGTGATTAGCATTTTCACTTGCATCTAGAGCCTGACCTGTCATCTCATTCTATTCTATCGATTTGAAACAGCATGTGCATAAATCTGGATCATTGTTATCATTGATCACTGTTAGGGCCCCTTGCATGTAGTTCCTGTCGAAATCTTCATGCATTTGGTTGATCTGAGGTTTTAGTGGGTTTATGCTAGGTTGTACATTGATTAGTGTAGATCTATGGAAACTATTGTCAAAAGACTAACCCCGGGTCGGGCTAGGGTCTGCTCTTACCCTCTGGCCGGTCTGCACTAGCTATGCCCTTAGCCTACCTTCAAGGGCCATGGCTGGAATTTATTTTTGTTTTCTGCACCACTATGACTATCAACGTGGTGCTAACCATCGGTAACTTTTTATGTCATTTTCTTCGGTATGTAATTTCTCTCACCAAGAGAAATCATGCAATGCTAACATAAAACAGAGATTTATAAATACAATGCTAACAAGCACGACTGGGTACAGACCATAAATAGTGAAAAATATGAAAGAACACAATATCCATCACGTCAATTTGCCAAGAACCGTATTCCTACTAACAATAATAAGGATTCAAAGAAGAATGACTAGAGCTATATATATAATGGTAAAGAAAGTCCAAAACATAAAGCAGTTGTCGTGCCCTTAACATAAAACTATATGGTATAAAAGAAAACTACAATGGAGTGTACGACTTACCTCTTTCTTCCTCCTTTTACTATGTTTTATTTTTTGTCTTCAACTTCCTTTGTTATTTTTTCCTATTTTCTTTTGATAAAAGAACTTTAGTTTTGAAAAAATGTGAATTTTAGAACTTTCTATTCATATAGATGGTACAACTACAGTTTAATCCTCTCCTGTGTTTGTTTATATTTTGTTTTAAAGGCTTTCATTTTTTCTCCGAAACATAGAAGCAGGCTGGGCCCCCTTGCCAAGGATCGGATTGACAAGCCTAATGTAAACCCACTCTGTCCCTTTGTATGAGGGATTTTGGCCAGCATTTTATGGGAGAATGAAGAGCTGCTGGTATATTGTAGGAAGAAAAGTGCTGATTTACTGTAGGTATAAGTTTTTTATCTGCGTTTTCCTAGCCTGATCATTGCAGTAGTTTTGTTGTATCTTTATTGTGCTGGGTAGCACATCTTGTCTGCCCAATTATCCACAACATAGTTATTGTGGAGATCTAGCTTGCCGAGTCTATCACATGTACTTGCTGTTTCTGCAGTGCAGTGTTTATATTCTGTTGAGCAGATTCCATCTCATTGGTATCCCACCAAAAGATCAGAAGTTTGTTGGAGTTGTTGGCTACTTGTACTTCAAGTGCAGTTGCGACCCAATAATTTGACAAGCATTTTTGGAAGGACAAGTAGATCTAGCTAGCACAGGAGAGTATTAAGTATTCTGCAGTTTGAAGGGTGCTGTTGGGACTAAATTTGGAGGATGACTACTAGAAGTTATTGGAGGATTGAAGTGGCAAGAATAGTAAATAGATACTCTGTTGAAGTTTTATCAAATTTTGGTTGTGGAAGTGTTGTTTAGTCAGCCTTATCTTGTTGGATGTTGTATATTAATCCAACCTGTTTATCTTGTAAATTGGATGAGTTGTAGGATGTTCCAAATGCTGTTGAAGGGCTGATCTTGCTACCAAAAGGAGTTGATTTCACCACACGAATCAAGTTAAATCAATCTATTTCGTGATGAACTTCAAATTAGGGGGACAAAGTTCTATGAATACTCCATAATTATTTAGCATATTAAATCCAAGGAATTGGTTAATTGTAGGTGATTGTCAGGACCCGAAACCGGGGCCCTCAGACTCTTTGTTGGAATGCATAGTATCGCACTCATACAAGAGTCATGGATAACAAAATAAGAATTTCGGGGCATATAATTTCATTTAATAATTAAAGTCAATTCCAACAAAAGCTTTTCTTCGAGTATAACCCAACTCAAAATTTACAAAAGGTTAGAACCCCAGCAAAAGACTTTAGGCTGCCAAAAAAATGCCCTCCCAAAATAAAAGAAGATAAATCCTCAAAGCTAGGGTGTGACACCACTCCGCCACAAATGTCAAATCAAAGCTCTTGATCATTGCTGTCCTCTTCAGCTCCTTAGAAAATTTTCATGTCCACAGTACACATGATGGGGATATTCACGTAAGTTCTTAACACCATTGCTGATAAGGGTCTTCACACATTATTGCCCATACAAGGGTCTTCACACATTGTAGTCCATAGAGGGATTTCACACATCATTGCCCAAAAAGGGCTTCCACACATTATTGTTTGTGCATGACCAGTCACAAGACCAATCCAATCCCTTTACTAGTTAGAGGCACTTTTGCCGTTATAGAATACCTTATTATGTTCAGACTGAGTTACATAAATTTATGATGCCAAATTAATGGCATAACACAACATTTGTAACATATAATAGATAGAATGAGCTTGACATCATCAGTCATGCTTGCATTGCATCCTACATGAAGTCATTGATGACCAGTAATTAATAGAGGGAATCCATTACAATAGACATGTCATAGCAATCATCCATGGCCATATCCCCCAATAAAATGGTTCGGCCAAGCTCTAATCTTGGGTCCAACAATCTCTCAAGTACACATATTTTAGGTTTGGTCGAATCACTTCTTCCTAATCTCCACAATACACACATCCGTACGCACATCATCTTACTATTATCAAGCAGCAATCCGGCGACACATATATGTGGTTTCAAGGCTTGCCATCATCAAGGATCATGTAAAAAGTTGTAAATATGAAAACCAAGAGGAATAACATCACATACTTGGCCTACAAGGGCCTAAACAACATCTGATATGGCTGAACCCTTCCTTGAAGTTCCGGCCTTGGCTGAACTCCAATAATGGAGTTCGCCCAACTCACAAACTGTGAGATTATTGTTTTATTGTGTGATTATTATTTAATTAAGTTCGATTGATAATTAATTATTTAGTTTTGTATGTTAGGTTACTAATAGGTTGATTTTGGTAAGTTTTGACGATAGTAAGGACCTATTTGTAATTTTAACTATAAGTAGGGGTTATATGTAAATATATTATTTTCATTTTCTTGGTTCCATTGATTTGAGAAAAATATTTGAATATCTTTTATTCTTGGACCCCACTGTTTTGGTGTGTCATTAGATAAAAACCGATGTGTTTTCATTACTAAGGACTAATTAGTAATTTTGATTTTGTGAAAGTTTGTAACGGTGGAATCATTTGATGATTTTGGATTCGTTGGAAAATGGGTCAAATTCTGAGCAATTTTTGTTCTTAGCCCAGTCTCATTTGAAGATATTTAGGACCTTTCCAGTGAAATTTGATACCTATAAATACGAACTCATTCGGAATTTCAGAAAACTTCACTATGCTTGGAAACTCTAGAGAAATCGTGATTTCTCTGCATTTTTCTCCGGCAGTGGCGAAGCAAGATTTTCTGTTAGGAGGGGCAAAGTTTTCTCTTACCAAGGAATTTAGAAATAATTAAAAAAATAATTTGTTTTGTTAACGAAAAATAATATATAATTTCTTTAACATAAATTAACTAGTTAACATAATATAAAAAAACTTAAAATCATGTACTCAATTCAATTTATCTCATAAACTAGTTATTAAATTATCTTTAAAAAATGATAAAAATGATGAACTTGCATCGGTCCCTAAATCCAATACATTCAATAATGTGCCCAAAAGAATAGAGAAGATATACAAATTGTATGAATTTAACAACTTTTTGCGACCACATTATTATAACAATTACAAAAGAAAGTTTAAATTAATTCACTTTCTTGAATGTTTTTCTTATCGATATAATTTCCTTGAATGTCATAATATAGGTTTGATAATCACATCATTCATACGTAATTTATTTTTAATTATCAATCCTATGTAAATGCATACACAGGTGACATTAATATCATTAAGGGCCTATTTGTCAACATTAGAAATACTTAGGGGGTGTTTGGAAAGCATATATTTCTAAAGATCTTGCTATATTATCTCTTAGTTTAGAATAATCTACATACCTAAAAACTAGGTGTTTGGATAACTTAATAACTTAGAGGGTATTCTACAATATCTCACTTCCTTACAAAAACCTTCATATTTAAATATTCAAGTATATGCTGTATAAAACAATATTTCGAGTTTTTGCAAACACGAGTGGAAGTTCTTGAGCAAATATTGCCATGGTGGACCACTTGGTTTTTGTAGGAGCCCTACTATGACTCTCTATTAGATGAGCCCTTCCATGTTTATAAATTTTATGTGAGTCTTATAACCTTGTCGTAATTACATAGTTCCCTTGTTGATTATTAATATTAGGTGGGTCAGACAAATGTTGCATTAGGTGACTTCCACTATTATCACCAACTGGGTCTCATATTATTACCAATATTGGATTGCGTGATTGTAATTATTAGTTTGCCATCATTAAATGAGTCTCATTATTTAGTGCCCCCCTAGTGATTACTATAATTAGCTTTGTTATTATGACTATTAACATTAAATGGGTCCCACGTTGATTTTTCATATATGGGTTCCTCAATGATGTCTAACACTTGCAGGGTCATGTGTTATAATCACCATTAGATGTATTACGTTGTGGTTTCCAACATGTGGACCCGAATTGATTAAACAACATTGCTTGTGGTTTTTAACATTTAGTCCAATAATTTTCTAATTAGATTGGTCCTACCCCCATTACTGATATTAAATCACTCCCGTGTGAGTACTAATTAGTGAGTTCCCTTTGGGTCTACGTCCCTATTTCTCTCTTCATTTCTTGTTTTTTGTGCGTCATCTAGTGAAAATTTTATAAATTGTCAAATACTTTCTAAGTATATTGAAATTCGTAGAAATTGTCAAACACCATAAGTGACACAATGTTATATTATGATACTATTTTATTATGTAATAATGATATCTTACAATATTCAAATTTGGTGATATTATATTCTGCAGTTATTTAAACACCCCGTAAGTTCATATGAATTCTTTTTAAGGGGTTAAAAATAAAGACCATGGCCTACGTATTCATTTCTCATCTTTCGTTAATTCTATTTTCATAAAAGGAAAGATTATTTGATGCTCATTTTTTAGGAATTTACCTTTTGATCTTCCTTTTTAACTGCTTAAAAAAACTCCTATACATGCTCATCAACATAGCAGGCAACAACCGGGCAGGCTCGTACCCAAAATGGATCATCTAATTGTACTTGAAACACACATGCTTGATTATAGTATTTTATGTTCCATGTTCAGGCTTCCCTTTTCGGTTGTCCTGTTCAGTCCGTTGTTCTTCTGTCTAAGGCAAAGGCGAATCCCTCATACTGTATACGGTCGAGCTAGCTCTCTAATATGACACAAAATCCATTTGAACGGCTTAGATTTTCATTAGGTGGGCAGCATTGCGGGTTCCACTCCTTGCACTCACCTTCAGCATATGGGAGGTCACATATTGCATCCGGCTCTCGTAAGAAGTAAATAGGTAAAGAAAGAAGAAAGAGAAATAACTGAAATCATATAATTTAAATGAAGATGTAATTAATTGGATCGCTTTGATGAGTTGTCTTTTGAATATAAGTAAAAGACAAAATTATTATTATGTGTTTTGTTCAATTCTTAACTAAGAGGGGGAAAGTTGTTAATGGGCAAAGGAGGAGGAGAAAAAAATAAAAATAAATAAAGGAGGGGCAAAGTGGAACAAGATCAGAGTACACAATAAACTTTATACTGTTTTTTCTCATTTATTAAAGGAATCTTGCCCCTCCTCAACACTATGTGGTTGCACCACTGTATTTATGGGTTAGAATCTCCAAGTAATCGGAGAATTGGATGCCCAGCTGTTACTCTGGCCGGACAAAAGTTACTCTTATCGGCAGGTGCTTACACCGTGTCAAACTATTGGACGTCGCACCAAGGGTGTAAACCCAAATGCAGCAATCTCATGCCTCTTTTTTATGGCAAGACAACCCCAAACCCCCCATCCCACCCCATGGTCACTAGACCAATGGAGAAGGGGATTACGACTCATAGACTTGAAAGAAAAATCACAAACCTTCTTGGGCCATATGCCTTTGAAAACTGACAAACCTACCTCAGCTCGTTACAAGAGAGATGCTGGGCAAACACTGTTGCATTGCAAGACTATCTCATTTTCCAGGGGTAAGGTTCGTTCACCTTCTCTTTGATTCTGATAAATACTCACACAATTGCACACACCCTGCTCAAATCTCATAACCATCCGTGCTTCAACTGGAGATTGTTTCTGTTGAGAGGGAGGTACCTATTGTGCACTTGATTGCAGATATTAAGACCCCTTAAACGAGGAAGGGTAGGACGCACTTGATTGCATTCATCAAGGCCCCTTAAACTAGGGACCCTTGCAGGTTTAAGCACTTGATAGTAAAGGGAGATACCAGGGTCGTTTGCAATCCTCATAGTCTAGGGTCTGAGCCAATAGAGCACTATGATTAGTGCATCAATCAAATAATAATTATTAACTAAAGGAAAAAATAGAATAACAACTCAAATATCAAACTACAGAAGATCAACTCACAAGAGGTCAAGAATCAGTGAGAAACACATTCTGTTAGTCTCCATTGACGAAGAATAAAAGGAAGATCAGCAGATGATAGGTGGCTCAATATGACCCTAACAATTTGTTCTCTCTAAACACACGATTTCAGTCTCTCCTATTGGAAGTCAAGATATAATAGTGCTGGATTTTCGGTCTCCACCTTTAATTCAGAGGCGGGGGTTCCCACTTTATGGATGGTAGGGTGTGGGACTCCCACAAATGAAAATTACTTTCTAAACACATTTGCATATGGAAAAGTATAAAGATGCTCGGAGTCCTATCGACAAAATCAACAAGTTTTTACTTGACAGAAATTATCCGCCCGCCTAAAATGACCGGAACATGTAAAATAATATCAAGTACAACACTACATGTACTTCAATGCCTGGGCCAGGGATTCCCAGTTTTTAAAGGTTGTTAAAGAAGCATGGGATGTGCAAATTGAGGGCTCTCCTATGTTTTCTGTTGTCAATAAATTGACCAATGTGAAGATAGCTTTAATCAGATGGCAGAAGAGCAAACCTCCTGTTCCTTCCAGAATCCAAGAGGCAAGAGAAGAGCTTGATAAAATTCAAACTCAGCTGCTGCTACTCTTATTTCTGCTGAGAAATCAGCTAAGGACAACTATTTGGATCCCAGAGTGCATCATTAATCTTGCTTTTTCTGTGTTGGTTAATGGAAGCTCATGTGGTTTTTTCAATAGTTTTAGGGGCCTAAGGCAAGGTTGCCCTTTCTCCCGCTACATATTTTGTATTGCAATGGAGTTTTTCTTTGCCTCCTTACCTGAATGTTCTCCTAATGGCCTCATTCCTTCACCTTTTTCCAGTGGCAACATTTCCATCTTGCACCTTTTTTTTGGAGATGATCTGTTGATTTATTTCTGAAGCATCCATTCAAGTTGCTGGGAATATAAAGAAGCTTTTAGGGGGCTCTAAATGACTACTCTGGTCTATCCATTAATTGTGATAAAAGTATAGTCAGTTTTTCTAGTAGTGATTCTCATACAAGGCAGGCTTTCTCCATGGTTTTGAACTTTCCTGAAAGCACTCTGCCTCTTAGATACTTGAGATTGCCCCTCTTCTCTTCGAGACTTAAAATCCAGGATTGATAGCCTCATTGAGATTTAGCAGAGAAGACTAGCCAGTTGGAAGGCTCTTGTTCTCTCCTTTGCCAGCAGAATAAAGCTAATCAAATCAACTCTGTCAGCTCATGACATCTACTGGGCTTCAAGATTCATGTTGCCAAAAGCTTGCATCAACTTGTGGAAAAGCAAATCAGGAATTTTATTTGGGGTGTGGCTTTGAAGATAAAAGAAAAATGCAAACCATTTCATGGAGCAAAATCTGTAGACCAACAGATGAAGGTAGTTTGGGTCTGAGGTCTCTTAAGCAAACAGCTGAGGCAGCTTGTCAAAAACAGATCTGGTTCATTGTCTCAAATAGAAATCCGCTGTGGAACCAATGGGTGCACAGTAAATACTTCAAGTCCAAAAGCTTCTGGGGCCTGAAAAATCAGACCACTAGATTCTTGGGGTTGGAAAGGTAAATTAGAAAGCAGACTCAGCATAGTCTACATATGATCCAGAATGGCAAAAATGCCTCATTCTGGTATGAAGTATGAACCCTGGCTGCCCCGTGGCAGCTTGATCAACAGGTTTGGAAGACAGCTTGGTTGTGGAAAAGATATTAGAAGTGAGTGATTTCAAAATTGATGACTGTTGGTATATCCCTCAGGCCACCTCAACGCATCTAATGGAGATTTTCATCTAATTACTTGCTCTATCTATAGCCTTCTATTGATTTCAATGATATTGTAATATGGAAATCAGACTTCTTGGTTGGGGTAAGATGTTTTGGTTTAACGGCAGAATAAATAAACAATCCATCTGTACTTGGAGAGCTCTTCAAAATGTCTTAAAAAAACCAAGGACGTCTTGAGCCATAGGAACATACAATGTGATGTAGATTGTATTTTTTGTATAAATTGTCCTGAAACTATTAACCATCTAATCGCTAACTTCCTTCATTTCTTCTTTGATATGGGACCAATTGAGTGTGAAATTTGGGTTTTCTCAGCACAGGGTGTCATCTGGAGAATTCTTGGGAAAATTGTGACCAAATCAAAGACGGTAATCTTATATTGGCAAAAATATGCTTTCATGCTTTTGTCTGGAATATCCAGGAGGAAAGAAACTACAGAATTTTCAGGAATCTCTCTAGGTCTAGGCAAGTCGCACTCGAGAATATCATGCTGCAGGTTCAAGCCAGATCTTTTCTTGATCTTGATCTATTTCGTATCATTTCTGCCTCTCAGGATGTCCCCTCCAAAGTTGTATCAATCTGTTGTCAACTCTGTCGTTCATTTGTCCAGTTTGTGCAACCTTCTCATCTACTCTAGTAAAGCCTTTTCCATTGGATTCATGAGGAATCACCATGGTCATTCCTCATGGGTGAAAAAGGTTGAAGACACACTAATGAACTCAGGGCAGTCTTCAATCTTCACCAAAGAAGCTTCAGAAGAATCTCCGGTTCTCCACATCATGGCTGCCATTAGATCCATCCGTGAGGCTCTCATTGACCCATCCAAATAAAATTGGAATCCGCGCTTCTTTCATACTACATATGCAGCCAATTTCATAATGATGCAAACCAGCTGATGAAGATGAAGACAGTTCTTATGTGTCAATGATTGTGTTGTTTTGTTTTTCTTCTCTTGTCTGGGGACTGGTTTGATCTCTTTGATTTCCCTTTTAGTATCAGGGAGTTATAAGTGGGTGGAGCTTCTCCTTTTCTTTGTTGCACAGTGTACACTTTTATTTTGGTTACATTTCCCAAAAGAAAAGAAAAGAAAAGAAAAAACAGAAATATCAAAAGTGGAGGTCTTATGGCCTATTTATTTCATGTAATTGAATACGTAAGATTATATTTTTGTAAGTGTTCAAAAATGAAGAACTAAATGCAAATATCTACAAAATGGTCATCAAGGCCCTGTTTGGCATCGTTTTCATATTGTTTCCCGATTTTGTGCTAAGACCAAGTTGTATTGAAACCGGGTTGTGCTGAAATTCTTCTGCATATACTTATTTGGTAATATTATATTATATTATTCCGTAGAGAATGTGTTGTATGGAACTTGTTTGGTAACATTACAATTTTGTTATTCAAAAGAGAATCAAGAAAATCATATTTATCAATAATGTTAGAATTTAAATATTAAAAAGGTAGCAATGCCCATTCTTAGGTAAATATAGCATGAGTCCCACATATACGAATTACAATATACGCTCATCTTTAGGAATTATAACACATGTGAGAATCAGTGTACATAGGACCCACCTTTAGATTTATAGGACTGAACCCACATTTAGGAATTAAAATATATATAGGACCCACCTTTATAGTATTTACAATGTGGGCCCACTTTTATAGGAATTAAAACATGGGCCAAGAATTTGTTATTGTAAAATTTTGACCCATCTCAAGATCAATTTGTTACGTGGGTTCGTGCAGTCTGTGAGGCGTGGAAAGTGAGAAGTGGCAGTGGCTAGGCTTGCGTGAGTGGCCTGAGAGAGAGAGAAACGAAGGAGGAGGAAAACAATAAAAGAAAACGATGAAAGAGGTATTGGCTGGGTTGGAAGAGGAGATAGGAGAAAGGGAAAATAAAAAAAAGAAGGAAAGAAAGAAAAGAAAAAAAACAGGGTGTGGGGAGGGGGGGGTGTTTGGTTTGATGGATGTGAGAGAGCTGTACATAGAGAGGGGTAAGGACAGAGAGAAGAGAGGACTAAGAGAGAATAAGGGAGAAAAAGAGGCATCCTGTAGGTGGCTGGTTGGGGGAGAGGAGAAAGGAGTGAGGAAAAACAAAATAAAAGGAGATGGAGGAGGAGGAACCAGAATTGGGTCGTCCAACTTGGGGCACATAGAGAGGAGAGCCACACAGAGTTGCAGGCTAGACTGGAAGGGTAAGAGGAGACATGGTAGGGGACTTTTAGCGGAACCCAGACGGTTGACGAGAAACGTGGGGAAAATCTGGAGATTGCTTTGTGCCAACGAGTCTCTTCCCAAAAAAAAAAAAAAAAAACGGAAATTAATCGTTCTCACCTTCTTACCCCCGTGGGTCACTTTTCCCGAAAAGTGTCCAACGAAAACATGGGCGTTGAACGGTAATTTTGGCTACCAAACACGTTCTGAATGGGATAATGGGAACACGAGAACACCCAAATAATCTCTCCTTTAATCAAGAAGGAATCAAAGGACAATGGAAAATTAATACCCAACCATCGACATAGTTATTGAAAACCCAAGAAAGTCAAGGTCTCATCTATATTTCTATCTGATAACCTGCACCTCTTACCTCATATCCTTCACAGCTCTCATCTTAAATGATCCTTTACATGGAGGTTCAGTTGACAAGAATTCCACTATTTTATGTTCAAAGAGGCTATTAATATTTACCAAACAGGCTTGGAGAATAGGTATCACTCGTGTCAGCATTCTCATAAAGCCAGAAAAGAGAGCACATGTCAAGGGAAGACTGAGGTACTAACAATGACTTATGTGACTACTAGACAATAGAGATATCTGTAAAAGAATACCTGGACGTGCAATCACTACAAAGACATAATTTTATCCTATGAATACTGATATACATTAGCCTCTCTATCCACTGCTACAGTAAATGAGATGCGATGAGCCTGTTGCAACACCAAAACAAGGAAGCATGCCATATTATGACTGAAATAAAAAGAGCCCAAGGCTCCAAGCATACGTTAGAAAAACTGTCATTTGAGATGCTAAACTAACAGTACAAGTAGTCTAGAGTTTTAGCTCCCCATGAACAACACTCGCCAAACTACCACTGCTTCTGCATGCCACCAAGGGGGATGGTGTTTGATCCAGAAATCAAAGACCGGTTACCAAAACCCCGCCCCCTTGACCGGAAATTCCCCTCAGAACCTGCCAGAAAGAAGAAATTCCACTGATTATTAAGATTATGATACAACGCACCAAAAACAGGAGACCTCAATAAATAATACCTCCACTGGTCCGGGAAATTGCTGCCAATGCTGGACTCACAATCTGTCTTGATTCCTGTAGAATCTTAACAAGATCCTTGGCAAACCTAGAATTTCCATGAGTAAAGAAGGTAAAAGCAGTGCCTTTAGCACCAGCACGTCCAGTTCTTCCAATCCTGTGAACATAATCCTCAAGACTTGCTGGGAAGTCATAGTTTATCACACACTTTATATCTTTTACATCTGCAGTACAGACCAAACTAGAGTTATAACCATCAAATATATCGAGGTTGGTACGTATCGTAAATCTTTGAAAGAGGAGAAAAATGCATCCCGCCCTTATCCCTGCACCACCAATAGAACTTCTGATTCTTATTTCTTATTTCCTTTTCTTCTTCTGAATGATCCTAGAACATATAACGAATGCTCAAGCAGTAACTGTGCCCTCCATGACTCTGCAGGGATAAGTACCAGCACAACACAACCCCCCTCTTAATCCAAATTTACATTATGCTTCATTGAGTCGACCGGGCTGCCACACAAACCAGCTCCAAAACCGTGGATGGGCGGCGATAACCATAGAACACAGAATATCCATCTATATCTAAATCTATAAGATCCATATCTATACCTGTACGTATATATGTATGCATGCATCTATATAAAATGGCCCATGTTCAGAGACAGACTCAAAGCTTGTCATCTCCTTCACATGCATCTGAAAATGTACACCACAACCTACACATTTATTTCAATTCTTTTCCTAAAGAATCTCTCAGTAGCATTTTTCCAACCAGAATCCGTCATACACTCATACCTGCTTCTGTACTACCACCCCCCAAAGTAAAAAAATTACGCTGACCCTGTCAGGCTATTTGCTGGGAGTGAATACCTTTCCAACCAAATCAGCAATGTCATTGATCTCAGAGAGGACTCATGCCCAGTGTGGAAGTAAAGAATTAAAGATTGTTCCTTTATCCATGGTCAAAACTTTTGGCACGATGGCACCATTGCACCGCCAACCCACGACTTCATTTACTGGGAAACTGGCCACCAGCAGCCCGCCGACTCGCCAACCTCGAGCAATTGAAGCAACAAAATGAAGCCCTAACACATATTGGTCCTACCAAGACCACGTGCGGCTACATCAGTGGCAGTCATTATTGGACTCCTGCCACTTTTAAACTCAGCCAGGACCCAGTCCCTTTCGGATTGGTTTTTGTCTCCATGGATGGATAAAGCTGGCCAGCCATCCATCCGGAGCTGTCGCGTAACCTGGTCACATCCTTTTTTAGTTTCTAAAAATACAAGGATCTTGCTTCCATCCATCAGTTCTCCAAGCAGTTTGATCAGCCTGCAGAAATACAAAATGAAGATGCATCATAAGGACCTGGTAAAATCAGCTAGAATCCAATGATGGAATGACTTTCTTTTCACCTGGGGTACTTCTCATGCTCCGCTACAACTTCAACAATTTGATTGATTGATTGATTGGCTTTCAGATCCGGAGACCCAATGATCACCTAAAAAGCTCAATTAATTATGCAGAATCAATTATATTACTTTTTTCATCGGAAATTATTCGTTATCAGTATGGGATCCAAGCATCCATTACCCATGCATGCATGAATACACACCTTATAGGGATTATGCAAGAACTGCCTTGCTAATGATTCCACCTCTCTAGGCCAGGTGGCACTCCAATACAATGTTTGTCTGTCAGGTCGAATCTGCAAACACGAATATCAAAATTCAGTCCACAATAAATTCATTGGCATGTAATCAATACAAGATAAGATTAACAAGTAATCAATAAAAGAGGAGAAAGAAAATTCTGTCAGGTATAAAGAGATTAGCATGTAATCAATTTCAGAGGGAGGAAAGGAAATTTCTCCCAGGATCCCTAGTAGGCAGGACTGCTGTCCCAACCTCTACAGAGACACTTGTAATTTCTCATTTATGCAATTCAAAGAAAATTCTCTTTCCCTCTCATTATTGTGAATGCAGTGAGTGTGAGAAGACTAACTGGCTGCCAATGGTAATTACTCCACCGACCGGGCATTCGTGGTGAAAGTGTAGACTCCATCCATTATTGGGTCCCATCACCTTGTTTACATGGTGCTGTTATAGCAGACATGGTGTTGTGTGATTACATGCAAAACATAACTTATATCATGTTTTTTAAAACAGTAACAGAGATCATTTTAAGGAGAAATATTACAAAAAGAAAAACAAAGCCAATCAAAGATTGGAACAAAAAGGTAAAAAAAAAAAAAACATCACATACTAAAAGAAATAAAAGGGGAAGTCCTATCCACCCCTTGCTCTAGCAATGTGCCATTCCATTAGACAACCATCCAACACACAAACTCTGCTAGAAAATCGACGAAGCCAATGACTTGATTTTGTTAAAGTGGAAGTGAAATTTCCAGGGCCCTACCCCAGAAGAGGGCATGCAACAAATAAACTTGAAGAGCTTCTAAGATGGCAACCACCTCAGATTCATTCAGGTGACACTTTGACACCCACATGCTGCGAGAACAACAAAACTTCTCCTTTGCATTTTTTAAGCACCCCACATATGCCTGCTCAGCCTAAGCTTACCTCTACATCAGTTTTAGAAACTCGGACTTGGGGGCAACTCGTCCCCTTTCAAGTTGAGTCTAGTTGGCTGAGTCACTTCGATTCGCAACCTGAACCTTCAAAACCATTTCTAAAAAAAAAGATTAAAAACCTTAAAAGTTCAAAAAAAAGTTTGGCCATGCTCCCTTACTTAAAGTAATCCTCTCTTCCACATGGAAAACTCTCTCAAATTTCTCCTAAACAGGGTCCCATAAAGCTTGCAATCTTGAATTAGCCCCAACTGGCAATGCAAGATACAATATAGGCAACTCTCCAACCATGCAAAGGAGCCTCAGAGCTATTAGAGATGTACCAGCATAGAAAACATTTGAGCTATTAGAGATGTACCAGCATAGAAAACATTTCTTCAGCCATGCTATTGTTAGCCTATGTTGGACATATCCAGACCATCTCAAATGAATCTCACTTAATTACAACTTATAGATGCCATGCAATCTTGAATTAGCACCAATTGGCAATGCAAGATAGAATATAGCCACTCACCAACCCTACAAATGAGCCTCAAAGCTAAAAGAGATGAACCAACATAGAAAACCTTTTCCTCAACGGTGCTATTGTTGGCCTGCATTGGTCACATTCAAACAATCTCAAGCTAGTCTCTCTTAATTTACAACACATTCATGCTAATAACCTTGAATACTCCTAAAAGTGCTCATTTTCTTATTCTATCTAACCTAGCTTTACCACATACCCATCTATACAAAACTCGTATTGTGCATATGTTGCTTCTTGACTGACCAATATTCCGCTCTATAGGTCATAGTTGGTCTAATCGTTATCTTGTAAAACCTTATCGACTAAACGACGAACAAAATGAAAAAGTGGAAGAAGAAAGAAAAGGAGAGGGAGAAGGAAGGAGGGAAGAAAAGGAAGATAGGGAGAACTAGCAGCGGCGATGACCGCCCCCGGTAGCAGCTGCGACAGCTGCGACTAGTAGCAGATGGTAGCCAGTAGCAGCAGTGATAGCGGCTGATAGCAGTGGCGGCGACGAGCACAGATTCCCTCTGGTCCAGGTACGCTATTGTTTTTCTTCTTCTGCCTTTTTTTTTTTTTTTCTGTGAAGTCTTCTTTCTCTACGAACTTCTTCTACTACTCTTCTTTTTCCAATCAAACTGCAGATAGCGGAGGAAAAGCATTAGAGTTTTTTTTTTTTTTTTTTTTCCTTTAAAAATTTTGGAGGGTATAAAATGAAAGAGATAAGGGTTTTTTTCCTTATGAAATTCTGGAGGGGAGAGGTTTTCTTTCCTTATAAAATTATGGAGGGGATAGTATGAAATGGATTAGGGTTTTCCTTTTCCTTTAAAATTTTTTCGCCCAACTGAGGATTTTCGATCCTATTCGGCCGAAATCATAGACTTCGTACCAAATCGGCCGAACAGGTCCAACATTTAAGCCAAAATTTTCTAGGAGGGTTGTTCGCTTCCGATTACTGTCTGAAACAAAAAAAATTTCAGAGATTTCAGCCAAAACGAACCGAATCTCATAACTATGGCATACGCCCCATAGCCCGTCATGGGCATTTCTCAAATCCCACTAGGGCGATCGCACCAGCATGCCACAACATGGGTCTGCCCCTAGAAAGCCACGACCTTGATTGGCATGATACACTCAATGAGGACAATCGAGTGAGGAATGCCCCCACACAGTTGCAAATTTGACATGTGAGATATGGTATAGAGACATACAAGGATATACTTTCCCCACTTCTTCAAGTCAATTATTGTCACATCAAGAGAAGCTAATTTGACTGCAGATCCGTTAGTGAAGTTCAGGGCATACAAGGATACTCTCTCCCCGTTAGCTTCTCCCCGTGCTAACTTTGATTTTTTTTTTTTTTAAAGGTTGTGTATGTGAAGCTTCTCGTCTCAATCCTCAGCAGCTTATTGTTGAAGCAGACTCTGCCTGCGTTATTCGATGGGATTCGAAATTAGCAAATCTGCCATGGTATCTCACTGATCTCATTGAAGAGGTGCTAGAGCTGTCCACCACTTTGAACGTTTCCTTTTACCATACAAAACACTATGCCAATGACAAAGCGGACCAGCTGGCGAAACAGGGAGTTCTAAGACAAGACCTACTAATTTATGTAGATAGTTAATATCCTTTTATTTTGTTTTGGGGTGGGTCCTGGGTAGGTTTTGAATCCCAGACTTCCCTTTCAGTTGGTTGTCCGACTCATACTCTAACCTATTCTTGGAAACAATTCTAATTAAAATAGAAACAAAATCAAATACGATAAAACTTTCTAATTAATCTCATAACTATTCCTAAAATTTAGTTACTATTAGAAAATAGGAAATATAGATTGAGATGAAAATTTTTCGGAAAGATCTGGAAATTTTCTTTAGTGGGCTTTGTGGGCTTGGGCCCAATGGGCTGGCCAATCATGGATCTGGCTTGCATCAGTTCTCCCCCATCTTACAGGAGAACTCGTCCTGGAGTTCAGCAAATGTCCTCCTTGATCGAAGATCAATCGCACAAGATTCCGATTCTCTTGTTGATCGTCATTCTCTTGAAAATGCTTGGAATCTTGATTTGAACTTTTCTTCCACTTAGAAGTAAATAAGAGGTGTGGCTCCTTCTAACTCCAGAATTCAAACTTGATGTGTGATCTGACTGCAAGGTACCCTCATTTGTAGACTTTGTATGAGTAGATCACAATCTTTTATTATCAACAGTCGGTCCCCAAAGAGGAAATCAATATGAGGAACCTCGATGGTTTGTTCTTTGTTCGCAACCTCTTGGGTGATAACTTTGTCATCTGATGAGTAAATTGGCTTTGAAGGAAGTGTGTTTGTGAGTAGAACTATCAGGTCATCAGCCTCCTTACTAACCATATCTATGTCTTCCAGTGTTTGTGTCTTCTTCTTTTGATGTTTGTCTCTTTTGATCAACACTGTCGATGGCTCTGTCTCCTGGATCTTCTAAAACCAGAACTGCTTTAGAGAGTGAGATTGTCATGGAATTTCCTGGCTTAGTTTTGTTATCCTCTGCCAAGGGCTCCACAACAATTGATTTTGTTGTTTGCAAAGACCTTTTCTCTTGACATTTAGCTTTTTGCAAGCGAGACCGTTTAAGCATCTGCTCAGCACGAATTGTTTCCCAATATGCTTCATGAATGTTCTTACAGTCATTCATATCTTGCAATATATTTGGTCTCAAACCTCTCAAAAAGCTATATTCAAATCATGTGTCTCACTCTGTTCTACTTCATGCTTGTTGTAGCCTTGAAAATTGATCAACATCTTTGTCAATTGTAGAATCTCCTCGTCTCAAATTAAGGAACTGCTCAAAGTAGACTATGTTGTCATAATACCAATCTCCATATTCTTACTCATAAAATTCTTTGAACTTCATTGGAGTGTCCAAAAACTTTCATAATGACTTGGATGCAAGGGCATAAATTTTTAAGTGCTTTTGATACGAGCATGCGGGCAGAATTGGAGAGTTGATCAACTCCTAGATGATCAAGATATCAGCAAAATAAGTATCGACCATTCTCAATTTGGGTCAATACTGACCTGGTATAGGCCTGGACCTAAATTGATCTCCCTTTTCTTTTCTTTTCTTTTCTTTTTTCCAGTTTCGGACTTAACCCAAACTTAGGCCCAGCAACTAGGCTGACTCGTGTCGCAAGAAGGGGCATGTGATATCCTTCTTCCACTTTCGCCTGGTGTGGTGCGATCCAGTCGTGCATGCTCGGTTTCTGGAATACTGGAGCTAGGTACGCCTTTCCTCCTTTCAATTCCTCTCTGCTTGTTTTCTTTTCTTCTTCTTTTTATGTGGGTTTTGGGTTGGGGGGTCCAACAGAGGATCATGGAAGGGGATTGGGTATGTGGCTGGGTATGAGGGGCGATGGATTTGGGGTTCTACAAAGAGATTTTGTCTGGGATGGGCCGGGGTAGGTTCGGATGGGCTTATGGGTTAAATTGAGAGGTCGAGTGGGGTTTTAGGGTTTTCGAATGGAAGGGATTGGGACGAAATGGGTTGGGTTCGGATTACGGGTTTGGGTTTCTGGGTGGTGACGATGACGTAGGCTCAGTTAATTTGGGATTGATGGCGGGGCTCAACGGGCACAGGGATTCGGAATAGGCGGGTTTTGGTTTCGGGAATTGGTGGCTGCGATGGGCGAATGGAAGGGGCTCAGTTGGGATGGTAGAAGATGGGTGATAGTGATGGATGAAGATGAGGATCGGTGGTGATAATAATGGATTGACAGGAAACAAAAATGGAGAGATAGGGTACCGGGTTACCTTGGATTAGCGGTCGGAATGGCAATCTAAGACGGATCTTCGCTCTAATACCAATTGATACAGTGCGGGGTAGGGCAGAATAGCTAGCGGGCTAATCTTCAAGCCAAAGGCTTAGGGATAGGGATCTATAGGATCAAATTGTCTTGGTCTAATCACACCATAAACACATAACCGAGAGAGAAACTCAAGGAGAAATATTATTGATCACTAGAATGTTGGGTGTGTTTGGCAATTAACTAGTTAAGTTAAAGTAAAGTGAATCTAGACAAGAAATGACAAGGGGTCATATCAAAAGTACACAATTTCAAAATTTCCTCCAAATTTTTCAAAAAAAAAACCTCCTTTCTCCACTAAAAGACAAAAAAACTCCACTTCTCTATACAAAAGTGAAAAAAATTCCATACCAAACAACTAAAAATAAAACACCATCATAACACATTATATTTTATTCTATCTTGATTTGATGCTTCACCTCACCATACTTCAATTCAACATACATCCAAACAGGCCCTCGTGATTACAATCCTTTATATAGACTCATACAGTAACCTATTCTTGGAAACAATCCTAATTAAAATAAATACTAGATCAAATATGATAAAAACTTTCTAATTAATCTCATAACTATTCCTAAAATTTTACTACTATAAGAAAATAGGAAATATACATTTAGATGACAATCTGCTGGAAAGATCTGGAAATTTCCTTTAATGGGCTTTAGTGGGCTTAGGCCCAATGGGCTGGCCGATCATGTATCTGGCCTACATCAGCCACTCAATAAAGGAGAGGCCGCCCCCAAATAAAAAGACAAATTAGTGTATCATAGCGACTTAAAAAGGTAGAGGGGGAGAAAACACAAGCTGGAGGACTTCACAAACATCAAGAACTTGTGGTCAAGGGCTAGGATCTTCAAAAATCTGAGATCTGCTCCAGATCTCCAATGGACAACCACCTTTTTTCCCTTATACAGAGGTGGGGTGAACAGGCCTCCAACTGTATGGGCTTCCATAGAGCAACATAGATCAGTGTCAACCGTAAGATGAAACTGCTGCATGGCCGAGTACACCACACCCTAGGACGAAGTTTGGCTAAAAAACTCTTCTAAACAAATCTTAGATCGCTAGAGAACCCACATATCAGAACTATTCACTTGCAATTCACTGCTCCTATATCAAGTTGTTTCAGTGCTTGAGAAAGATAGATAAGGGAGAAGGAAATGAGGAAGAAAGGAGAAAAGAGAAAGAAGAAAGATAGAGGGAAGGAGATGGGTGCAAAAACATTCAAACGCATGATCACTTCTTATTTTATTAAAGGACTATGTATGAGATTTACAAAAGAATATTTTGTATCTACCTTAATCCCAAAAAGACCATAAGCACAAACATAGTTTTAAAAATTGGAATTGTATCGCAAATCGTTCATACCCATGAATTGATTTGAATTGTGAATCGTATCGCGAATCATAGGATTTTTTAAAAATTTTCTAGTTAAAATGAAAAATAAATAAAAAAGGAAAAGGAAAAAAGTAGTGATTCAAAACCATCCATTTTCCCATTTATAGCAATATAAATACATTGACAAATAAGTCCATACAATCATATCAAGAACATCATGGCATATATTATTATATAATAAATGATGTGTGTAAATAGTTAAATAAGTTTAAGGTATCAATATATATTTATTTTTTGTTACCTTTAAATCAAAATATAAAAGTAAAAAATAAAATCCAAACCATTAGTCTTACATAGTAAGATATCTCTTGATGTTAAGAAAGTGTTCGTGAAGAAAAGAAACCAAAAAAGATTATTAAAAAAAGCATATATAGTCAAAAGCACCATATGTATAGTTGAACGTTTTAATTAAATGTATGTTCTTTATTCATCTCTAAAACCTCCCCAAATCCGAAAAAAATCTTACGAGGTTTCCTTAACTACTAAATAACATTCTAAAAGTAAAAATGCTAAAAGAAAGAAAAAGGTAAAAGATTGTTAATGTTAATATATTGGTTGTATCTATTCTTGCTAAAAGCCGAATCTCTTAGAATCTTAAGATTCGATGAAACAAATATCGAATCATAAGATTCACACACGAATCCTAAGATTCATCTATAAATGGGGTTCGTTGTATAGATAGGAATCATTTTCATTAAGATTTAGGATACAAATCGTAGGGGATTCTGATAACTATAATCACAAATAAATAAATATATATATATAAAGAAGAGTCTACATGTAAACTTGTCAATATGATATAAAAAAAAAGAACAAGAACCTTGACCACAGAAGGTACAATAAAGATGAAAATCAGATGGTTCTATTTTGGAAAAAAAAAGAAAAGATAACATTCGCATTTACCCTTAAATGCATAAAATGTTAGAGACATCAAAAGATAGATTAGGTAAGTCAGAGATAACAGGAGAGGAGATATTAGGAGATAGGAGAGATGCCAAGAGAGAGATTAGGAAAGTTGAATTTCAAATATTTGAAGTTTCTTCTCTATTCTTCCTTCTATAAATTGGGATCATTTCCCTAATAACGCTACCGTGAAATTTCTCAAAATGTCGTATCTTTGAAAGTTTTCATCGTATTAGACCCATGATTTGGTAGCGATATTATTATTAGGCCAGCCATGGTCTACAACAATGTCACCATCATTATTTTCTCTTGAATGAAACAAATATAAGTCCATTATACTGTTTTGTTTTTTATCAAACAAAAAAAAAAAAGGAAACTGAATTTATTTTTTTTTAAAGAAATGTAGTCATGACAATGAAGTGAAATGGACCATGGAATGGCTTTTGGCCTTTCTTGGCAAGTTCTTTGTGAATGCACAACCATAAGAAAGTACCATAGCAGACTACTAACACAAAGGAAAAAGAAATCAGTGTTGCTAGTTATTCGGAAAGAGGCTAAGAGAAACAGATCATACTTGGGAAACAATTTTTCTAATCTGAGGCTCAAACCCCATGTCCAGCATACGATCAGCCTCATCCAATACAAGGTATGTTACTCTCCGTAAGTTAGTATGGCAAGCTTCTAACATATCAATCAGTCGCCCAGGCGTCGCAATGACAATTTCAACCCCTGCAAGAAGTGGAAGAATAAGCATAGAAAGGTCCATGTATCATGCAGACAATTGAAGCCAACCAATTCAGAGATGTTCTTTCTTCATTTCATTTATTTCATAAAAGCACCTCTTTGAAGATCACGAATCTGTGGTCCCTTAGGCGCACCACCGTATATGCAAGTACTTCTGACTTTCGAATGAGTCCCAAACTTAGCAGCTTCTTCTTGAATCTGAACGGCCAATTCCCTGGTAGGTGCCAAGACCAGCACGATAGGACCTTCACCTTGTGCTGGACAACACAAATTGCATTCGTGTTACACAAGTTAAGATATCACAATAGAAAAACATTTCTAAATGTATACAAAATGGAAGGGTTGTGAAACAAAAACATGATAACAAGATTAATCAGCCAGTTTATTTAAGGAACCTACCTAATCGAGGCTGTGCGTTTACATGTATCAATGCTGGCAGCAGATAAGCTAATGTTTTTCCTGAACCGGTTTCGGCAATACCAACTAAATCTCTCCCCTTCAAAGCCATCGGCCACCCTTGAGATTGAATAGGCGTTGGTTCAACAAAACCAGATTTAGATATCATCTGGAGGCAATACTCTGTCCAAATAAATAAATAAGAATCAACAAAACCACATTTAGCTATTGCTTGGATGCAATAATCAGTCAAAGAAAAAAAGAATTAGCTTTAAAATGGCTAAAAATAATGACCGATGAGGAACCATCTGATATGTAGTTTTCTTTCTTTCTCCCCGTTTCAAGATTAAACAAAATCACACCACAACCATTTATTTTGTTTAAGACATTGATTTCATGAACAAAATCAAACCACATTAAAATCTTCAAAAACATACCTCCAACACACCCCCCCAACGCGCGCGTACACACAAATGTAACTTGTCCCGACTCCTCTAGTAACTTATTTTGCATCAGTCCTTAACCCTAACTCATTCCTTTTGCTTTTCTTTCCGTCTTTACTCTCTTCTAACACTCCTTAGAAGTCATTTTATTTTTCTTTTGAAAGGTAACTGAATTTTATTAGAAGCAAACCCACATAAGAGACATATACTGAGCAGCTGCAAGAGAAAAGAGAAAACAAGGGGAAGGAAACAAAGAGCCCCCATGACAGCAGCCAAAACCTAAGAGGAGAAAGTCTCGCCAATCAAATTCCATTTCCCCACTCCACCCTTAGCAAGACCATATGCCACCTCATTAGCTGACTGCTTGACAAGAGAAAATGCAATGCCAAGCTTAACAACTCATCAACTATACCTGCCAAGCACCAAGGAGGCTTCTAAGAACTGGAATCCCATCTAATAGCATAAAAAATTACACTCCACAATTAGGTTGTGCATACCAAGTCAAATGGCTTCACAAAGCCCTGTCCAAAGCGCAATCAACTTTGCTTCATTCACCAAGCAGAAACCATAAGGGCTAGAGAATGAAAGAAGATGAGCACCAACACTATCTCTAATAATTCCCCCAATGCCTAATTGACCATTTGGACTCTCTCTCTCTCTCTCTCTCTCTCTCTCTCTCTCTCTCTCTCTCTCTCTCTCTCTCTCTCTCTCTCTCTCTCTCTCAAGAACCCAGATAGCTACAAACAAGGACTCTTTCCACATCTCGCCTAACCAACCACCATTCCCCAACCATGAAACAAAGCTTCAACTGAGTTTGAGAAAACCCAACTACAACCAAGAATGGATAGAAGTCCATAGGAGGCTCACATGGTCACAAGAAAATGAACCACCTTAACTAACAATAAGCCTCTTGGCAAGGGCTGGATCTCTAAGGATCCCAACCGTCCCTGTAAATATCATACTTAACAATTAGGATCTGTTTCCACAATCCTTCTTGCTCATCTCCAAGCCGCCACAACCACTTAGCCAACAAAGCTTCATTCATGATTTTCAAAGGTCTAATACCAAGACCTTCCTCCTTTTAAGATTTAAATACTTTTTTCCTGTCCATGAAATGAAACCTCTTTCTATCTACAATCCTCCCTACCCTGCCAAAGGAAATCACGCTGGAGTCTTTTGATACTCTTGGCAATCATCATTGAGCATTTTAAGACTCAAAAATAAAATGAATCAGAAAATTCAAAATAAATGATTTAATAAGAGTAATGCGGCCACCCAAAGATAAATAATTTGCCTTCCAAAGAGCTACTTCCCTTCAACTCAATAACTAGTGGAATCTAGTATTTAAAAGAACCACCCAAACAAATCGGAAGACTCAAATGGGAGGTCGAAAGAGAACCTGCTTTAGAACCCATCAGATCTGCAAATTCACCCAACTGAATGCTAGACAACCACACCCCTAGAACCTCACTGTTGAAAAAGTTAACCTTAAGACCTGAGACTGCTTCAAAAGTCAGAACACGCAACGATAACCTTACATTAACAATCTGCTCTGGATCAGCATCACAAAAGATCAAGGTGTCGTCTGCAAATTGAACGTGAGTGACAATCGGTGCATTCCTGATAGCTTGAAACCCTTTGATCAGATTGGCAGAACTTGTGGCATCAACCATCAGACTAAGAATTTCACCCACAAGAACAAAGAGGAAAGCGGACAGGAGATCCCCTTGCCTAAGACCCCTCTGAGGTGGAAAGAAGCCCTGAGGGGACCCAAAAACAGCTTACTCCATCTTTGACATCTAATCTTAAAACCCATACGAAAAAGCACATAAAGAAGTCCCAATCCACAGTCATATGCTTTTTCAAAATCTAATTTGCAAATCAAACCTGAGCACCTATCATTATGTCTCAAGTGAATACATTCATTAACTATCAGCACACTGTCAAGAATTTGCCTCCCACGAAATAAAATTGATTGCTACTGCGAAATGATACTAGGCAACATGCATTGGAGTCTTCCAGCCAAGATTTTGGCAATGATTATATAAATACTACCAATCAGGCTGATGGGGCGGGAATCATTGATGCTTACAGTTCCTATCTTCTTTTGGCCCGTTTGGTAAATTCACTTCACTAGTGAAGTAGGGTGAATGGCCTCATTTCAAGAGACAATAAAAGAAAATGGGTCAAATCAGAAAGTAAAATATTTCAAAAAAAACATCTATACTTTTTATCAAAAAAAGTAAAAAAACTATTTTTCCATGCCGCTAAATGACAAAAAACCATCTTTTTTAAAAAAAAAATGTCAAAGGTTACATTCTCATTTCACTAAATGACAAAGGCCATCACTTTTTTTATTTGAACCCTCTTCTTTTCTTGTCTCTTAATTTGACTCTTCACTTCACTTCATTTTAATAGTGAAGTTACCAAACTGGCCAGGGCATCACGTGTGGGACCAAAGTGATGCAAATCCAATTTAGTTTCTTATTTTACTATTAAGTTGTAATTAGGATTAGATTTCTTATTTCCTAAGTTGATTTTATTTACTTTCCTAGTTTAAATAGTTTTTTAGGCACCAAGTTTTAAATAAAGGTCCATCCATTGAACCGGAGAACAAATCACTTGTTCCAATGCTTTCACCAGCAAATCTATCCTTTGACATCCCTCATATTGACTTCATCTTTGAAGAAGAACGGCTGGTAATCAAAATTTATGGAGTGATAGTGCAGATTTCACAATTGAAGTATCCAACAATTCGAATGTAAATCCACATAAAAACCAGCTGTCAAGAGAAGCGATGCATCAAGCCTACTTCAAATTGGAGGAGAAGATTGCATAGAATTTTCAAGATTTAGACGGAAGATGAAGATCAACTAATGAAGCGAACATTCGTCCCATTGATTTTCGACCCATGTGGACAATTACAGAACTCAAGGTCGAGTTCTCTTTAAGCCGGAGAGAACGAAGAAGGACATCACGTGTGGGACCAAAGTGATGCAAATCCAACTTAGTTTCTTATTTTATTATTAAGTTGCTATTAGGATTAGATTTCTTATTTCCTAAGTTGATTTTATTTACTTTCCTAGTTTGATTAGGTTTCTTAGGCACCAAGTTTTATCTTCTTATTTATACGCATTGTAAGAGATGGAATTCTCAGACATCTGATTAATAGAAATAATGTTGTTTTTTATCCCTTGAGGTGCATTCTCTTGTTATCGTCCCTGCAGAGACTTCTTATTGTGTATGCGGACATGTGTTTTGGCACTTCCATGCAAGCCCTAATCCTAGTCAAAGCAATAAACTAAACACCCAACTCTATAGACAAAATACCTCTTTTGTGAAATTCTGAGTTCTGACAGAAAATCCATAACATCAGTCTTGACTACCTTTCAAAAGGTATGGAAGAAAGCCATTGGAAAACCATCCGGACTGGTCGCTCTAGCCCCTCCTAAGTCAAAAGCCGCAGATTTAGCCTCCTCTTCTGAAAAAGTCTTTCCAACCATTCAGCCTTCTAGGCGTCAAAATGGCTAAAAGCAATGTTAGCCCAACCCTAGAAATCAGAAATCTATCTAGTCTAGCCATCAAAGGAGGATCCTAATTATTAGACCAGCAAGGGAAGCTTGTTCAGCCGCAAATCTTGAAGTGTATTGCCATCAAGGATGAAAATAGCGATAGTGGCGGGCAGCCAAAACGCTATGAAGCGGGCGCTACATAGCTTAGCGGCGCAGTGGTGCGTTTTGAAAAAAAAAATCAAAAGTTTCTAAAAAAATTCCAGAAAATCCAGAATATTGGAAAATGAAAGCAAATGTTTTTTTTTTTCAAAAGTAACTAAGATAATGAGGCATAGCAGTCCCCTCATTGTATGAGATCCTGTATCGCTGACAATATTGATGTATCTATCTACATATCTTCACAGTGACAAAATGCTTATAATGAAGCACTGCACAAATAAGCAATTTGAGCAAAATTGCACAACATATTTGGTAAGGGTTATTTTTGCTATTAGAGTGAAAATTGGCTAGGGCTCATTTCGTGTTAAAGTAAAATTAGGCCAGGGCCCTATTCCATATTTATTGGAGTGAGATTTGATCAGGGCCCATATCTATTAGAGTCAAATTTGGCTAGGTCTATTTTCAACTAGACTGAAATTTAATTAAGGCCTATTTTCAATTAGAGTGAAACTTAATTAAGGCCTATTTTCAATTAGAGTGAAATTTAATAAGGCCTGTTTTTAATTAGTGTGAAATTTAATTAAGTCCTACTTTCAACTAAAATGAAATTTAATTAAGATCATTTTTTTATTGAAGTGATTAATGAATAGGATTAGTAATGCATAATATTTTCCTAATCTCGTTAATGCCGAGTGTGATCATTAGTAGGTAGGCCCACAGAAGCATGTACTAGACACAGATTCGTCCTTTTCTTCAAATAAAAGATCGAGAAAACCAAAAAGGGCTTTCGAAACCCTATTTCTCATTTTGCTGCAAGGGTCGGCAATGAGAAAGGTAGAGACAGGGAAAGGAAGGGAGGAGAAGAAAGAAGGGGAAAAAAAATGAAGAGAGAAGAAGGTTGCTGCTGCCAAATAGTGGGGCTGTTGTTGCTGGACGGTGGTACTGCTCCTGTCAGACATCAGACAGTGGGGTTGCTGCTGCTGCCAGATGATGGTGATGATGCTGCTGCTGTTGCTAGATGACCGTGGTGGATCAGCTGCTCCAGGTATGTCCTTCTCTTTTTTCTGTTTTTTCTTTCTTTCTTTCTTTTTGTTTGTACTTCCTCTCCTTTTCTTTTATTTTTTGTTCCATTGGTGTTCTACTGCCACCCATCCAACGAATGGAGGTTTTTTTTTTTCGGTGCAGCGATTTGTAGAGGCCGATACATATATGTAGCGGTTCGTATCGGCCGCTACAGGTTTGTGAGCGCCGATAAAATGTATTTATCATAGCGGCCACTACCGCTACACCCGATATATCAGCCACTACGATATTTTTATCCATGATTATCATTAATCTAATCCAAAACGGATCTCATGTCGGTAAAAACTCGACACCCTCTAAAAATCTAATAATGTTCCAATCTCCTAGACACCAAGGCCTCGACCAACAACACTGGGAAGAATCCAATTCCCTCCAGAAATCAACCTTCTGTCTATAGTCATTCGGGCCATACATTGACGAGATCAACCACTTTTTGTGAATATTCAAATCCATCACAATAGTAGATATAGAAAAAGATCCAACCAACCACTCCTTGATTGCTACCATTCAGCTATTTCACAAAACCAGAGTGCCTCCTGAAGAGCCAGACACATCCAAGGTTGCCCATATAACATGCTTGTCACTCCATAGATCTCTTACTATTCTATCTGCCATTTGACTGATCTTGGTTTCTTGCAACAGAACAATGACTGCTTTTAGCTTTCCTGATGAACGAACACCTTTAGAAATACCCTTTTAAATATATTCCCTAAGCCTCTAACATTCCATGAAAGGATCTTCACCTACAGTAATGATCTTCAACACACCCCCCACCCCCACGCCACCCACACCCACCCACCCCAAAACAAAAACACAAGAGAAAAAAACCCCTTACCTTTATGGTAATTAAATGAGGACATCAACCCCTGCAATTCTCTTATTCCTTTCTTCTATTCTTCGTAATTCTTTCTGTATTCACAACAAAATGAATCAAACCATTCCACCCATCTATATTCTCCTAAAAAGAAATACCAACAACCCTATTACATTCTGAAATTTTTTTAGACAGCTTCCACTGGCCCTGTTGAACATCATCTGGAAAGAGGAGCTCCCTAGCTTGACAAGCAAAAGACTTGCCTTGCCTGCCCCTCGCTTACTGCCCAAGATAGCACAGGAGTAGAAACCCACTTTAGGAATGCCGATCAAGACCCTTTCCCCACTACTTACGGCTTCCCTGGGAATCAAAGGAGGAGCTGAGCTTGAATTCCAAATGGAAGCTGCAGCAAGCTTTTTGAACCCCCAGCCTGAGAATAACTACTTCTTTCTCTGCATCATTCACAAATCACCAATCCACCCTCGACACTGAGAGGGGTCATGTCACTGAATCTGACAGGACGCAGGAAAGTTTTTCACCCAGGCAGAAGAGGGACTGAATTTCCTTTCCTGAGCTCGAAATTCCCAGAGAGAACCCCGAAAGTCCTCTACCAGAATACTCCCTCTAGACAAAGCCGAAAACAACAGAGTATCATCCAGGCAAGAATCGCCTGCTACACATGGTTCAGGTACCAGAAAGACACCCTCTGTTATCATATCTAAGAGGAGGGAACGGACAGCTTCTTGGGGGTGAGGCTCCTTGCATCTTCATTTGTTCTCAGCCAACCTCCAAAAAAGAGTCAACAAGCTTAATCGTCTTAGTCCTCCGACAATGACTGAAACCCTACTTATAGCCATTTTGCCCAAAGGAAAGGACCACCTTGAGCAGCTCTGACAATTTGGAGGTAGTTGAAGTGTCGAATCTGCACCAAAGAAGATCAAACCTGCTTTCGATCCCGAAGGGTGAGATTACAAACGACAACGAGAACTTCAAAATCACTATCTCCTCTGCCTCTGCGCTCAAAGCAATTCAACAAGGGCACGTTTGGCAAAAGGCATGGCCAAGGAATCCTCTCCATTTTCCACGTTTGTGAGGATTTCCCATGTTTCGTTGGGAGAGAATTTTGAGAGGAATGACTAGGAATCCTCCCTCCATCCAAACATGGAACTCTCATTTGGAATCCTATTTGAGGATTGTGGCCTTCTTTGGAGATGGAGAGAATCCTCTAAATAGAGGATTCTTCATCGTTTACCAAACGTGCCCCAAAGGAAATGGGGATTTTTCCTCCCTAGAAGTCATTTCATGAAAGCTCCTTTCTAATTGCAAGATATCATCTTCCATAATTTAAAATCCTTGGATTTTGATTCTTCTCCCAATTTCAACATTTCTTCCTTCCTACCTTTTGTTTCTCACTCTAAAGGCTTCTAAGGCCTACATCTACTAACTCTTGAGCTAGAAATCAAGATATCAAGCCCTATTTTGAGATTTTTTTTTTTTTTTTTGGAAGAAAGCTCTATTTTGAGATTTAGACTTGAAAACCTTAAGCCATCAAAGAAGGGCTTTGGGGCTTTTCTCAAGAGGTACAATTTATGTGTTTTGGTCAATAGATGTTCATGTAAGATTTATAAGCCATGAGTGTTGTGTCAGGACTCAAGAATCAACAAGACTATACATCTCTATAGTTGAGATGTCAACAAAGAAGGGCTATGGGGCTTTTCTCAAGAGGTACAATTTTATGTGTTTCGGTCAATAGATGTTTAGATCATATATAAACATGCATTACATGTAAGATTCATAAGCCATGAGTGTTGTGTTAGGACTCAAAAATCAACAAAACTATACATCTCTATAGTTGAGATGAGTTAACCATTTCAATAGTTGATTTTACAAATTTTCACCTATTTACTTTTTTAGTAATTTTTTGAAAACCTATTGTGATCAAGACCAACATGGCAGTACCAATTTGGCATAGACTAAATACATCGAAATGGGCGAGCACCAACTCATCCTGGTCCCGAATGGCACAAAGACTAATTTAAGTGTAAAGTGATTCTAGAAGTTGTTTCAAGTTTATGAACTTTTTGTTAACGGATATGGACAGTTCATCCATTATCTCAATCCCTGAAATAATCCTATCTGAAATTTAGAGTAAGAAACACATTAGCATTTCTTCTAATTATTCCTTTTATTTTATTTTTGATGAGGCAATCGCTTGATGGTTACTTGAGAATAACAAGCACATTTTGGACTTTGTTTGAAGCGTACATAGTACTCGCGGCAATTCCAGTTTAATAAGAATATGTTATTCCAAATCACAAATCATGTGCAAAACTCAACTTCAAGGACACATTTGTGCAATGCTGAAATTTTGCAGTATTGCGGAAAAACAATTCCAATTTCCAACCTCCCCCACAAAAAATGGTTTTCCGCATACTCAAGGAAAAATAGTTTAGAGCAGAAAAGGTGTGCTTCTGTGGAAAACTCCTTTTTCATGTGTTTGGTGCCGCAGTTTTCCGTGGAACTTCTTTTTTACCATGTCAGCTTTTCCCTTCCTAGGCCTAGAAATAGACTTCCTATGACCCCCCCCAACCCCCCCCCCCCCCCCCCCCCCTCCCCTCGCAACCCCACACCCGCACACACACACACCGACCCGCCCACCGCTCCGTTACGAAACCACTCTCCTCCCCACCCCACACACACACACCTTCTATGTAGCACGACGCAACCCATTTTTTTATTTTTTAAATATACTATTATTTGATTAGCTGTTAATTTTGTGGTGGTGTTGACATATTCAGTGGGTATAAGCATCCTACAGAAATGGATGAGTGTTGGGCATTGTGAATGATGAGAATGGACTCAATCCGAACCTAACCCATTTATTGCTTAGAAATGTCATCACACACAGAGAAAAAGGTTCAACATGACCCTTGAATTATCACGTTGGATAGGTAGGTTGGGTCAAGAAATGTCACTCCTAATTGGCCCTAAGGCCTTTGACAATCAAGATGGGTCCAATTCCATATTTGTTATTTTTTTGAGGAAAATTGCCGCACTAAACAGTAGTTTTTCAATAAGGAATCCGCAGCCGCACCAAACAACATTAGCACCAATTCATCGAGAAAAAACTTTTTGCACCAACATGAATTTCTAACTTCCTCAAAAAACCTTTTTCGAGGTATTTAAAAAACTATAGAATTTACTAATGTGGCAATTTCATCTTTCCATGGAAGTTGCCTTTACACAAAGGTGCCCTCAATTTTTTTTCTTTTTTCCGCATAGAAAACGCTACGCTAAACAACGAAAAAAGCGACAAGCACAGAAAATCGAAGGCTTTCCATGCTATTTAGGAATCCTCAGCATTGCACAAACCTGTTCTAAATGTCAACATGCGCAATTTGTAGAAAACAAGATAACCATATGCCTAGAAGGAAATGCAATTGGATTCTAGACCATGGAAGATCATAAATAGAATATCAACTGTATTGCCAACAAATATAAACCAAATACCATCACAGGGGCGGAACCAGGATATAGGTATTGGGGGCCCATTGTGGGAAAAAAAATCTTAGGGGAGCCATTGCTAAAAATGGCTTGAAATTTTAAGCCCCCAACACACCCAACACAACAAAAAAAGTTCCACCCCTGTACCATCGTGTAAAGCCTTCTAGTATAAGAAATCAAATCATTTAAAAGACCTTTCTTGCCAACCCCCAAACTACCAAGGCTTGTATCGATTCAAAGAACAGAACTCAAGAAAATTAGCAGTTGATATAACATTTCATAACTACTTAACTATTACATGTAAATTTAAGGATTTATCAGGAATTTTAGCCTTTAAGCCACGGAATCTCACCTCAAGGGCTTCAGATTTTCCAAAAATAAAAATCTTTTTTTATTTTCTTTTCCCTTTTTTTTGGAATGGAACTTTCATTAAATAAGCAATTCCAAAAGAATCTTCACAAATCGAGATATGTTAATCAAGGTAATCACAATCTAAAATGTCTTCATCACATCTACTTGCGCATAGTGCAAGTGGTAATACATCCCCCTACATATGGAGGGAACCCAAGGTTTGAGCTTGCGACTTGGCTCCCTTGAAACTGCCTAGCGCTCACCTTTGTCCATAATTACCAACCATGCTTCCTCTGCTTGAGATGAATTATCTTTCTATAGAAAGATTGGATAAAAAAGCTTGGAAACCTGATTCTAGGGGTCATTTTTCAGTTAAATCTTTCTATAATGTGTTGATCAATTCTTATGGTAGGGTGGAAGGTGGGCACAGACGCACAGTTTTTAAATTCCTTAGTTTCTCCAAGAGTTTTGGTTTTTTGTTGGGTGGTGAGATTGCATAAAATTCTCACTATGAATCAGTTAAGAAGAAGTATTATCATTGTTGATGGTCGTCCGATTTGCTGGAGGGATGAAGAGAGTCTAGTCATCTGCTGATTCACTGCTTTTTTGCATATAAAGTCTGGGAGGTTTTTTTTAGCAATGTAAGTATAAAGGCAAGCTAATTCGTGCTAAAATTTTGTGGCGGTTATCTCTTTATGTTGGTATGTGGAAGATTTGGCTGGAAAGGAATAATAGAGTTTTTATACGTAAAAGTAAATCAGTTGACAAGATTGTTCAATATATTGTCTGGACTATTTCGGAGTGGACAAGCAATGCGCCTTAATTTATTGGGATTCCTATGCAAGATCTTCATAGATCATAGGCAGCTTTGTTTTAATGGGGGAAGAAGTTTTAAGACAGTGCATGGAGTCAGTTGGCATTCTCCACGAAAAGGTATTTTAAAGCTGAATTTTGATGGTAGTTATGTTCATCAAATTTGTATGGGAGGGATTAGGGGTGTATTCATAATTGGTTAGGGTAGGTTGTGAAGAGTTTTTCAGGTTCTGTTAATTCTTTGGATGATAATGGCGCTGAAATATTTGCTTCAGAATTTGGGAGGTTATAGTGCAATCATTGAAGGATACTCTTTTTCTGCTATTCAGTGAGGGTCAAAAGAAACTTCTTTTCCTTAGAGAATAGCGAATTGGGTGGAGGAGGTGCAAGATACTTCTTCTCAATTGAATTTTACTTTTAGTCACATCTTGTGAGAAGCAAAAGATATGGCAGATGATCTTGCTAGGGAAGTAGTCTTTCGATTACACATTTCTTTTGATGTTTAATATTTTTGGTTGATAGCTTTTTTGGTTTCTCCTCTTCTGTTTGTGCATTTCGATGTTTGTATCTCTCTTTGTTTTCTTCCTCTTTTCAATAAAATTTACTGTTCTAAAAAATAATGATAACAAAAACAAAAAAAAGATATTCAATTCCAGTATGGTTCAAGATAACAAAAAACTAGCTAGAAAAGAAGAACAAACCAGCTATTCAATTCCAGAGAGTAAGTCTTTTGCTATAGAGAGAGCAATAGAGGGTGATTCGGATTAATCCGCATCCACAGACATTGATTGAGAAATATGAGTCCTAGATCGAGTGTTCTAATATTTGGATGAGGGCGTATCTAACCAGTGTGTCAATCAAAATGGTTTAGCTCAAAGAATAGGCCCAAAACAATCTCATATATTTAACAAAATTTGAGAAAAAGGAAGACAACAAGGGGTTTTCTCCAAACTGCAGAAAATTTTGCAAAACAAACAGCAAATGGATAGTTTTATGCCTTGCTCAAATGGGCAACAAACAGAGCCAAACCCACAAAATATACACCCTCTTGGTCGCCCATGACTGTAGTTACAAGTGGGGTTCTGATGCAGGCCAGACAGCCCTTCATCAGATGATGAGCCATCTAGACCATAGAGAATGAAACACTAAGCTTATTAAAGACGTCCCAAGTTCCAACCCAGGGATGTTTCTATAATTTTGGTTTCTTCTCATTCAAGATTTCTAATTAAAGTAGTTTGGTGATTCTATATTTTTTAGGAAAGTGATAGTTCTTTAGGTTGGAAAAAAGATACGAGATTGATTCTAGAGCTTTTCATGTTTAGAAACTATGCATGTATAGAAAGTGTAATACCCCAGGCCCAGTATAAGGGCTAGATTATTTTCTTATATTTAATATTTAATTTTCTTGATTTTTCTTAGAATTATTGGGACCCATAGTTTGATGGAGGAATTCGAGTGGGACTTGCGTTGGTTATACCATAGACTCCTAGTAAAGTTAGGAATAGGATTGGCATGTGAGAAGGAAATAATAAAAATTAGGAAAAGGACTTTGGGAAGGATTCTAACTTCTAGCTTTATATATTGATCGACCCTAAGCCTCTCTCAAGCCATTCTCTCTCTTTTCCACTTTCGTAGACAAAGCAGCCAATTCTATAAGGCTTAGCACTATTAAATACTAGATAATTGAATTTCCCTCAGTCAATGGACTGCTACAGTACCTGGTAGCATTGAAGTAAGTTAGGGCTCACAAAAGATTGTAGAGAAAGAAAACTTTAGGTACCTTGGATCTATGGTGCAACAGGATGGAGGGATTGATACTGATGTATGTCACAGGATTCAGGTCGGATGGACCAAATGGAGGAGTGCTTCGGGGGTCTTGTGTGATCGGAAAGTCCCCCTCAAGGTTAAAGGAAAGTATTATAAGGTGGCGGTACGACCAGCGTTGTTATATTGATCAGAGTGTTGGGCAGTAAAGCATAATCATGTCAAGAAGATGGAAGTTGTGGAGATGAGAATGCTAAGATGGATGTGCGGGATCACAAGGAGAGATAGGATTAGGAATGAGGAGATTAGGGGCAAAGTAGGAATAGCACCGATTGGAGATAAAATGAGAGAAAATCGACTGAGATGGTTTGGCCATGTTAGAAGGCGCCCAACGGAGGCACCTGTTAAAAGGTGTGAAAGCATGGAGATTGCCAGGAGTAGGAGAGGGAGAGGGAGACCCAAGAGAAGTTGGAAAGAAACTATTAAACATGACCCTGCCTACATGGATTTAACGGAGGACATGGCCCTAAACAAATTTGATTGGCGTCGTTAAATCCATATAGCCGACCCCACCTAGTGGGAAAAGGCTTGGTTTGGTTTGGTTTGGTTAATGGACTGCTACAGTACCAGAACACCCCTGCTGACATCCCAGACAAAGGGTTGAGAACAGAAAACTCATTTTCATGTGGTAGGATTCGATGTTCTGATTCCCTAGAACTAGTATGATTCTTAGCTTTGGCTTCAAATGGCAAGAGATCACAGTCCAGCAAGGAATCCAAGTCAAAACTGGGTTTTTCCAGTTTCAGGACGTCAAAACCAATTTGGGTCGTTTGTGGTTGTGGGACCACATGGCCCACCAGATCAGAAATCTGGAACAGGGATCTGAAAGGGGACCCATGGTCGACCATATTAGTGATGGACCCATTCGAAGTGGGCCCCGTTTGGCACACCATCCATGCACTTCAAAACCAGGAGACGTGATTGAACAAGAAACAGGGCCTTTGGTCGACAGCCTTTGTGGGACCACAAGGCTGACCTGATCATTGATAAGAACCTCACATCAGGTAGAGGACCCAGGTGCGACCTTAGTAGTGGTGGAACCATGAGGAGTGGACCCCACCTGACCTACCATTCTATTTCTTCAAATCTGGGCAGCATGAGTTTTGTGATTGGGTTTTCTTCATATTTATTCAGGCTATAGGGCCCAATAGGGCTACCTGATGCCAAATCAGAACCATAGGATCTATTGCGGGGCCCTGGGCGACCTTGGAGGCCAGGTCCCATCATGGATTGGAACGGTGGGACCCACTGACCAATACATCAATAGTTCCAGGCGCGAACTACCTTGTTTCCGGAAGACAGTGACGATGGATATTGTTTGTTATACATCTTGAAAATTACAGATAAGGGCTGTTCAATTGTGGTTACTATATTTATTGTTAGAGTTGTTTTCTTTATTTCATAACTTGAGTAATTATGGTTTGAAACATATTGCGGATTATGATATCTGTTGTGTACCATTGTTATTTGGGGATCTCACATGGTAGATTGTGTGTTTGTATATATATATATTTTGTGATTAATTTGGTAATTGAATAATTCCCTCAAAATTGTAAAGGGTGAGTTATGTAATTGACCTCTTGCATCTCGTACACCAATTTTGATTCAGACTGGGGAAGATTAAATCCACATAATTCGAGAAGGGGTTGATTATGGGATTTTCCCATTACTAATGTTGAGGACATGCTAAATATCATATTTTTTATGAGACATATATTTGTTATTTGATTGGAAAACTGAGATACGATGACTTTGTTTGTTTGGAGGAGCCTTTTGGACACCCCTAGACCACTCTGTATGGCCGATTTTGTAAGGATTGTTGATGTTGGACCTTTTTGGGAAAGGTCGATTTTGTGATACCAGTTCGCTGGTTTTGGACCTTGGTGGTCGATTTTGTTTGGGACAGAACAAAATGATTTTGAGATGTGCAGGAATGAGTTTTGGGAACTCTATGTACATGTGATATCTTTGTGGAACATGAACTTTGGGCTGGTGCTATCAAGTGGTTAGGAGGTTGTCGTTTGTTTGACCCGATTCCAACTTTGGCTTGAATGAGACTTTGGGATGTTACTTTAATTGTTGTATAATCTTATCTAAGTAAATGTTTAAATGCACAAATAGAGTAGAATATCTATTCACTCAATTGTACTGCTATTTTGTGGATTTGCCCCAATCCAGGTAACCAGAACTTAGCGACTCAGGATAATCTTGGTGACCGGGAGATAGACTTTGGGATGCTTACTTGAGCGTTGAAGCCACATAGATAAAGAAAAATTAGATTTAATAGATTGTTTAGATTATTTCATTTTAAAGACAATGCAGTTATTTTTTTTATTGGTCAATGTTACATTTGTTTATTAGATTTGGGTTTTTATACAAGTTGGTAAATGCCTGAATCTTTATGTGATCTTTGATTTAATCTATGTGTGTGATGTTTCCGAGTCTCGGCATGGAATTCGAAGGGTCCCGGATTCCGGGTCGTTACAGAAAGGGCCGACTATAATGGGTACAGAGGCATATTTTTCAATTGTTCAGAATATTAGCAAGAAAGTTGCTTGGAGTTTTCACTCCATTAGATCGATTGGTGTCTCCTTGGATTGAGATATTGTGCTTCTAATCAAGAATTAATCTTAGTTGCAGATTTATCTTGATTTCATTGTTCCTCGAAATTCAGTAATTTTTTGGATTTTTTCTAGTTCCTGTGGTTTTGGGAATATGCCAGTCCTCTTTGTGAATCAGAACTCCGTCAAGAGGGCAGTATATATAGAGAGAAATGGCTACAAATTGGCAGCAAAAATCAAATTTGCGAACCTTGTTTCAAGGCCAACCTCGAAGCATGTTAATTGGATCCAGTGTGGATTAGAAGTAGGCCAAATAGCACTACAATCTGATTGTAAGACCCTAAGCTTTAATGGTTTTATGAACTCATACTTCAGATAACCGTTAAAAACCTTAGGAACCTGAAATAGATGTTCACTATCATCAAATCGTACTGATATTTGGCCCACCTCTAATCCACATTAAGACCTTCCATGCATCTAAAGGTATACCATCTCATCCAAATGCTCGGTATTTCTCTTCATCTCAGCCGGTATTTACTTTTATTCTAAATATTTTCACTTATCATTCTTGATTCAATTTTAAATCATTATTTACTTTGCTACCCTATTTATTAAATTTATAAAATGTCTCTCTCATCCATTATAATCTCCTCTTCTTTCACCAAGATTCTCTCATTTTCATCTCTAATGCCCTATACAAGATATGGCAAGTTTGTAAATTCTCTTCTTCTCCTCAGGTCCTACTTATGCACTCAAACAACCATAATCATCATACTTGGCTTTAAACTTTTTTGGCTGCATATTTACAAACTAATGCCCCTTTCAAAGTCTTCAATACGTTTGAGTTATCGATGGAAGTAGGCCGAGAGCAAATGGATAGTAGATGGTAGTAAGGATAGATCTAAAGAAGTGCAACCTATCTGAGGATTTGGTGATGATGAAATGGATAGACTGGATTGGAGAAACAGAATTCATGTAGCCAACTTCAACATAGTTGGGACAAGGCTTTGATGATGATGAATACTTTTGAGTTCATTTGGGCATTGTCCATGGAACATGGATTCAAGACGTGCCACTTTAGCTTTTTTCCATGGAAAGGCAGAACCCTTGTTCCAACTTCCAACCACGCAGCATGTAAACGAGAATTCCATGAAGTGGTAGTAAAGTAAAGCACCACATTCACAAAATTGATTTGCTTTTCCGGTTGCTTGCAATGCTCCACATGGCAGACAAGAAAATTTTCTGCGTTTCCATTTCAACAGAATACACAAATGAGACATTCTATTTCCGTGGTTCTTTGAATATTTTTTTTCTCTCTTCCTCAATCACCTTTTGGAATGTTGACTTCCACCACCATATTCCTCTACCCTTCTTTCCCTTGTACTTCCCCAAGTATCTCTTTGATAACTTGTTTGATACAACCTGTCATTTGGTCCCTACTCCATTAGAATTTTTAGCCCAATCCCACACGATAGAATTCATCTAAATGTTAAATCATCCATGTGCATCCCAAAAATCTGTGGTGAATCCAACCTATTAACACTAAACTCGCCATCTATGCAATAATACCAACTTAAATCTGGTCTTGATCAGAGCGACATACACCAATGAATAAAACTATAACTTCGAAATTTTAAGCCTTTGACCCTTAAATCATAATTTATCTTAATCCAACAAGGATGATTTTTTAGGAAACCTCACGAAGTAAGCTTTCTATCAATCTTCAATTTCTAGTGAGATCCCCACAAACAGGGCCATACCGGTCTATGGTTAGCAGGTGCTTGCAATGCTTAGCATGGTCTGCTACTCAAATTATGGGATCTCACAATTAGAACATTAAGCTGGTTACCATTCCGACAAAAAAAGTTGGTAAGATCCAGACAGATTGAGCACTCAGCTGCAAGATGGGTTACAACTAAAGGCACGGGAGGGGAGGGGGGAGCGAGAGAGAGAGAGAGAGAGAGAGAGAGAGAGAGAGAGAGAGAGAGAGAGAGAGAGAGAGAACATTGTTGGAAGTTGCCAAAGTGAGCACTCAGATGCAGGTTGAACACATCCAGACAGACAGACAGACAGACATACATGTGTGCGTGTGCATTATAGACAGATATATAATCGACCATTAAAATAATGGATTGATTCGTTGTAAAAATAGAGTACAAGGAAACAAAATCGGTTGGCAAGAGAGATAGAGATGCAATTAACAATTCAAATCATTGATTAAACTGGGAAGAAAGTAGAGTAAATAGAAATCAAGTTCCTCAATAAGAAAGTTCACAATAAGCTACAACAGTGATAAAGAGAGAGAAAAAAAAAAAGGAACAGACAACTCCAAAAAAATAATAATAAAGATTAACACAGAAGGGAAAACCTGGAAAGTTAGTCTCCTGAAAATGCCGAATTGGCTTCGGCACATCACGACCTTCAACAGTAATTTCGCGACTTCTCCTATAGAGATCCGCTTCATGTTCGGACATCACCTGCACAGAAGCACTCTCCACATAGAAGTTCTTCTCGAAAGGAATAATATTGCTGAAATCCACTTTTGGAAGAGTAATGCCATTCAATTCACCCTTAGACCTTCCACCATCTCTCCCGCCTCTCCCACCACGACGCCCCCCATCAAACCCTCTACCACCACGGCCACCATGGCTTGCCTCAAATCCCCTACCTCCACCACCACGCCCACCACTAAGACCTCTTCCACCACTGATACTACCACCCCGGCCTCCTCGGCCAGAATCAAATCCCCTACCACCGCGCCCACTGCCGCCTCCACGCCCACTATCAAAACCTCTTCCACCACCACGCCCACCACCAAACCCACCCTTCCTACCACCAACAACACCACCACCACCACCACCACCGCGGTCACCAATAGAGCTAGAGCTCCTACCGCCACGATGTGCAGCACCACCTCTGCCACTGCTGCCACCCCTGCCCGCACTGAAACCCCTTCCGCCTCCAGGTTGAAAATGCGAGGGGGGGCCATTGAGACTACCACCCCCGATGGGGCCTCCAATACCACCACCAGTGAACATGGGTCCAGCACCGCCTCTGCCACCAACAAAAGATGAAGGAGGGGCTGCAAAGGCAGGGGCGCCGCCACGCCCCATGTTATGAGGGAGAGAGGGAGGCACACCGCCATAGCCGCCTATCGATGCGGGCACCGATGGTGGAGGGACCATCAAATCACTGATAAACAAAGGAAACCCCATCACACAACATCCATTCAAGAAGTAATCAAGCATATTGCACATGTATGTAGAGAGAGAGAGAAAAGAATCATAAAACATTGATTCAGAAACTAATAAAGCATGAGAGAGTTATACAACGTTGATTTATTGAAGAAGAAGCGAGTGGGGAGAGATGCTTACGTTCTCCTTTCGCGGTAGGAATTGGGGTCGCCATATCTGATATCATAGTGGTTCATCATAGCTGAAGTGGTGTGCAGAGAGAGAGAAAGCTAGGGCTTTTCTCGGAAGAAGGAGATGGGGAAGAAAAAGCTAGGGTTTGCTTTTTTGTGTTTTATTCTTCCTCTCTTTCTTACCTCTCTACTCTCAGCTTCAGTTTCCGCGGAAGCGAGCCTTTTATACCGCTTCGCTCGGGACTGGCCTGTCATTCTCTATATGGGCCCCCTCAAAATGTTCTTAAAAGGAGCCATTTTGCCTCTAAGGAAAGCCCAAGGTGTCGGTCTTGAACAACTTTCTGCAGGTCCTAAAATTTGAGGACTATACGGGGGCTCGGTTGGAACAGCTCGGACTTCGGGTCCCTCCTATTTTTATTTATTTTATATTATATATATGTAAAGGAATTTTACCGAAAAATCACCCAATGACTCTTAATGGAGCAAAAAGGACCCCTAAAAAATTTATGGCCTGCAGTGGTCCCACGGGCCCTTTCCCATGTCGCGCCCTAACTCCGCATTTCTTTCTTTTTCTCATCTCCACCAGGTCGGGCCTGGCTTGGGCTCTCTTCCATTGAATCTAGGGTTGTAAACGGGTCGGTTCCGGTCCGGGTCCATGGTGGAACCGGAACCATTAAGAATAATGGGAACCAGAACCGGAACCGGAACCGTTTGTGAGGCGGGTCTGGTTCCGGTTCCGGGTCTAGACTAATACCTATATTTTTCTTTAAAAAATTTATGCTTTTTTCACCTTTCAATTGGATCACGTACCTACAAACACTAATGTGACATTTTGTCTATCAATAACAGACACTTTTAACCAAAAACTCAGAAATCACATCCAAACAGGCAATGAGATGTAGAAAAGTAGAAAACCCTAATGTAGAAAAGTAGAAAAGTAAAAAGGGTTCTGTTCTCACATAATAAAGTTACCTTATGTTAGTATATATTGGGTCGGGTCGGTCCGGGTCCACGGGTCTGAACCACTGTGGATCCGGAACCGGAACCGTTTCGGTATCGGTTCCAAAAAAAGGATCTGGAACCGGAACCATTTTCTTATCGGGACCAAAATAAGGACCCAGACCCGGATCCTAACGGGTCGGAACCTTCGGGTAATCGGAGAATCGGGTACCCATTTACAACCCTAATTGAATCTAAGCCTGGCCCATTTAATAAGCGGGCTCAAATAGATAATCCAAGCCCAGCCCAAGTAGAAAGACTTAAGCGCCAAGCCCATGCCAAACCGAGCTGGGCTGGGCTCAGGCTGGCACAATGAACAAACCTATATTTGGGCATACTCTTGGATGTCAATTGGAAGGTGTCCATAATAACCTAGCTAGGAGAATGACATTCACAAGGGCAGACCTGCCTGCTCCCCTTACATTTGAAAATTCCCTAAATTTAGGGCTTTGGCCCATCCTATGTGGATGGCCCCTCCTTCATTTACAGATTTTTTAAATATAGTTTTGACTTTAAAAAAATGAAACAAAAATGTTATCGATATTGGGGAAAACATGAAATGAAAAAAAAATTGAAAAAAAAAAGAGGAAAGGTGAACAAATAAAGAAGGCTTGATGGAGATTGGAGAATGATTTTTCAATTATCATTCTAATCCATCTACACTTGCCTCAGATCTTATGATCTAAGAGAGGAAGAGGAGAAAGTACGTCTTTTTGTTGGAGATTCACATAATTACAGAGATTTTGGGGTATGAATAAAAAAGAACGACGAACCTACTTTCTCTGTTATTAATCTTTTTTAAATTACGTAGATGTACTGATTTCAATACATGTCATTCTGTATTTTCAATCTTTGTTGCTCATATTGAAATCTAATTCACTTAAAATTAATGTCTATTTGCGCTGTATAATAACATAATTTTTTAGCCCAATCGGAGTTTTATCCATTGTGGATAAAGAAATATAATTGTATTTTTTTATTTTAATTATTATTATTCTTGTTAGAAAAATCCAATTGAAGAAAATTATTTTAAGGAGATAAAAACTAGTGGAACCATGCTTTTTAATGGTTTAGATTTTAGATATGGGATGCTCTCATTTTTTTCTTTGAGGTTTTAAATAATAAAGTTTTAAATTGTACCTTACAAGTTACAAGCATAAGAAATGACTAGTACCCACCTTGAGATGGCGGAAAAAATCATACTGAAATAATAATTAATGATTTCAACTCAAAGAAAGAACATCGAGTACAACTTCAATAATTTGATTATAACGTATTTTATTTTTAAATTTATAACTTTGTTTAGCTTTTTTTTTCTTCCCCCCCAAAACAAAATTCCTAGTTCCACTTCCACCCCTAGACATTCAATTTTCGTTATTTAAAATGTGTGGAGTACAATTAAAATTTTGATATGCATTGACTACTGTAAAAGTTGTCTGCCAACAATTAGATAATTTGGCACCTTATGAGGTAAATTAATGGACATCATCATTGACAAGTCCACAAAATTGCACATTAATCTCATTATTTCATGTAGAATAGTGTACTTAGTTAGGATAAACTCATTGAATTTCATAAAATCATGCATCATATTGTTCAAAGTAGATTTCATCAGAAAATTTATTTAAATATTAGAAATTACATGTTTTTTTATCAAAATTATTCTTTTGGAATATTGGATTATCCTCTTGAGTAACTTGCAATTTACATGTAAATATGCAAAATTTCTTTACATCGCTGCTGCATTGTACACAAAAAATTGAGTCAAATGGTGCATTTTCATGCTTTCATACGGGGCAAAATGGGTCTCATATGTAAAATTGTAATTGTTAATTTATTTAATTTTTTTTAGGGTCGTCGATAGTCAGGGTCGACGTCGCCCTGGCATTCACATTCTGCCAAGGTAAAATATCAATACTTGCATCACTATGTGTTAAGAAGATTTGGAGGTGTACTTCGAATCTAAAATTAAGAATTGAGGTTTGATTGAGGTACCCTATTCATTCATACAAGAATAGTTTTTGTATATTTAATTTGCTATTGTGTGGGTCTTAACTTGATCTTTTCTTCAAATTAGCGACGTTCATGAAATCTACAAAACCTCCAAACTTCATCTCCTCTTAAAACCCAATCACCTTGCCAGGCCAACATTTCCAAAATAATTCTAAGACAACTGAAGAAAGACTGGAAAACAAACAAAATCAAGATAAAGAGACACTCCTTCACATCAGTGGGTTGAAAATAGATGAAAAGAAAATACCCAACAACAGACCAAATGGAGATCCCTACAACAAACCCACAAAAACTCAACAAAGTACTAATAAAACCCATCTCCAATCTCCTCCCAAAACCATACAAATCTTAAACAGCTCTTTCTTACAAATCAGAAAACCAAACAAACACTCCCAAGAAAAGAAACCCCTTCATATTCCTTTGAAATAATCCTCAGTACTAATTCACCTAAGAACTCAAAGCAAACTCTACTCTCTCCTCCAAAATCACCCAAATGTCAGCTCCTGCTTCAAAGCAAATAAAGCCAGCTACCAAATCACAAAGAAAACAAGATCTTATATAGTTATACTTCTCCAAAATCAACTTTCTTCCAAACCCATTACAGAAATCATCCAACTTCTCTCATGCCTTTCTCTCAAACTGTAGCTCCTTGTGATTCAAAATTAAAAACCCAAATGGGAAAATCACAGGAGAACAAAACCCTTTGCTGATAATGAAGTAAGAATTCTTCATCTACTCAATGCTTATGGTAAGGCAATTGGGATGGGTGCGACCATGGAGCAATTGGGGCCTTACTTGTCTCAACGTGACAACCATCAAAACGACTACCTAATGTAGGAATCAAGAAAGAATTATGAGAAGGCATTCCGAGCCTTCTATGATATATGCCCATGTGGGCGGTTTGCTTACTTCACGTCATCACGACCAACATGGCAATCCTTGAGGCCATTCCTGAGGATGTCCATACAATCAATATCATCGATCTTGATATGGGAGAAGGGGTTTAATGGCCTCCATTGCTTGAGGCGTGGGATGACATAGAATGCTGACGCTCACATCGCTAATTCAAACAGAATATTAAGTTAAGACCCACCACAATAGCTTAAATGTCCTGAAACTATTCTTGTATGAATGAAAGGGATACCTTAATCAAACCAGAATTCTTAAATTTAGATTCGAACTACCTTAAAATCCTCTTGACACTGCCATGGTCGATAGTGATGCGGGTATTAAGAAAATTGCCTTGGCAGAATGTGAATGCCAGGGTTGACTCGACTCTAAAAAAAAAGGGTAAAAAAATAAGGGTTTTTGGGCAGGAAGGCCGATCTGGTGTGGGTTTGGCTAAAGTGACCTTTTTGGTGCAATGGCCTCCTAAAGTGTGTGTGTATATATATATATATATTGTAAGATTACCTTTTTGGTAAAATCATACCCTCCTCTTCCTTTTGAATCTGCCATTTTTTTATGAAGTCGAGGAAACCATATGAGTCCTGCATTTCATCTGAAAAGAAATCATACCCTCTTCTTCTTAAGTGGAATCACTATACTGGAGATCGAGCACTTCCAACAAGAAGATTCTAGTTCCGAAATTTTAGGGCTGTACAAAAGAAGCCGATTTCTCTTCATTTTCCTGAAAATAGCGGGTTCCATTATGAGACCCCTCATGTTTTCTGATGGACCGCGCGTTCATGCTCGGTGCTACCGAGGTCGGCGGACGTGGGAGTCCGTTGGGTACGACCCTTTCGCGCCCGGGGGCAGAAGCGGGTATCAACATTTTTTTGTATGGGTGTGCTAGATTTTCTATTTTACTTGGAATTGCAAGTGGTGATCCGGAGATCGACCTTCGCAACTAAAAAGGAAATCAACTTCTTTCAAGTTTTCCATTGCACATATATTTAAGAAAAGAGACATTTTTCTTGATTTGCCATGAAAGGCAATTTTTTGGCATTTATAGTCGATTTTGGCGTTTATAGCCGATTTTTGGCATTTATAGCCGATTTTGGCGTTTATAGCCGATTTACAATTCTTATCAATAATGAAAGACAAGATTTGTGATTTTTGTCTCTTTTGGAAAAATACAAACTACAATGAGAAGAAAGAAAATGAGGATCTAACTTCTCAGGAGATTGTGGGGGACTCGTTCAGATTGACAGTCGCAAGTCATGTGTAGACTTCACCATCATCCATGCAAATGAGAACAGATGATGCTCTTGATTCGCTTGGCTTGGCTATAGCCTCAGGTTTTTAGAGGGCAAAGATCAAAAGGAGGTCTTATGTCCAATAAAAAACTAAGTAGACGGGCTGAAAAGCCACGTCTAAGCCATTGGAGGCAAAAAGAGAAGGCAAAGACCTTAGGGGGTACCCCCCAAGGGACTTTTGTCACCTTGTAGTGGTGGTCGGTGCAGAACTTCGCAGAGTTTTCTCTCTTTCTTTCTCTTAGATTTCTGATTCCTTTTTCTGTCTGGATTTCTGGATTTTCTGACCTCTCTCTGGAATGCTTGGGATGCTCTCCTATTTATAGGCTCTTGGTAGGCATTTGGGAGGGTTTATGAGCTTTTATTGTCATTAAGCCGCATAATGGGAGGAGTTACAGGGTTTAATTCCTTTATTTTGTAACTCCTTTTTTCTTGGCTTCTGATTGGCCGGTGGAGATTGAGGGCATTTAATCGCCTTTAATCGCCATGATGGGAGGAGTTTCATGGTTTAAATGTCATGAATCTCTTGACTTATAACTCCCATTTGCTTGCTTCTGATTGAGCCGTCCAAAGAAATGAATTAATGACTGCAATAAAGCTAGTCAATTAATCGCATTAAGTGGTCGCCGAACAGTTGAAGAGTCGCGGGCCGTGCCGCGTCTTTTGGGATTCTTTTGGCGATGATCATCGATGGATCTTCATGCAGATCGATATCGGATGACCATGTAACTTCAGGTATTAGTTGCCAACAGCGGGTCGGTGCCATCTATCCCGTCGATTTCTCGATCGGTCGGGTAGAAAGCACACTTTTTTGGTTGACCGGTTGGCGATCAATGTTGATTTTGATACTCTTGATGATTAACCCGTGATTTTGAAGGATGTCAAAGGATTTGGTGTCTCAAAAGTATGAATTTTGGAAAATCCCAGAAGTCGGAAGCTTCGAATCGCGAAAAACGACGAAAAACGGGCCTTCCGGGGCCCACCCGGCGATTTCGGGCTCCATGGTCGCCGATGACCATGGGCCAGGGTCACAGGGGCTGGCGACCACAAGGACTGGCGACCCTGGGGGGAATTTTCCCCCTTTTGTCCCATTTCGTGGCCGTTTTTGATATTTTTCGATTATTTTTTCTTCTGTATTTTTTCTTGATATTTTTTTTATCATTTATTAGCCTGATTCCCCTGTAGAAAACTTGATGAGAATCCTTGCATTTTGGATTGCAAAGTTTCCAATTTTCCGAGAAAGCCCTTTTGTCCCATTTCGTGGCCGTTTTTTGATATTTTTCGATTATTTTTTCTTCTATATTTTTTCTTGATATTTTTTTTATCATTTATTAGCCTGATTCCCCTGTAGAAAACTTGATGAGAATCCTTGCATTTTGGATTGCAAAGTTTCCAATTTTCCGAGAAAGCCGAAGACTTTGTCTCGCAGAGCTGCTGATTTTCCGTCAGAAGCTGAAACTGGCCGATTTTCCGTCAGAAGCTGAAACTGGGCCAAACGATGTCGGAATGACCTGAAATTTGAGGTGAAGCCTCCTGAGCAATAAATAAGACCAACCATAGGCTTTCGTTTGAGTTTTGAAGTCGTTTGGGGTCTTATCGCGCAGTAGACTTGTTTTTGTCGCGATGAAGATGTCGCGGCTTGATGTGCGGTCAACCGATGTCCGATTGACTTGAAACTTGACAGGGAACCTATTGGAGTCTTTTTAAGATGATCCATAGGCTCTGTCTTGGAAACCATGATCCCGAGGAGTTTCGCCGCCGAGAGGCCTGATTTGACTTCTAAGCGTTAAAGTATGGTCAAATGTTGTCAAAATGACCTGAAATTTGACTTGTAGCCCTTTGTAAGCATTTTGAAGCCGTCCACGTGCTCTTTCTGATGAGTGATAGCCTCGGTGGTTCTCACCGCCAAGAGGCTTGATTTAGCTGTTCGAGGGTTGATGGAGGGTCAAACGTTATCGGTTTGACTTGGAACTTGACGTAAAGCCTTTTGGATGTATTTTGATACCATCCACAAGCTATGATCGAAGATTTGGTGTCTCCGATGCTGTCACCGCCGGGAGCTTCTTTTCAGCTGCTGGAGAAGCGAAGTTAGGCCAAATGATTTTGAAATGGCCCGAAACTTCTTGTGTACTCTTCTTTTGGCTATCTTGAAGGATCTTGCAGTTTTTGTTTGATTCTGACAAGATTTGAATTTTTGGAAGTAGCATTGCCTATTTATGGCAGGTTGCGACTTCATGTAGCTTTTTGAATCTTGAAGAAGCAAAGTGACATTTTTTGTGTCAACATTTTCCTTCTCCATTCTCCCAATCAACGCCGACCCAGATTCCGGAATAACCTTTTATGGATCCCACATACTTCACTGTTCCGATTTTGCAGGAATCGCCAGTGATGTGGACTCTCTGACCTCCTTAAACCCTAATGTCTCGTCATAGGAGATTGATTTTCCTTCTTCTTCTGCATTAGATACGGAGATGCAGCCCACTCCGGTTGGGTTCGTGAAGAGATTGCAGGGAGTGGGAGTGAGAGAGATGTTGGATTAATTAGGGCTGTTTTGGAGATTGGAAAGGGTGGAGAAAGCACGAAGCAAACAGAGATGAGGGAGAGAGAGAATAATGATTGAGGGTTTGGTTGGTTTTTTTTTTATTTCTTTAATGATAAAAAAACTTTTAGTGGGGGTCACCAATTGCCGCCACTAAAAGTAATTTTTAGCGGCGCCCAAAACAAGGCCGCCGTTAAAAATAACTTCTACCCACAACTCATTGGCCGCCACTAAATGTCTAGACGCTAAAAATCAAAATTTTCCCCAAAAAAGTTTGCACCATCAATGGAATGTTATTAGCGGCTGCCAAAACAATGGTCACCCCTAAAAGTTACTACAAACTAATTGTTAGATGGGGGGCCAGATTTGGATGTCGATATAAGTGCCCTAGAGCAGCGCTTCTATCCAGCCCCTCACTAAAAGCTCGCCGCTAAAAAGTGATTTTTCTTATAGTGCCTTTTACTGAATTTGTCTGTCCATGGAATTAATCAAAGATTACAACTTCACCTTTTCTTGAGTTACAATGAGAAAACCACGCCTCCATCTTCATCTTCTTCACTTCAAAAATAATTAGTTTTAATCCTCACCAGTCGAAAGAAGGGAGAGGAGGGGGTGGAAGAGAGAGAGAGAGATAATGTGGAGAGAGAGACTAGGACATGTGATATTGTATGGGATATGGGTTGGACATCCATCCTTGGGATTTTTCTAATTAATTATTTTCTTTGTTTACAAGCTTGAGGTTTGGGAAGCTTTCTTGCTTGGACTCCAAGTTGCAGTGCTTTTTGGAAACCTGTGTGAGAAAATCTTTGAAAACTTGAATTTGTTTCCTTCCTTAAGTTACTTGGTAAGGAAGCGTCTTCCAAATTTAGAATCCTTTGGTGCTTGAGTATCTCCATGCATGGCCCCATTTTGAACTTGAGAAAATCTTCAAATCTGAATTTTGAGATTATCGCAGGGTGGGCCCCACTAGGGGTGTGCAACGTTGGGGACAAGCCACCCTTAGACGTCCCTTTTTTTCTTGGAAAACTTCTTACTTGCTTCACTTGCCTTCTTTCTCTTCTTCACTTCCTAGATTCCTTAGCTTTCTTGGCCACCAAATCTTCTTGGACTTCTTTATTTTCTTGGACCTTGTAAAGGTCCCGAACTTAATAGGTTATTTAATTTTTCAATATGAGAAATTAACCTAATTAATTGTGATTCTAGCTAAATAGGCGGATTTAGTGGCTAAGCGAGTTCTTTTATCATTAGGAAGTGGTTTACGAAGTTTCGTTTGATTCCAAGTGCGATTAGTCTTAATAGGGGGTTAGGTTGTGATTAATAGGAAAATTGGGTATTTTTCCAGAAAATTTCATTTTCGCTGAATTGGGGTTCTTTGGAAAGATATCGTCACGCTCGTCAACTTTCATTCTTAACTCGTTACGATTTGACACCTCAAAGTCCCTCAATTAATTGCATTTCCCTCATTTCACTCAAATGGGCATTTTGGACTTTTCCTCCTTCATCTTCATTTTTAAATCAACTCAAACCCATTCCACCATCTGTACCTTCATTTCTTCTTCATTTCAATTCAAAGGAGTGCAAGAACAGTGCTGGCTTCTTCTTCTTCCTCCTTTACTCTCTCTCTCTCTCTCTCTCTCTCTCTCTCTCTCCCTTCTTGCATGTGGAGCTTAGGAGCCCTTCCAAGTGAAACAAACTACACCATTCTCTTCATCTCCTCCCCTTTATCTCTTGATCAAAGTTTGGTAAGTTTCCCTCAACTCTTTGTCCTCAAACTTCCTTCCTCCTTGCTGTTAATGTCTTGCATGTTAATAAATCTCTATTCCTCTTCTTCCTTGGTGTTCTTTGAGGGTAGGAAAGAGACTTTGGAGTGGTGGTTTGGCTAGGGTGAGAGGGGAGAGCTTATTCCTCCTCAATCTCTCTCAATTTTCATTTCTTTCACTCTCTTTGGTGAAGGCAAGTAGATCAGCTCTATGTGTTGTCCATGCATGTATTTACTTTCATTCTTGATAATTGTCTATGAAATCTTTAATTCCAAGTTTGTTTATGTTTATGTTGGATTTCACATGTTAATTAGTTAAATTTTGTTAATGGACTTTAAATGGAATGGGGTGGGTGTTTTGGTAAATGAAATGGATGTTTGCAAGTATGGAAGATGTGAATTCTGAAGCTCAATAGGTGTATCTCGAAATTTGACTGAAACTGATCTTCAAAACTCACCGTTCTGCACGGGCGGTCACCAGGCCTAGAAACAGAACCTGGACAAGGTCTGTTGTACACGCGGTCACCCTGCTGCTGGCCGACCCGACGAAATATTTTTCGAGTATTATGTTTACTACACGCGGTGACCTGTCAGTTAGCCACCTACCCCCAGGTGGCTAGCTGCTAGCCTGTTTTTCAAAATGGGACATTTTCCTTTGGTTTTGACCTTACACGTGGGACCCCTTGACCCTACCCTTGCATGACCAACTGGGGAGAATGAAAACAGAGCACGATTGGCTTGGTGATAAGTCCACAAAATTGTAGCTTTCATTCATCATTTTATATGCATTTGTGGACTTAATTAAGCTAATTGCATATAATTACACTTAATTTCATGATTTCATGCATTTAAGCATCATAGTTGGAATCTTAGTCAAATTTTGTCAAAATCCATTACATTGCATGACTTTTGTGAAATTAGGGTTCTCAACTCATTCATCACCCAAAATTAGTTTTTTTAGCTTCACTTATGCATATCTGCTAATTTTGACAGCATGTGTTATTTTTGGAAAGTTGCGTATTTTTGGTGCATTAAGTAGGCATGTAGAGTCCCATATGCATAGTCCATCTAGATTCCTCATACTTGATTATTATTGACATTATTTAATTTTATTTATATAGGAGAAATCAAGAGTGGGACCTGCATTGGTGAAACTCGAGAGACATCAAAGGCGGGACACCCTTCATGGTGGGTCCACAAATGTTGACATCTTGGTGGAGTTGGAAAGGTTGAAAATTCTCAAAGAGGAAAGAAGAAACTCAGAATTGGAAAGATGGTGCTGACTTGCTAAATTTGGAAACCAAAATCAAGAAAGAGAGAGAAAATTAGAAACTTTGTAAGGGGAGTTGATTAGTGAAAGTTACAAGTAAAAAAGCATGCCAAATATGGAAAGAGAATTAAATAAGCAAGCAAAGAAAGTCCAAATATTCCTTGGACGTCCAACATGGGTCCCACACATCCCATTGCATGCCAAACATAGAAGTTTCCTTAATTGCCATTATTCTCGGAATTTTCAGGGGCAGCAAAATTGAAATGGCCATAACTTTCAAACCGAGTATCCGATTGCTGCAATCTACCCACCGTTGGAAAGCTCTTTTCGAGTAGATATCCGTGGAGCCAAGATTTCATAACTCGGAGCTATATTAAGGGAGATATAACCTCGGGAATTTGGCTGTTATAATTCTATGCGGGAATTACAAAAGGTTTTTAAAATTGGCAACATGAGAGATCTTTGAGGAGTTCAATTTAGCAAGACTTAGAGCTCAAGAGACCACACCTAGTAACTAATCCTCTTCAATTCAAATTCTTTCCAAGTGTGAAGCCTAGCTTGAGTTCTAAGCAAGAAATCTCTACAAATAAGGAAACAAGTCCTAAAAGAGATGAGATTCTTTGCTAAAAAGGAGGCATCAACAACTATAAAACAAACCCAAAAGGGGGATGGAGAAGCATCTCACTTCCAACCCTCTCTCCAATTCTCTTCTTTCTTTCTTCCTTTCCATTAGTTGCTTTTATTTTGGTAGCTTTGGGCCTTGTCAAAGCAAGTACTTTAAGGAGAAGTTGTAAAGATGCAATCTTTAATGACAAATCAAGAAGTCTTCTTTGCAATGGCGGGCTAGTTTTGATTAGAGCGATGGATGAAGATAAGTGATTGCTTTTTATTTGTCTAGTAGCTCTAACTTGTTTGCATATCTTTATATTCTTAATGATTAATAGAGTTGTCTTCGTGCCCTAGGCAAATCTCCATTCTTAATTTCTGAAAATAAAAATTGATTTTTGACTATCCATGCTTAGGTTTGATAGGCCATGCTTAGGACTTAGATCTTTTTGATTGTTTATACTTACTTTTGATGGGTAGTACTTAGATTGATTTTTATCTTTTATGAGGTGAAGGAAGTCTTGGGTTTTGGATTCTATAATTAAAAAGTGGTTTTTAAAAGTTAGATTTTCCAAATTAAAAACATTGATTTGTCTTTGACTTGAAGTAAAAATTGGAACAAGTTAGGATTACTTGATAAATAATTGGTGGATACTTATTGGATTCCTATGCTCTAATCACTTTCATTAATTGGTAGTTTTCATTTTTCTAAATTAGTTGCTTGTTTTTATTTCAAAAAAATCAAAACTTTCCTTAATTGTTACTTAATTAGTTTTCTTAATCTAAAAGTTTCTTTAATTAGCTCCCTGTGGGTTCGACCCGTTCTTGCCACTGTCTCATCTAGACACCCGTGCACTTGCGGTATTTTATGATTGATAAAGATCACATCAAGTTTTTGGCGCCGTTGCCGGGGAGCCAATTTGAAAAGAATCTTTTAGTTAGGATTTCTAGCATTATTTTTTGCATATCATGGCATATTTTTGTAGTTAGTTTCATTCATAGCTTGCATTAGGTTTAGTTTTTGTGTTTCTTAATATTTGTGGTTACTGTTTTTCATGTTTGGTTGCTGATTTCTCAATAATTTTCGGACTGATTGCTAGTGGTTGAATAAAAAACAAATTTCTGCACTAATTTTGTGACAGATTTGGCCTGGTTTTTGCCCAAAAGTTCGCACTTTTAAAACCAGCCAAACGGACTCCTTTGGACTTGAAATTTTGCTAGATTGGACTTTGGTACATTGACTTTGAACCATAAAAATCCCAGAAAGAAATACGTTTTGGAAGCCCTACTTTTAGTGCCGTGAACTGGGCCAATTAGTCAGGCAGATTCTGTATTCTACAGCAAAACTAGGCTAAGTAGCCAACTTCATGATAGCATAACTTCTTTGTTTCTTATCCTTTTTAGTCTCTGTTTTTTTATTTGATTCTTGCATATTAGGAGATTACATTCCAGTCACTATTTTAAGGTTTTGATCAATAAAAGGTGGTCGTACAGATCTGTAAAATTGGGCATGTGCAATAGGTTTCAACACTTGGAATTTTTTTCAGCACTTGACAGCAATGTGTTCATTTAACTTAAGACTACATTAGGAGTTTTACAATTCCTTCTTTCATTCAAATTGCAGTAGTTTAGGTTTTTTAAATTTAGATTAGGTTGATTTTTCAATTTAGGAATTTCATTAATGATTTTTAGCTATTTTTAGTAGTTTATTTAGATCTAACACTTTAGTTGTTTTCTTTGAGGTTACAATCTGAGTTTTGTAGGACTCTAAAAGGGGAAGGAAATCGTGGGAATTGCTTTTAAGCAAACAAGTTGCTCTCAGAATTGCAAAATTGCTAAAAAAAAAAAAAGGTTAAGCTTGCACAGTTTAAAGAATTTGCGTGGACCCGCTGTAAGAATTTCTAAACTTTACCCCACGAATCTTTTACTTGCAAGTGGGGCTTGGATGATTTAATTTTAGCAAAGTGTGAATACTTGATTGACACACCATCTAATTGGACATACACTTAGTTAAGGGCAATCGACCCCAGAAAGATAAGGACTGGATTTCATCACCAGATCCTTGCCCATTTAGGTTAACCATCTCTTACATAGTAACCTAACCATTAATTAAAATAAAGTAGAAACGAGACCATAGGACTCGAGCTCATTAGGATGAAGACCACAAAAGGTTGCACCAGTTGCGCTCTTTGGTCAAGTTGATGTCTAGTAAGTCCTGTCCCTACCAAAAAGGGAGGCAGTCTTTGTTCTAGGAGTTTGGTTCTTAAGCGGGACCCTTGCCAAATGCATTGTGACCCCACCACTCATCCTGGGGACTTACCTGGTCGATTTGACTTCATAAGACCGGATTGGAGGCCTTAGTGCACTCTTCAAACCAGTTAGGAGCTGTCTAGTGAGTTAGGCTAACCCTATGATAATTTCTTGTGCTCAATCTTTGTGCTTGACTGCTTGTGCATCATCTAGTAAGACCATTAGGGCCCGCATATAGATTAGGCTTGCATTTCTTTTAGGTTGAACCCGATGCATGCGCTCTAGACCTGAGAGAGAGAAACAGTGGGTACGCAAGAGTAAAAGGTTAGTCAGGATAGAGCCCGAATTAGCCTTAACCATTGTCGGAAAGTCTTCCATCTTTGAAGAAATTGTTAGGATGGCTGATCAAGTGGACCCACCCATGACTTTGAAGGACTACATGTACCCCACCAGGACAACTCAACCGTCCTGCATCACTCTACCTCAGACCAATGCTACATTTGAGCTGAAATCTGGCATGATCCAGATGCTCCCAGTATTCCGTGGGCTAGACCAAGAAAACCCATATCAACATGTTAGGGAATTTGAGGACATCTGTGGGACCATGAGAATCAATAACATGACTGAGGAGGCCCTTAAACTTAGATTATTTCCTTTCTCCCTAAAAGAAAAGGCTAAAGCTTGGCTTTATGCCTTACAGGCCGGGTCCATCACTACATGGGAAAAGCTAGTCGAAGAATTTTACAAAAAATTCTACTCTAAGCAAAAAACCGCTTCGATTAGGCAGGCCATCAATGGATTCCATCAAATGGAAGGAGAGACACTTTGCAGTTATTTGGAACGGTTTAAGGACCTTTTAATCCATTGTCCCCACCATGGATTTGAAAAAATTCGATTGGTCCAGATCGTGTATGAGGGTTTGGATTACCCTACTAAGCAAATGGTGGAATCTTTCTGTAGTGGTCAGTTTACACAGAAGACAGCGGATGAAGCATGGACATTTTTGGAAGAAACCGTTGAAAATACATTGCAGTGGGCCCCTATCAAGAGGGAGCCCATCAAACCCACCATTCCTGAAAAAGGGGGGATGTTCAAGATTGAACCCAAAATTGAGGCAGAGGCCAAATTGGCCACACTGGTGAGGAGAATAGAGGCCTTAGAACTGAATCAAAAGCCTACTCCAAACACTTTGGAGTCATTGAAATATACTCAGGCCATGAATGGAGGGATTGACCCAACAACTTTGGGTCAGACCGAGTCTATTGAGGAGGTGAATGCGCTTTATCAAAACACTCGTTTTGATAATCATCAGAGGTATGACCCATACTCCAACACATACAATCCAGGTTGGAGGGATAATCCGAATTTTTCTTGGACCAATGGTCCAATTCAGGGTGGCCCATCACAGGCCCATCAATTTCAGCCCATTCAATCTCAGTCCAATGCCCCACTCGGTTTCCAAAAGCCCAATTTCACCCCCAATCCGCAAAATCAGCGGATAGATTCTCTTGAGGAAACCATGAAACTGTTAGCTCAGAATACCTTCCAGTTCCAGCAAAGCACTGTTCAGAGCTTGAACGCTAACACACAATCACTTGCAAAACTGGAATATCAGATGGGCCAACTGGCCAACTCCATCAGTGCCAGAGACAAGGGAACCTTCCCTAGTCAACCTGAACCTAATCCCAAGGGCCAAGTTGTTCATGATCCTAACGGAAAAGGCCTGGAACAAGTCCAATCCATTATCACTCTTAGGTCGGGTACACAAGTTGATAACAAGGTGAAACTTCCCAAGGAACCTGAGGAAGAATCCAGTAAGATAGTGGAACTTGAGAAACCAATAGTGATTGTTGAACCCATATTCGAAACAACGAACACAGTCAATGTTGAACCATCACCTAGTGAACCCACTCTTAGGACTTATGTTCCCAAGGCACCATACCCACAGAGGCTAGGGCCAGCAAAATCAAATGCCCAGTTGGACAAAATGCTTGAAGTGTTCAAACAAGTGAGGATTAACATCCCACTTTTAGATGCGGTCCAACAAGTTCCTGCCTATACCAAGTTCCTGAAGGTTCTTTGCACCTTCAAAAGAACCACCAATGTTCCCAAGAAAGCTTTCCTAGTTCAGCAAGCTAGTTCTGTTATTTCAAGTCCAATCCCAATCAAATACAAGGACCCAGGGTGTCCTACAATTTCATGCAAAATAGGGGACCATCATATTGAGCATAAATTAGAACTACTAAATAAATAAAAAGGCAATTACTTACCTTCATCCATAGCTCTAATCAAGAAAAACCAGCCCGCTATTACAAAGAAGACTTCTTGATTTGTCATTAAAGATTGCGTCTTTACAACTTCTCCTTCAAGTACTTGCTTGGACAAGGCCCAAAGCTACCCAAAATAAAAAAATATGGAGAACTAGAACTAGAACTAGAAGAGGGGAAAGAAGAAAGGGGAAGAAGAGAGAGAATGGCTTGGCCACTTTATGAAGGAGAATAGGCTTGTCTTCGTGCCCTAGGCAAATCTCTAGTTTTAATTCTAAAAGTAAATTTTGATTTTTGACTATTCATGCTTAGGTTTGATAGGTCATGCTTAGGATTTAGATCTTTTGATGGTTTATACTTATTTTTGATGGGTAGTTCTTAAATTATTTTTATTCTTTTATGAGATGAAGGAAGTTTTTTGTTTTGGATTCTATAATTAAAAAGGGGTTTTTAAAGTTAGATTTTCCAAATTAAAAATATTGATTTGTCTTTGATTTGAAGTAAACATTGGAATAAGTTAGGATTACTTGATAAATAATTGGTGGATGCTTATTGGACTCCTATGCTCTAATCACTTTCATTAATTGGTAGTTTTCATCTTTCTAAATTAGTTGCTTGTTTTTATTTCTAAATACTCAAAACTTTTCTTAATTGTTAGTTAATTAGTTTTCTTAATCTAAAAGTTTCTTTAATTAGCTTCCTGTGAGTTCGACCCGTTCTTGCCACTGTCTCATCTAGACACCCATGCACTTGCGGTATTTTATGATTGATAAAGATCACATCAAGTTTTTGGTGCCGTTGCTGGGGAGCCCATTTGAAAAGAATCTTTTAGTTAAGATTTCTAGCATTATTTTTTTTGCATATCATGGCATATTTTTGTAGTTAGTTTCATTCATAGCTTGCATTAGGTTTAGTTTTTATGTTTCTTTATATTTGTGGTCACTGTTTTTCATGATTTAGTTGCTGAAGTTTCAATAATTTTCGGACTGATTGCTAGTGGTTAAATAAAAAGAGAAATTTCTGCACTAATTTTGTGACAGATTTGGCCTGGTTTTTGCCCAAAAGTTCGCACGTTTAAAACCAGTCAAACGGACACCTTTGGACTTGAAATTTTGCTGGATTGGACTTTGGTACATTGACTTTGAACCATAAAAATTCCAGAAAGAAATACGTTTTGGAAGCCCTACTTTTAGTGCCGTGAACTGGGCCAATTAGTCAGGCAGATTCTGCATTCTGCAGCAAAACTGGGCTAAGTAGCCAACTTCATGATAGCATAACTTCTTTGTTTTTTATCCTTTTTAGTCTCTGTTTTTTTTTTGTTTGATTCTTGAATATTAGGAGATTACATCCTAGTCACTGTTTTAAGGTTTTAATCAATAAAAGGTGGTCGTATAGATCTGTAAAGTTGGGCCTGTGCAACAGGTTTCAACACTTAGAATTTTTTTTAGCACTTGACAGCAATGTGTTTATTTAATTTAGGACTGCATTAGGAGTTTTAGAATTGCTTCTTTCATTCAAATTGTCATAGTTTAGGTTTTTAAAATTTAGATTAGGTTGATTTTTCAATTTAGGGATTTCATTAACAATTTTCAACTATTTTTAGTAGTTTTTTAGGTCTAACACTTTAGTTGTTTTCTTTGAGGTTACAATCTGAGTTTTGTAGGACTCTAAAAGGGGAAGGAAATCACAGGGATTGCTTTTAAGCAAACAAGTTGCTCTCAGAATTGCAAAATTGCTAAAACAAAAGAAGTTAAGCTTGCACAGTTTAAAGAATTTGCGCGGACCCGCTGTAAGAGTTTCTAAACTTTACCCCACAAATCTTTTACTTGCAAGTGGGGCTTGGATGATTTAATTTTAGCAAAGTGTGAATGCTTGATTGACACACCATCTAATTGGACACACACTTATTTAAGGGCAATCGACCCCAGAAAGATAAGGATTGGATTTCATCACCAGATCCTTGCCCAAAAAGGTTAACCATCTCTCACATTAGGGTCCTAACTTTAATTAAAATCAAGTAGCAACGAGACCATAGGACTCGAGCTCAGTAGGACGAAGACCACAAAAGGTTGCACCAGTTGCGATCTTTGGTCAAGTTGATGACTAGGTAAGTCCTGTCCATACCAAAAAGGGTGGCGGTCTCTATTCTAGGAGTTTGGTTCTTAAGCGGGACCCTTGCCAAGTGCATTGTGACCCCACCACTCATCCTGGGGACTTACCTGGTCGATTTGACTTCATAAGACCGGATTGGAGGCCTTAGTGCACTCTTCAAACCAGTTAGGAGCTATCTAGTGAGTTAGGCTAACCCTATGATAATTTCTTGTGCTCAATCTTTGTGCTTGACTGCTTGTGCATCATCTAGTAAGACCATTAGGGCCCGCATTTAGATTAGGCTTGCATTTCTTTTAGGTTGAACCCGATGCATGCGCTCTAGACCTGAGAGAGAGAAACAGTGGGTACGCAAGAGTAAAAGGTTAGTCATGATAGAGCCCGAATTAGTCTTAACCATTGTCGGAAAGTCTTCCATCTTTGAAGAAATTGTTAGGATGGCTGATCAAGTGGACCCACCCATGACTTTGAAGGACTACATGTACCCCACCAGGACAACTCAACCGTCCTGCATCACTCTACCTCAGACCAATGCTACATTTGAGCTGAAATCTGGCATGATCCAGATGCTCCCAGTATTCCGTGGGCTAGACCAGGAAAACCCATATCAACATGTTAGGGAATTTGAGGACATCTGTGGGACCATGAGAATCAATAACATGATTGAGGAGGCCCTTAAACTTAGATTATTTCCTTTCTCCCTAAAAGAAAAGGCTAAAGCTTGGCTTTATGCCTTACAGGCCGGGTCCATCACTACATGGGAAAAGCTAGTCGAAGAATTTTACAAAAAATTCTACTCTAAGCAAAAAACCGCTTCGATTAGGCAGGCCATCAATGGATTCCATCAAATGGAAGGAGAGACACTTTGCAGTTATTTGGAACGGTTTAAGGACCTTTTAATCCATTGTCCCCACCATGGATTTGAAAAAATTCGATTGGTCCAGATCGTGTATGAGGGTTTGGATTACCCTACTAAGCAAATGGTGGAATCTTTCTGTAGTGGTCAGTTTACACAGAAGACAGCGGATGAAGCATGGACATTTTTGGAAGAAACCGTTGAAAATACATTGCAGTGGGCCCCTATCAAGAGGGAGCCCATCAAACCCACCATTCCTGAAAAAGGGGGGATGTTCAAGATTGAACCCAAAATTGAGGCAGAGGCCAAATTGGCCACACTGGTGAGGAGAATAGAGGCCTTAGAACTGAATCAAAAGCCTACTCCAAACACTTTGGAGTCATTGAAATATACTCAGGCCATGAATGGAGGGATTGACCCAACAACTTTGGGTCAGACCGAGTCTATTGAGGAGGTGAATGCGCTTTATCAAAACACTCGTTTTGATAATCATCAGAGGTATGACCCATACTCCAACACATACAATCCAGGTTGGAGGGATAATCCGAATTTTTCTTGGACCAATGGTCCAATTCAGGGTGGCCCATCACAGGCCCATCAATTTCAGCCCATTCAATCTCAGTCCAATGCCCCACTCGGTTTCCAATTTCACCCCCAATCTGCAAAATCAGCGGATAAATTCTCTTGAGGAAACCATGAAACTGTTAGCTCAGAATACCTTCCAGTTCCAGCAAAGCACTGTTCAGAGCTTGAACGCTAACACACAATCACTTGCAAAACTGAAATATCAGATGGGCCAACTGGCCAACTCCATTAGTGCCAGAGACAAGGGAACCTTCCCTAGTCAACCTGAACCTAATCCCAAGGGCCAAGTCGTAAAAGGAAAAGGACCGGAACAAGTCCAATCCATTATCTCTCTTAGGTCGGGTACACAGGTGGATAACAAGGGGGAACTACCCAAGGAACCTGAAGAAGAATCACGTGAGAAAGTGGAAAGTGAGGAACAAATTGTGAATGCTAAACCCATAAAAGAACCAGAGAACCCAGTCAATGTTGAAACATCACTTAGTGAGCCTACTTTTAGGACCTATGTTCCCAAGGCACCATAACCACAAAGGTTAGGCCCAGCAAAATCAACTGTTCAGTTGGATAAAATGTTAGAAGTATTCAAAGAAGTGAGGATCAATATCCCATTACTTGAGGCTATCCAACAGATTCCGGCCTATGCAAAATTTATGAAGGACCTTTGGACCTTCAAAAGGACTACCAATGTGCCCAAGAAGGCTTTTCTAGCCCAACAAGCTAGCTCAATCATTTCCTGCCCAACCCCAATCAAATATAAGGACCCAGGGTGTCCTTCCATTTCTTGCTAGATAGGGGACCATCACATAGAGAAAGCTTTGCTAGACTTGGGTGCTAGTGTAAACCTTCTTCCATACTCTGTTTATGAAGAATTAGGTTTGGGGGAGTTGAACAAGACCCATGTGACCTTGCAATTGGCTGATGCGTCGGTTCGATACCCCAAGGGGGTAGTCGAAGATGTTCTTATCAAAGTCGGAGATTTTGTATTTCCTGTCGATTTTGTTGTCTTGGATACCAACCACACATCCGGGGCTGAACCCAAAATTCCAGTAATTTTGGGAAGACCATTCCTAGCCACCTCAAATGCCTTGATCAGTTGTAGGAATGGAGTGATGCAAATCTCTTTTGGGACCATGACAGTTCAAGTGAACATTTTTAATGTCAGCAAGCAACCTCCTCATGAGGCTGATGGGGTTTTTGAAGTTAGTTACATTCATGAATTGGTGGAAAATCACTTACCCCATTTGAAACTTGAAGATCCGCTAGAGGCTTGTCTAGCCCACTTTGGAAGTGATTTTGATGTAGATGGACATATTGAGGATGTCAATGCACTATTAGACTCAACCCCTTCCATGGACTGCTCCAGGTGGCAACCGAAGCATGAGATTCTGACTCCATCTGCTTCCCCACCTGTCCCATCGATTGTAGAGCCCCCTAAGTTAGAACTCAAGTAGTTGCCGGATACCTTGAAATATGTGTTTTTAGGCCCGCTAGAAACCCTTCCAGTGATTATAGTTTCAGACTTGGACCCTGTCCAAGAGGAAAAACTCGTGAAAATTTTGGATGGACACAAGGAAGCTATAGGGTGGTCCATCACAGATATCAAAGGAATAAGCCCATCTGTGGTCCAACATAGAAACCATTTGGAAGAAAATACCAAAACTTCTCGTGAACCATAGAGGCGACTGAACCCTGCAATGAAGGAAGTGGTCAGGTCAGAAGTCTTAAAATTACTTGATGTAGGGGTGCTTTACCCCATATCTGATAGTGCATGGGTGAGCCCGGTTCAAGTGGTACCAAAGAAATCTGGAATAACAGTGGTTCAAAATGAGGGCAATGAATTGGTACCCACTCGAATACAGACTGGATGGAGGGTATGCATTGATTATGGGAAGTTGAACTCAGTCACTCGGAAAGATCATTTTCCCCTCCCATTCATGGATCAGATGCTCGAAAGGCTAGCCGGTCATGCATATTATTGTTTTCTTGATGGTTATTCCGGTTACAATCAAATTCCAATTGCACCTGAGGACCAGGAAAAAACCACCTTCACCTGTCCATTTGGCACTTTTGCTTACAGATGCATGCCCTTTGGGCTATGTAATGCACCGGCAACTTCCAAAAACTTGATGTGATCTTTATCAATCATATAATACCGCAAGTGCACGGGTGTCTAGATGAGACAGTGGCAAGAACGGGTCGAACCCACAGGAAGCTAATTAAAAGAACTTTTAGATTAAGAAAACTAATTAACTAACAATTAAGAAAAGTTTTGAGTATTTAGAAACAAAAACAAGCAACTAATTTAGAAAGATGAAAACTACCAATTAATGAAAGTGATTAGAGCATAGGAATCCAATAAGCATCCACCAATTATTTATCAAGTAATCCTAACTTATTCCAATGTTTACTTCAAATCAAAGACAAATCAATGTTTTTAATTTGGAAAATCTAACTTTAAAAACCCCTTTCTAATTATAGAATCCAAAACAAAAGACTTCATTCATCTCATAAAAGAATAAAAATAATTTAAGAACTACCCATCAAAGATAAGTATAAACCATCAAAAGATCTAAATCCTAAGCATGGCCTATCAAACCTAAGCATGAATAGTCAAAAATCAAAATTTATTTTTAGAATTAAAACTAGAGATTTGCCTAGGGCACGAAGACAAGCCTATTCATCGTTAAGCACATAATCATGGAACATAAATTAGAACTACTAAATAAATAAAAAGGCAATCACTTACCTTCGTCCATAGCTCTAATCAAAACTAGCCCGCCATTGCAAAGAAGACTTCTTGATTTTTCATTAAAAATTGCATCTTTACAACTTCTCCTTCACAACAAGTACTTGCTTGGACAAGGCCCAAAGCTACCAAAATAAAAATAACTAATGGAAAGGAAGAAAGAAATAAGAGAATTGGAGAGAGGGTTGGAAGTGAGATGCTTCTCCATCCCCCTTTTGGGTTTGTTTTATAGTTGTTGATGCCTCTTTTTTAGCAAAGAATCTCCTCTTTTTTAGGACTTGTTTCCTTAATTGTAGAGATTTCTTGCTTAGGACTCAAGCTAGGCTTCACACTTGGAAAGAATTTGAATTGGAGAGGATTAGTTACTAGATGTGGTCTCTTGAGCTCTAAGTCTTGCCAAATTGAACTCCTCAAACATCTCTCATGTTGCCAATTTTAAAAACTTTTTGTAATTCCCACATAGAATTATATCAGCTAACTTCCCGAGGTCATATCTCCCTCAATATAGCTCCGATTTATAAAAATCTTGGGCTCCACGGATATCTACTCGAAAAGAACTTTCCAACGGTGGGTAGATTGCGCCAATCTGATACTCGGTTTGAAAGTTATGGCCATTTCAATTTGCTACCCCTGAATATTCCGAAAATAATGGCAATTAAGGGAACTTCTATGTTTGGCATGCAATGGGGTGTGTGGGACCCATGTTGGACGTCCAAGGAATGTTTGGACTCTTTCTTTGCTTGCTTATTTGATTCTCTTCCCATATTTAGCATACTTCTTTACTTGCAACTTTGACTACTCAACTCCCCTTGCAAAGTTTCTAATTTTCTTTCTTTTTCTTGATTTTTGTTTCCAAATTTAGCAAGTCAACATCATCTTTCCAAATCTGAGTTTCTTTTTTATTCTTTGAGAATTTTCAACCTCTCCAACTCCACCAAGATGCCAAGATATGTGGGCCCACCATGATAGGTGTCCCGCCTTTGATCTCTCTCAAGTTTCACCAATGCAGGTCCCACTCTTGATTTCTCCTACATAAATAAAATTAAATAATGTCAATAATAATCAAGTGTGAGGAATCTAGATGGATTATGCATGGGACTCTACATGCCTACTTAATGCACTAAAAATACCAAACTTTCCAAAAATAACACATGATGTCAAAATTAGCAAGTATGCATTAGTGAAGCTCAAAAAACTAATTTTGGGTGATGAATGAGATGAGAATTCTAATTTCACAAAATTCTTGCAATGTAATGAATTTTGACCAAATTTGACTAAGATTCCAACTATGATGCTTAAATGCATGAAATCATGAAATTAAGTGTAATTATATGCAATTAGCCTAATTAAGTCCACAAATGCATATAAAATGATGAATGAAAGCTACAATTTTGTGGACTTATCACACCCCCAAACCAGCTTTTTGCTAGTCCTCGAGCAAAATAAGTGAAGAAAGAGAAGTTTATTACTGAACTTAAGAAAAAGACAAATGCAGAAAAACAAAAATAATGCCACTTCCACTGACTCTCTCGACTGCATTTAGCATATGCAGTAAGCCCTTAAACCCCTAGGTTCCCCCTAGTGGACGAGTTGTGCCTCGTGAGGGTTTGCAGTGAGTGTGAACCTTCTTCCATACTCTGTTTATGAAGAATTAGGTTTGGAGGAGTTGAAGAAAGCTCATGTGACCCTCCAATTGGCTGATGCTTCAATTCGATACACAAAGGGGGTAGTGGAGGATGTCCTGATCAAAGTAGGAGAGTTCGTATTCCCTGTAGACTTTGTTGTCTTGGACATAAATCAACCAATAAGAACTGTGGCTAAAATACCAATCATTTTAGGATGACCATTCCTAGCAACATCCAATACTTTGATTAATTATAGAAATGGAGTGATGCAAATTTCGTTTGGCATCATGACAGTTCAACTAAACATCTTTAATATGAGTAATCAACCTCAAGATGAGGATGATGAGGTTGGTGAGGTCAGCTACTTACAAGAGTTGGTTAGAAATGTTGCTCCCCTGTTAGGCTGTGAGGATCCATTGGAGGTTTGTCTAGCACATTTTGGGAGTGATTTTGATATAGATGGCCACATTGAAAAGGTGAATGCACTGCTAGATTCAACCTCATTCGTGGAAAAGAATAGGTGGCAACCTAAGCGAGAGATCTTGACCTCAATTTTGGAAGGTAAGTTTGTTTGGGATCCAGGAGGAATCCATGTTAGGTGTCAAATAGGGTAGTTTATTTTTCTTTATTTTTATATAGATTATTATTAGTTTAGATTATTTTTTTTTCTAACCTTTGGACAGGGAAGCACCATGCAAAATCATCAGGTAACTTTTTTCCTTTACCTCCTGCAATTTATTTTTCCTCATGTTACATTATCATTTTCTACATTACATGCATGACATCGAGGACACTGTCTAGTTTAGGTTTGGGGGTGGGAACAAGCACACTTGTCCAATTTTAGGTTTTTTTTTTTTCAGTTTTAGGAAAACTTTTATTTTTTAAAAAAATTTTAGGACAATTTCTCGTTTGTGCAATATATATATTTTTTTAAAAGGTAGTTTTGAAAGGAATTGATAAAATTCAACGATGCTCGGAAATCCGGAATTTCGAAATCCTTGGAAGGAAGTAAAATGAAAGTTCAAATCTTTTCTAGAATATATCAAAATAATACTACACTATGTTTTTCACTGAAACACGTATACATCTATCAAGATTTTGGATAGGAAGCCTTGGTGTTGAATTTAGAGTTTTTCAAGAAAGATAGGACGACTTTCTGAAGTCTAGCCTTGTAAGTCTACCTGGTTCATCGGGATGGTTAGGCCGACCAAAACCATTGGATTAATTCGGGCGAATTGAAAAGGGCTGCCTATTGTTGAGGATTGCAAAAAAAAAAAAAAAAAGTGTTTCATTAGAAGTCTTGAATAAAAAGTTTTGTGACTAGTTTGGGTTCGTAGCCTTTTTAACTCAAGCCAGTAAGCCCGTAGGGGTATTTACATACCTAGTGCCCTAAAGCCATCTGGTTTGGGAGTCATTGGCCGAATGCTCGTTACATGGGTTAATTAGAAAGCTTAAGGGATCTAGGCATTGCACAGTCACATGTGCATGTTTGCAAAAAAAAAAAAAAAAAAAAAAAAAAGAAAAAAGAAAGAAAAAAAGAAAATGAAAATAGAGATGCATTTCGCAGCCTTTGAAAATACAGTAGTGCGAAAGCCATCATAGTAGCCTTGAGAGGGAAACTTATGAGCTATTAAATCTAGGAAAGATCAGAGCATTTGAGGGAGAATTCTATTCTCATGACATCGTAGCGGAACATTTGAAAGATTGATTGGATGTATACACTTGCACAAGGCACACAAAAGTTTGGTATTTGAAAAAAAAAAGAAAAAAAAAAGTTTGACATTAGAAGGATGAACCGAATTTTGAAAAGTCTGAGATTTTGACTACTCTGGGTTACACAGAGTGTCCGAAATAACTTGATTTCCTTTTGAAAAAAAAAAAGTTTCTTTGTTTTTATTTCTATGTTTGTTTTTAGGATAAATGAATTTTGTGGGTATATTCACTGCAAACCCTCACGAGGCACAACTCGTCCACTAGGGGGAACCTAAGGGTTTAAGGGCTTACTGCATTTGCTAAATGCAGTCGAGAGGTGTCACGCCCCCGGACCGAGGTCCCGCTAAACGAGGCCTTAATCCGGGGACGCGGCGCGACGGGCCGGAAAATTCCGCCCGCACACGCTAGTTTCCCACAGGTTTCCGCGGTAAGGATTCACGGAATCCGATCCAATAGTGATGTATAAGGATCACTTTCATACAAATGAATTACGCGGAAGCATTGTAGCAAACATAAAAGTCTCACAAATGGGTATAAATTGAGAACGCATGAGACTAGCATCAAAAGAGAAACATTTACTGTGGGCCCAAGGTTAGTTTGAAGTTGATACAAAATTAAAGTTAAGCATTAATTACAAACTTTTCCCCAAAAGAATATAAGCCAACAATGGCCATGACAAAAACCCAAAAGGTATAATATGAAATCCCAAAATGTGATCGCAGCTCCAAGGAAACCCGACGTCTAAACGACATCGTCGGGCCGCCACTCGCCCTCCGCTGGAACTATAGGTTCCGCCTCGAAGTGCGCCTCAACCGCGAGGGGCTCGACATCTGACACCAAACAAAAGAGAGTCAGACACGACGGTCTGGCAAGCAATTACAACAATAATAGGATGAAAGTAAAACAAAGCATGATAAGTAAGAGCTACGATGAAATCACGATTAATAACAATGTCGAAGTAAAGATAGAAGAAACATCTCGATGGTTTACAAATCTAATATCATGATGAGTAACATAAATAAATGCCATGAGATGAATATCAATGCATAAAAACAATGGCAACCCACATAAAGCTATATTCTCCTGTTACCGAAGTAACCGGAGCAGACAAACCGTAGCCACTAAACGTGGGACGGAACGACATAGTCGTTATCAGACAGAACCGTAGCCACTACTCGTGGGAACGGATAATTACCGTTGCCATGGTCGGTACAAACGGAATCCAAACTGCAGCTGGCAAGCAAAGTAAAGACCCCAAGCCGGATGATCAGTCCGACAAGGTGACCTAAGCCTAGTGGTGCCGTTTTAGTGAAAATCCGAAACCTCGAAGAAATGCAATTCCATTTATAAGATACATTTCCAAATCGATAAGTAAACTACTCCAAACAATGCATAATGGCGGATCCGAGCAAAATAGATGAGTAGTTTCTTCGTTACTAAAACATGGGGTGACCCACTTCAAAACAATAAAAGAATTGGAGAAAGAACCAAAACAAAAGTCGTTTTATACAAAAGAATGAATGATGGGTCGGTCTACTAAGCGGGTAGTCTCGATATACATTTAACCCCCTTTATTGTCATTAAAGAAGGTAATTTGGTGTCACCGAAGATCGTTGACAATCATAAGGGATTAAATGTACATTCAGACTCAAGGGCTTTCCTAAGTGGTATTGGTCATAGTCCAAGACTCATCTCATTATGAATCCTAGGCTTGAAAGGGGTGAATGGGCTTCACTTATAGGGGAGAGTTAAATGCTGAATTGAGCTTGGACATAGGCCCGAAGTGGGCTTGAAATTATATAGAATAAGTCTTCCTTAGAAGTAGGTTTAAATCCCTTTTTAATCAGGCCCACAACTGGCCTTATTCAAGCCCAACAGTCCATGGAAAACAAGCCCAAACAGTCCCTAACATAGCCCACAATTCATGTCATACACAGCCCAACAATAAGACTCAAAACAGCCCAAAAATCGACCTTAAAACAGGCCCAAAGGACGCCTAGGGAATGGGCTTATCAGACCTTCAAGTGGGCCATCAAACAGCCCTTAAATAGGCCCTTAATCAGGCCCAGACTTGAGCCCAGACTGAGCTGGGCTCGCTCGAGCGGACCCAGGTCCGCTCGAGCGGACCCAGACAGTAGCTGGGTCGCTCGAGCGGACCCAGACAGTGCCTGGTCCGCTCGAGCGACCCAGTGGGTCGCTCGAGCGGACTGGGCCTGCCCAGTCCGGCCCGAGTGCAGGTAACCTCTTCTTTTATGTGTTTTTCTTCCTTCTTCTTGATCATTTCCATTCCCTCCTTCCATACATAGTTCTACAACATCTTGGGCCCTTTCCTAAGCTTCACAAATCCTCAAATCATCATTCATAATCATCTAATTAACACAACTTAACACTTTTTAAAAGAATCCATTTCTTTGAACACCATTTGAACAAATGAAACAAACTCTCCATGAAGCCATAAAGAGAACAACCTTCCAATGCATAATAGAGCAATAACATAAATGAAGATGACCATTAAGGTGGTTCATTAAATCAAGCAAACCATAAACTAAAAGAGATTAACACAAAAAAGGGAAAAATCAAGAAATAAAACCGAATGAGGGAAAACATCACATTAGTGTTGGAATATACTTGCCTCAAGCCAAGTTAAGCTCAAAATCACTCCTTAAATCAATCCTTAGAGCTTCAAGCTCCAAATCTACAAAAAACCCCAAAATTTTCCCAAGAAACCCTAAAATGTCAACATTTGTAAATCCTCCATGAAACCCTTAACAAATGGGATAAAAATGCTCCAAATGGAGAGGAAAGCAAAGATTTTGAGTTTAGGAAACTATTGCTCACCTTGAGGAACCCTAACAAAGAAGAAAAGCTTGAATGGAGGGCTTCTCCTAGCTCAAACTCCTCAAGAATGGTATCCCTAGAAAGCTTGAAGAGGGAGGAAGAGATTGAGGAGATCAATCCTCCAAGAGTACCTCACCAAGTGAGAGTTCCAGATGAGAGAGAGAGTGAGAAGGAAGAGGAGAAAGAAAGCCCTAGCCAAAGACTTGCTGGAATGAAATGAAGAAGGGAGAAGAAAAGCTCTCTTCTTAAGAGACAAACCAATGTGGGCCCCGATCTTCACAAGCATAAAAATGGTACTTACGGGCCCCGAACGGAAACGACGAAGAAGACAAAAATGATCGGCGAAATTTCTACTTTCCAAAAAGTATATTTTTGGCAATTTCTGGAATTCTCGAAATTTGGGTACAGGTTTTGTGTGAAATGTCAGTTTTGCCCTTTTTCTCGAAAAACGCGATTTCTGATCACAAAATCAAGTTGGCCAAAACATGAAAGTTGATGATCAAAAGGAAATAAGTCAAAATACACATAAATGAGGATTTTACAAGCATCAAGAACAAACTCAACAATCTCACACATAATCCACGGGCGCCCCGGCCCGTGTCAAACTTAAGTCAAAGGCTAACAAAGGTTCTCAAAGCTAATCAAACCTTCTAATCTAGCTTAATAAAATAAGCTAATCGTCCCCTAACCCCACTTATCCACTAATCACGGTTAAAAACATAATTAAATATTCAAACCTGGGTCGGGGTCTGACAAGAGGGCCAGCGAAAGTGGCATTATTTTTGTTTTTCTGCATTTGTCTTTTTCTTAAGTTAGGTAATAAACTTCTCTTTCTTCACTTATTTTGCTTGAGGACTAGCAAAAAGCTGGTTTGGGGGCGTGATAAGTCCACAAAATTGTAGCTTTCATTCATCATTTTATATGCATTTGTGGACTTAATTAAGCTAATTGCATATAATTACACTTAATTTCATGATTTCATGCATTTAAGCATCATAGTTGGAATCTTAGTCAAATTTTGTCAAAATCCATTACATTGCATGACTTTTGTAAAATTAGGGTTCTCATCTCATTCGTCACCCAAAATTAGTTTTTTGAGCTTCACTAATGCATATCTGCTAATTTTGACACCATGTGCTATTTTTGGAAAGTTGTGTATTTTTGGTGCATTAAGTAGGCATGTAGAGTCCCATATGCATAGTCCATCTAGATTCCTCACACTTGATTATTATTGACATTATTTAATTTTATTTATGTAGGAGAAATCAAGAGTGGGACCTGCATTGGTGAAACTCGAGAGACATCTAAGGCGGGACACCCTTCATGGTGGGTCCACAAATGTTGACATCTTGGTGGAGTTGGAAAGGTTGAAAATTCTCAAAAAGGAAAGAAGAAACTCAGAATTGGAAAGATGGTGCTGACTTGCTAAATTTGGAAACCAAAATCAAGAAAGAGAGAGAAAATTAGAAACTTTGCAAGGGGAGTTGATTAGTGAAAGTTGCAACTAAAGAAGCATGCCAAATATGGAAAGAGAATTAAATAAGCAAGCAAAGAAAGAGTCCAAATATTCCTTGGACGTCCAACATGGGTCCCACACACCCCATTGCATGCCAAACATAGAAGTTTCCTTAATTGCCATTATTCTCGGAATTTTCAGGGGCAGCAAAATTGAAATGGCCATAACTTTCAAACCGAGTATCTGATTGGTGCAATCTACCTACCGTTGGAAAGCTCTTTTGGAGTAGATATCCGTGCCCAAGATTTCATAACTTGGAGCTATATTAAGGGAGATATAACCTCGGAAAATTGGCTGTTATAATTCTATGCGTGAATTACAAAAGGTTTTTAAAATTGGCAACATGAGAGATCTTTGAGGAGTTCAATTTGGCAAGACTGAGAGCTCAAGAGACCACACCTAGTAACTAATCATCTCCAATTCAAATTCTTTCCAAGTGTGAAGCCTAGCTTGAGTTCTAAGCAAGAAATCTCTACAAATAAGGAAACAAGTCCTAAAAGAGATGAGATTCTTTGTTAAAAAGGAGGTATCAACAACTATAAAACAAACCCAAAAGGGGGATGGAGAAGCATCTCACTTCCAACCCTCTCTCCAATTATCTTCTTTCTTTCTTCCTTTCCATTAGTTGTTTTTATTTTGGTAGCTTTGGGCCTTGTCCAAGCAAGTACTTTAAGGAGAAGTTGTAAAGATGCAATCTTTAATGATAAATCAAGAAGTCTTCTTTGCAATGGCGGGCTAGTTTTGATTAGAGAGATGGATGAAGATAAGTGATTGCTTTTTATTTGTCTAGTAGCTCTAACTTGTTTGCATATCTTTATATTCTTAATGATTAATAGACTTGTCTTCGTGCCCTAGGCAAATCTCCATTCTTAATTTCTGAACATAAAAATTGATTTTTGACTATCCATGCTTAGGTTTGATAGGCCATGCTTAGGACTTAGATCTTTTTGATTGTTTATACTTACTTTTGATGGGTAGTACTTAGATTGATTTTTATCTTTTATGAGGTGAAGGAAGTCTTGGGTTTTGGATTCTATAATTAAAAAGTGGTTTTTAAAAGTTAGATTTTCCAAATTAAAAACATTGATTTGTCTTTGATTTGAAGTAAAAATTGGAACAAGTTAGGATTACTTGATAAATAATTGGTGGATACTTATTGGATTTCTATGCTCTAATCACTTTCATTAATTGGTAGTTTTCATTTTTCTAAATTAGTTGCTTGTTTTTATTTCTAAATAATCAAAACTTTCCTTAATTGTTACTTAATTAGTTTTCTTAATCTAAAAGTTTCTTTAATTAGCTCCCTGTGGGTTCGACCCGTTCTTGCCACTGTCTCATCTAGACACCCGTGCACTTGCGGTATTTTATGATTGATAAAGATCACATCACTTGGTGCGCTTCTCAGTTGTCCGGAATTTTCCGTATATCAACGTACGTAACTTGGCCGAATGCTTGTGGAATTGAGTTACTTGGTACCCAACAACTTTCGTACACCATGGGCACATCAAATTAGGACACCATTGACTCATTCTCCAAACGTATTCCGTTAGAGACACATTCGGTACACGGTGGACAACTCTCGACCTAGGATTGGCTTGTTCTTCAATCTTTACTTGGGAATCTTGTATCCGTAGCTTGTCGTACCTTATATACTATATCTTGTATACTTGTATAACTTGTAACTTAACTTGCAGAATTAGGACTTGACCGGACTTAGATTGTATCCTTAGGTATCTTGTCTTACATTGATGAACACGTGTAGATAGACTTGGAAGGGGACTACTCATGGAACTTGGGAACTTGGCTTGACTTGGAGTAGCCCTCAACTTAATATATTGTACGTGGAAATCTATCCACGTGTATTTGTCTTGGAACTTGTGTCATGGAGCATAATTTTTTAAAGCCTGAAAAGGCATTGCTTAATGAAGTATAAAATATTATGAAGCCGAAGTCCTTGCTATTCTGGAAGCTCTTCGCATTTTCACTTTCTCATTTCAGAATCATCTTATAGTGGAGAACGATTCATCTAATGCCATATCTTGGGTGAATTCTTTTAACGGCCCATGGAAGATGCAATTCTATTTCAATGAGATTCGTCACCTTTAATCAAAATCTCGGGTGTCTTTTCATCATATAAGTAGGTCTGCAATTGGTTTCGCAAATTGCTTAGCTAAACAAGGGGTTGACCCGTTCATGCAATTTAAATGCTTTCGTAATATAGGTGTGGGTGTCCGATAAAGAACTCTTATACCAGAACACTTTGTTTTGGCCTCATTTCTTTTCTCTATGTACTCTTTTTATTTCCAATGCATTTCCCAATTTATAGATGAAAAAAATGAAGTATAAAATATATATTTTTAAAAATTTTCTTTTACACTTTTCAAGTGTAGAAAAAAAAAAGTGAAAATATAATTATATCCAAACTCAATTTAAAAAAAAAAATCTAAGCTAATTATATTCAAATGCAAAACTCATTTTTATTTAGACTACATACTTGAAATTAAGATAGGTCTTAATATTTTGTAATTTTATTTAAGTCAGATGAACAATACCAACCTAATTCCTGCTTAAACTTCATTTTTACTTAGCGTCAAGCCTGTTTTGATTTAGACTATGTAAACCAATTTAAAATGGGTCAAACATTTGACATATATTTGATTTTTTTCACTTTTTTGTAATTAATGAATAATTATTCTTCTATTCGCATGTCCAACATAGGCTGGCAACGTGTCGGTAATGAAAAATTTGGCTATGACGGTTGCTGGCCTACCAAGGGGAAGGGGTTGGCCAAAGAGGACGTGGATGGAGGTCATAAAAATTGATTTGAAGAAATAACTTATATGAGGATTTGGCTCAAGATAGATCGGAATGGAGAAATAAAAATCGTATAGTTGACCCCAATATAGTTGGGACATGGTTGTGATGATGATGAATTATTCTTCTATCCAAACTAACACATCTTTAAATTAGAAAGTTTAAATTGTCTGATTATTCAACAAATTTTAAATATTTGAAATTGAAAAATTGAGAAAATCATATTCATGCCCAATATTTTGGCCCATTTAAATTTGTTTTATGTGATTGGAACAAAAAATATAATTGGATTTGAATAAAAAATAAACTTCCTTCATAGTAAAGATCAAGTTTGAGTATTAGGTTGGGTTCAAGCATGTTGAATCTATCTAATAAAAATCATTAAAACACACACACACAAAAAAAAAAAACCCCACCATGGTTGCGTGATAAAAGGTGGTCCCATATATTTAAGTAACTCAAGTTGAGAAATTAAATTTGTAGCAATTATTTAATAGTTTATTCATGTGTTTGTTACAATTCTAATCTCACGGTGGGGCCAACTCATATTATAGTAAAATTTGTCCATATTTGATAAAAAGGAGGGATGTGTGTTTGTTACAATTCTAATCTCACGGTGGGGCCAGCTTATATTATAGTAAAATTTGTCCATATTCCATAAAAAGGAGAGGGATGTGAATTTGAGCAATTTAGATTTTAATAGATATGGCCCACTTTGATTTTGTTAGGATGAGAGGAAAAAAGGGCACAATTGAAAAGAGAGAAGAGAAAAGTTAAATTTTAGAATAAGTATCTTTTATAGTCTTCGGGGAAAATCTCTCAAAACTCTATCTTGGAAAGATCGAACACATGGCCAATCACATTCTTCGTTCTTTCATTTTACTATCACCTTTGTCTCCTTCGATTTCCTTTCTTTAATGAGTTGTATGAGGGTTAGATGTTTCTAATTCTAGTTGAAGTCTTTTGATTAGTTTCCTAGTTTGATTAAGAGTCTTGGATTCTCGGGTTTATTTTCCAATATAATCGAGCGTTGTAAAACATTAGAGCTACTTTTATCCCTTTGTGGGTTGAGTTTTTCTTTTGACATTTGTTTTTCTTTGTGAGTGAGTCTTTTGGAGACATCTTCTTTGTGCTTTGGCACTTTCATCCAAGCCGTAAAACATTAGAGCTACTTTTGGAGATAAATAAACATTCTCTTCATGGATTGAGTTTTCCCTTTGAGGTTTGTTTCTGATTGTGAGTTTCTTTTAGAGACGTCTTGTTCTTCAGCACTTCCATCCAAACCCTTTTAAGGTTTGCATAACAAATGATGGGAATGGACTGGTTTCTTGGTTGGCCCATGCTTCCATGGTGTGGGTGGGTGGGCCTTAATTGGGGTAAGGCGGGGGGTGGGAGAGGGAGGGTAAAGACAGTGCCATTTGGATATGAGGGTATGTATCACATGGACTTGGACGCGACCTGCATTCAAAATGGGTCTGTAATCAAATGAGAGAAAAACCAATGCCACTTGGGTTTGAGGTTGTGTACTCCATGGACTTGTACTTGACCTTGATAAACAATAATTACTGATCTAGACGCCACTTGGGTCTTCTGTGTATGTAACCCATGGACAGACTTGACAGGGATTTAAAATGGGTCTGAGAGGAAATCCTGGACCATACCAATTTCCCATGCACTTGGATGACCTGGATTAAAAATGGGTCCATATAAAATTCTGGGCCTATGCCAAATTTTTCGGATCTGGCCATTTGGGTTGTTGGGGGACCCATAATCATCCATAACCCATGCATGTGTACATACACATCCAAATAGATAGTGTTGATCTAGTGCAATTGGTATGACGATATTGACGATATTTTTTTGGCAAGATCTGGAAACCGACCTTTTTATGGTGGCAGGTGGGATATAAAGGGGAGGCGTGCTACATGGCCCCGACGTCAGGCCTTTTAGATTTTCTCTATAAAGGGAACCACATGACAAGGAGTGGGCAAAATCTCACGACATCTCCGTGGATAGAAGTTACACAGTAGCTTTATAAAAACTACGATCTGCTTTGGTGGGAAATGTTTTCCTATAAGCAACAGTATATGCAGTCCAGATTTATGGGGCCTACTTGCCCCCCTCGATCAGTATAAGACCTTTTTCACACACTCATCCCCTGATGATTTGCCACTAATTTCACTCTCATCAAACCTTTGTCCACCATTAGATTGAATCTCGTAGAAATCTATGATTAAAAGATCACTATTTTTTTTTTGTTGACCCTTATTTAAGGAGACCTTTCCATGAACCCAGCCCCACTAATAGGTCGGCATCTAAGTGAGCCCCCAAGCTAGACTGCATATGAGAATCATGCAGTCTGCTCATAGGAGAACATCCCCCCTACTTTGTTGCTGTCATTTATGGATTCTATATTGTAAACATGGCCTTTCCCATACCTTATGTCCTAGTTTTGATCCAATTATTCAGGACCTATTACTGCTGTTTCTTGTTTTCATTGAAATCTTTAGTATTGCATTCTTTTTCATAGTTTTTCCTTTTTTTTAACCTTTGTAAATATTGTTGTAGGACCCTTGCCTCAAGCAGGAATCACTTGTTATGTTAGGTCTCAAAGGTTCACCTTCACATGGAATAAAAGAGGTACGTGTGCCTTACAAAGTTCTATTTGTCAAGTTTATCATTTGTTCTAGTTTTATGCTATAATTATATATTATTTTAGTTGATTCTTTAAAAAGCTAAAATTTTTGGTTAAAACAAAACCCGAACTGTTATGCTGGATAATATTGGAAACTTACAATTCCATTCTTTTTATTCGCTTATACCACACCTGGCTATTTCCACCCTCATTTCCATGCGCTGCAAATCTGCAAGCTGTGCAGGTACATGAAGTTCAAGTGAAGCCTGGGTGAAGTCCACAAAATCCAGGTGATCTGGAAAACACAGCTTAGTCTACTCATTAGGTGGCCCTACATGTGGATTCAATGTGGACTGTTGGCAGTTTATGTTCCACATTCTTTACAATGTGGCCTCCTGATGAATAGTCAGGCCTGATTCTTCACATAGGACATCTGCATGATGTCACCACGTTGGATATGGCTTGAATTGTGCATACGTGTCAAACCACAATATTTCCACTGGCACATAGAATTAGCAAACCTTAGTCAAGCTTTTTAAAAAAAAAATTGCAGGTATTGTAGGTCATTAGGTTCTTTTGACTCGTAAACAAAATTGGACTAAACTTCCCTTATGCTTAATGTGCTTAGATATAAACCCAAAACTGAAAAGCTGACCATGGACTTGGGCCAATTTGCTCTTGCATCATTGCCTCAAGGATATTTTGAAGCTTAAGCAGATTTAAACTTTGAGTGGTAGCCTTTTGATATAAATTTGCTTTTGCAATGATGAAATTCTTTGCCCCCAGCTTTTAGGGAGTTCCTTAATCTACATGAATTGCAGATTAATCTTTTGCAGACACCCTTCCGAATCTTTTTTTGCAGTACTTGCTCCTCCTTGAACATTTTCTTCTAATGCTTACGTTTCCTCTTGTACTTGGATCATGTTGTAGGACTTTTAGCAACCTTTTTCTTTCCTTCCCCTCCCCCATGCATCATCGTTTAGGAGGTCAGGGTGAAGCATCACGACATCTTCATTGTCAAGTATATGTAGTAATAGACCGTCTGTCTTTAGTAGTGAGCACTTTGATGTTACTTATGGCCCAAAATTCCCTTTCATTTTCTTTTCCTTAAGCTTTTATTGATCTAGAATTTCGATGGGCTCAAAACTACCGAATGCAGTTGACACGATACGAGCTGCCCTTGGTTGTTCCTCTTCATTGGGGATCGAGATTTTTTATTTTTATCATTATTTTTATGATGCTGGTATCGTTGAGAGGTCTTTGATCCAACGGGACCCCTGGGCGGCACCCACTAAACCCATACAAATGCACACTAGGCAAATTTGGAGTGGATTTTAAATACAATATATGAGGAGCAGGCAGGATTGGGATTTTGTTTTTGATAGCTTATTGGATAGAATATCAAAGACTAAAATCCAACATTGCCAGATGATTGACAAACTGATCACAGTATTTTGGGTCATTTACTTTTTCGGCTTCCTCCGGCCTTTTAGTCACCAATGGTTACATCTGTTGGAAACAAGAATCTAGAAAACCTTATTGTTAACCAAGATCCTCCATGTCAAATCATCGAGAGATGTAAAGCGGAAACATATCTTGATCCATTGTGGAAGTTGTTCGCAGGTTGTTGATCTTCCAATCCAATATGGCAGCCCAGAGAAACCCTCTTGATTCTTTTTTATAATGGGATGTCAGAGAGAATAGGAACTTACCATATGAATTGGGGACCATAACCCTAATATATAATAATGAGATTTGCTAATTCTAATTTGTCCCCTCATCAAATTAGAATTAGTATTCTGGTATCTACACATTAATCCCATGACAATTATACCCTTAAGCCTTAAAACTTTAAGTCTTAATTAGATCACTTCAATTAGGCTTAACCAAAGATAGCATAACACATTTAATGGTTATATGTGTGGCCCTACATGATGGAATTTTCCAACAATCTCCCACTGAGCCATATATGTAACTTAACAAATGTGTATGACTGTATGAGCTCCAAAATTCTGCTATCATAATCTTAGGGTATATCCAAATAATCTTGTCCATTGAGTATGCAGGTATAGGATCAAAGCGGTTTTCGTCATATTGAACATGAGTAAAACCCATCAATGGTCACATACACCAATATAATCAAATGACATAGATCAATCATGGATGCGTAGCATGTAAAATACATGCAATGTGATCTATACATGTCTATTTCCAGCTGGTCCTACTTTATTCCTTAGTGAGATCAATATTGAATACAATGTAACATGGTGAAATGCACTGAAACTTTATTTCTAATCAGAAAAATATCCAAATACATAAATGCATAAGTATGTCCAAAATTAAACATAAAGCAATAAAATATAAAATGATACAAACTCCCACTATAATGTGATATCCTCACACAAAATAACACCCATATGAGCAGTGTGCTCATGAAAGACCTTGGGTGGTAATCCCTTTGTAAGCGGATCCGCTATCATGGAGTTTGTCCCAATGTGCTTTATGTATATCTGTCCATCCTGTATTCTCTCCTTCATAACTAGGAACTTAATTGCAATATGTTTTGACTTAAATGAGCTCCTGTTGTTGTTCGAATATAGCACTGCTGACTTATTGTCACAATATAGTATGAGTGGTCTTTCAATACCCTCTAAAACTCGCAGCCCAGTGACAAAATTCCGCAACCATATTCCATGGTTGGATGCCTCATAGTATGCTACAAACTCTGCTGCCATGGTGGAATCAGTAACGAGTGTCTGTTTGGCACTCCTCTAAGAAATATCTCCACCAGCTAACAGATAGAGGTAGCCTGATGTGGATTTCATACTGTCTTTGCATCCAGTAAAATCGGAATCAGAATACCCTATGATCTCCAACTGATCTGATCTTCTATATGTGAGCATGTGATCTTTTGTTCTCTGTAAATACCTCATAACCCGCTTGCTGCTTTCCAACGATCCATTCCAGGATTACTTAAATATTTGCCTAGCATGCCAATAATGTACGCAATATCTAGACGCGTACACAACTGAGCATACATTAGACTACCTACAGCTGATGCATAGGGAATCTTTTGCATTTCCTTAATTTCAAGGTTAGTTTTAAGGCACTAATTAAGACTGAATTGTCTCCCTTAGTGACAGGGGTGTCACCTGGTTTGTAGTCCTGCATGCCAAATCTTTTGAGTACTGTATCGATATAACGTCTTTGTGATAATCCAAGAATATCCTGAGAACGATCACGTTGTATCAGGATCCCTAATACAAAGGAGGCGTCACCAAGATCTTTCATCTCAAATTTCTTTGATAGAAATCTCTTGGTTTCGTGCAACATGCCTATATCATTTGTGGCAAGTAGTATGTCATCGACATACAAAACCAGGAATATGTGCTTACTCCCACTGAATTTGTGATACACACAATTATCAACAGCGTTTGTCTCAAAACCAAACGAGATAATCACATAATGAAACTTGTGATACCACTGACGAGAAGCTTGCTTGAGTCCATAGATGGACTTTGTCAATTTACAGACCATATTCTTTGGGTCTCCCAACTCAAAGTTTTCTGGCTGTACCATATAAATTGTTTCGTCAATGTCACCATTGAGAAAAGCTGTCTTGACGTCCATTTAATGAAGCTCAAGATCAAAATGTGCAACAAGTGCCATGATTGTCCTAAAAGAGTATTTCGATGAAACCGGAGAGAAAGTCTCTTTAAAGTCAATCCCTTCCTTTTGGGTAAAGCCTTTAGCTACAAGACGAGCCTTATACCTCTCCACATTACCATTCGAATCCCTTTTGGTTTTAAAAATCCATTTGCAACCAATGGGCTTCGCACCTGCTAGTAATGGAACAATTTCCCAAACCTTATTGTCTTGCATAGACTTATACTCCTCATTCATGGCATCAATCCACTTTTGAGAGTTGGAACCTTGCATGGCCTGATGGAAGTTGATTGAATCATTTTCCACCATTCCAATTTCTTCCTCATGTTCTTGGAGAAATACGAAAAAATCGTCCGTAATAACATTTCTCCTTTCTCTAGTGGATCGCCTTAATGGCATTGGTTCTTGAGGTTGTTGAGTTTGTTCCTCAGGAACGATCACCTCATCTTGAATAGGGGGTTGATCAACATTGTCTAGTTGAGGATCTGGATTCGCTTCTTGATCAATGACAGGTATAGAAACCGGCATATTGTCAATAGCGATAGTGGGAATCGAAACCGATTCTTCCTCAAAGACAATGTCTCTAACCTTATTTCTCCCCGCAAACTCAACATCCTCAAAAAATGTTGCAATTCCCGTCTCAAGAATTGACTTAAGTGTGGGATCATAAAGGTTATAGCCCCTAGATCGCTCAGAGTAGCCAATGAAGTAGCTGCTAACAGTTTTGGAGTCCAATTTCTTTTCATGTGGCCTGTAAGGCCTTGCCTCAGCTGGACATCGCCAAATGTGAAAATGCTTTAGACTAGGCTTTCTGCCTGTCCAAAGCTCATAAGGTATTTTTGCAGCTGCTTTAGTTGGCACTCTATTCAGAATATAAGCTGCTGTTTTTATTGCTTCTCCCCGATTTTTGGCGTTTATAGCCAATTTACAATTCTTATCAATAATGAAAGACAAGAGTTGTGATTTTTGTCTCTTTAAAAAAAGTACAAACTATAATGAAAAGCAAGAAAGAGAGGATCTAACTTCTCAGGAGATTGTGGGGGACCCGTTCAGATTGACGGTCGCAAGCCATATGTGGACTTCGCCATCATCCATGCAGATGAGAACAGAGGATGCTATTGATTCGCTTGGCTTGGCTATAACCTCAGGTTTTTAGAGAACAAAGACCAAAAGGAGGTCCTATGTTCAATAAAAAGCCGAGTAGACGGGCTGAAAAGCCACGTCTAAGCCATTTGGAGGCAGAAGGAGAAGGCAAGGACCTTGGGGGGGTACCCCCAAGGGACTTTTGTCACCTTGTAGCGGTGGTCGGTGTAGAACTTCCGCAGAGTTTTCTCTCTTTCTTTCTCTGAATTTTTGTGCTTTTTCCTAATCTGGGATCTGTCTTGTTTTTCCGATGATCTCTGTGTTTTTTCCGATCTGGATTTCTTTGGAATGCTCTCCTATTTATAGGCTTTTAGGTAGCCATTTAGGAGGGTTTATAAGCCTTAATTGTCATAAAGCTACATAAAGGGAGGAGTTACAAGATTGAATTCTTTATTTTGTAACTCCTTTTTCTTGGCTTCTGATTGGCCGGAGGAGATTGAGGGCATTTAATCGCCTTTAATTCCCATGATGGGAGGAGTTTCATGGGTTAAATGCCATGAATCTCTTGACTTGTGACTCCCGGATGCTTGCTTCTGATTGGTCCGTCCAAAGAAATGGATTAATGACTGTAATAAAGCTAGTCAATTAATCGCATTAAGTGGTCGCCGAGCAGTTGAAGAGTCGCGGGCCGTGCCGCGTCTTTTGGGATTCTTCTGGCGATGATCATCGATGGATCTTCATGTAGATCGACATCGGATGACCATGTAACTTCAGGTGTTAGTTGCCAACAGCGGGTCGGTACCATCTGCCCTGTCGATTTCTCGATCGGTCGGGTAGAAAGCACACTTTTTTTTGTTGACCGGGTGGCGATCAATGTTGTTTTCGATACTCTTGATGATTAACCCATGTTTTTGACGGATGTCAGAGGATTTGGTGTCTCAAAAGTATGAATTTTGAAAAATACCAGAGGCCGGACGCTTCGAATCGCGAAAAACGGTGAAAAACGGGGTTTCCGGGGCGCACCGTGCGATCCCGGGCCTGCGACCCTGGGGTTTTTTTTCCCCTTTTTGTCCCGTTTTGTGTCCGTTTTTGCTATTTTTTGATCCTTTTTTCTTCTGTATTTTTCCTTGACATTTCTGATCATTTATTGGCCTGATTTCCCTGTAGAAAACCTGGTGAGAATCCTTGCATTTTATTTTGCAAAGTTTCCAATTTTCTGAGAAAGCCGAAGACTTTGTTGCGCAGAGCTGCCGATTTTCCGTCAGAAGCTAAAACTGGGTCAAACGATGTCGGAATGACCTGAAATTTGAGGTGAAGCCTCCTGAGCAATAAATAAGACCAACCATAGGCTTTTGTTTGAGTTTTGAAGCCGTTTGGGGTCCTATCACTAGTAGACTTGCTTTTATCGCGATGAAGATGTCGCGGTTTGATGTACGGTCAACCGATGTGCGATTGACTTGAAATTTGACAGGGAACCTATTGGAGTCATTTTAAGATGATCCATAGGCTCTGTCTAGGAAACCATGGTCCCAAAGAGCTTCGCCGCAGAGAGGCCTGATTTGGCTTCCGAGCGTCAAACTATGGTCAAATGTTGTCGAAATGACCTGAAATTTGACGTGCAGCCCTTTGTAAGCATTTTGAAGTTGTCCATATGCTCTATTTGATGAGTGATGGCCTCGGTGGTTCTCGCCGCCGAGAGGCTTGATTTAGCTGTTCGAGGGTTGATGTAGGGTCAAACATTGTCGGTTTGACTCGGAACTTGACGTGGAGCCTTTTGGATGTATTTTGAGACCATCCATCGGCTTCGATCGAAGATTTGGTGTCTCCGATGCTTTCGCCGCCGGGAGCTCCTTTTCAGTTGTCGGAGAAGCGAAGTTAGGCCAAATGATTTTGAAATGACCCGAAACTTCTTGTGTACTCCTCTTTTGGCTGTCTTGAAGGATCTTCCAGTTTTTGTTTGATTCTGACAAGATTTAATTTTTTTGGAAGTAGCATTGCCTATTTATGGCAGGTTGCGACTTCAATGTAGCTCTTTGGATCTTGAAGAGGCAAAGTGACATTTTTGGTGTCAACAAATGCCCCCTCGAGTTATAGCGACGAGTTGCTTATCATTTGTAGTCGATGTGCCTCGAAGAGATTTTTGAAGGAGAGCCTGTGACTGGACCAAGAGTCTTTGAGCAGTCTTTCTTTTTGGTATTTGTAGTCTTTTGAGCTTCCAGGGAAATTTTATGGTAGTGAAGGGGATCACATACCATCTCGAGGTAAAGTTTTGAAGATGACATCAGGGATGTGGATTTGGGTTTTGACCTTGTGACCTAACAGGCTTTATGTGGCAGGTTAGGGGGTTGGGTTTGGTTTTGACCGTGTGACCCAACAAGCTGTATGTGGAATGTTGGGGGATCAATTTTGGTTTTGATCTTGTGACCTAACAGGCTGTATGTGGCAAGTTACGGGATCAGGTTTTGGTTTTTGGTTTTGGTCTTGTCACCTAACAAGCTGTATGTGGCAAGTTAGGGGACCAGGATTTGGTTTGATTTTTGTGGAATGTCAATTTCAAGATTTTGGTTCAATTTGGTAGATGAGGCTGGATGGTTTGATTTTTGGAAGCTCATGGGCTTGGAATTCTTTTTTGTATGGTCGAATCAACTCAAAAGAGGCATGGAACCATTTTTGAATACTCTTGGTAAGAGGGATTTCTCTTTGACTAAAAGCCCAATTTTTTTTTTAAGTGCCTAGGTGGTCAAACCTGGCTCATATGGGCTAACCCATGGGACCTTAAGCTTTTGAAATGACTTAGATCTCATATGGTGTCATTTTTGTAAAGAATATCCAAAAATATCTCATTTGGATAGAGAATATCTAAGAATATCTTTACTTGGAAAGAATCTCTCATGTTCAATTTTATTTTGGGAGAGAATATCTCAAGATATCTTTCTTTTGGGAAAGAATCCTTCATTGATCCTATCTTTTGGGAGAAAATATCTCATTGATTTCTTTTTGGGAGAGAATCCCTCAAGATATCTTTCTTTTGGGAAAGAATCTTTATAATCTATTTCTTTTGTTAAGGTTACTAATTAGTAACACTTACCTTTTTCTTCTTTCCTTCTTTGGTTTGCTCTCTTCTATAAAAGCAAGGAGGAGGTTGGATCTCTTGCTCTTATTGCTTTCTTTTGCAACAATCCCAAGAGGGCTTCAAGACCAAGAGTTCTTCTTCTTCAAGATCTTCTAGACGTTTCTTCTTCTTCTCCATCAATGGCTTCAAGTAAGTTCCCTTTTTCAAGAAAACTCCATTGTAGGAAAAATAAAAAGTTCTTTCTTTTTTTGTTTCTTTCTTTTCTTCTTTTTTTTCTCCACGTGTTTTTTTCCTTTTTTTTACACGTGTTTTCTTCTTTTTTTTTTGCATGTGTTTTTTTTTTCTTGTGGGCCGTACGGACATACCTCGTCGATCTTCTAGATCTTCTAATCTGGCCGTTTAGCAGGCCTTTGAGAAGGTCCAGTATGTTGAAAGAAATCTGGAAGAATGTGACTCCCTCAACAGAGATGAGATGAGACAGCGACTGATCACTCTCAAGGGAGAGGAATTCTATAAGATCATGGTAAGCAGTCGTCCATGGGTGATGGAAGATCAGAGTGTTTTGCCTAAACCTACCTTCTTCTTTGGTGATGCCGTCCCTGATGACATGACATACCAGAGGAGATATTTTCAGTTCTCTTTCACAGCAGATGGTGAGAAGAAGACTGTTGTTACCCGGTCGACGTTTGATCGCACCGTCTCGATCATGCCCCCACGTGCTCTAAGAGGGAAGATCATCCAAGCTGGGTGAGAAGGACAAATGTAATCAAGACCGGGGTTTTTTTTTTGGCGGTTCTCCTGGATATACGGAGAGGTCGCCTGTTGACATGGACATGTTGATGCCATCTAGCGGCTACCAGGGTTCTGATTATCCGTCGGTCAATTTGAGACCGGTGGGCCTTGGTATTTTCAGCGGTGACGGCAGCAATTGAATAAAGCATTTTCGACTTCGTGGCCATTTCAATGCTGACTCCGAGTGGAAGTCGTTGACTGATCGCGTCTTGCTGATTGGTGGCGCCGTTTTGAAGGAAGCCGGGATTTTTGATGCGGTCCGTGCCTTTAGGGAGACCGTGATCTTTTCCGACGAGGCCTTCATGTCTATGCTGGAGTCATTCCTCCCACAAACCAATACCTTCGTTGTGACGAATGGTGAGATTGGTTTCTCTTTGAAGGAGCTGAGCGCCATTACTGGATTGCCCATCCTTGGCAAACTCTATGAGGAGTTTATGCCGATTGACAGCGTCCTTGAGGGGCAGTCTAAGGAGTTCATGCTTCTATACTTTCAGCTCGTCGCCTTCTATGATTTTTTGAAGGAGAAGGAGGGTTTGAAAGTTAGATCCAGCAGTTGGAAGAGTTCTAGCTCTTCGTTCCCCAACTTTTTTGATAGTAGGGAGTCTTCTGATAGTGTGACCCAGGAAGCCAGGGCCCAGGATCCAAGTTCGAAGAAGATCTTGGCCATGCAAGAAGAGTTGAGAGATTTTTGTGCGAGTACAAACGCCATATGTCCTGACATTGCACTGCGGAGAGATCTCGCTGTTTACCTCACTTATTGGCTTGGTGATGCTATTTTTGCTGGAGGAGATGGAACGCACATCAGGCCGCATTGTATTTTTCCGGCTTGTCAGATGGCGTTTGGAGAGCAGCTTGCTTTGGTGCCAGCTCTTTACTCCTACCTGTGTACCGAACTGCAGGCTGCTGCTTTTTTGGTTCGGCTTGGGCTTCCCATGAATAGGGTATTTTCAGCCCGCATCTTTTATTCGTGGTACGTGTACCACTGTCCTGGCTTCCACCGGCTGGGTGCTGCACAGGATGATGATCATCTGATGATTTGACTGGCTAAGGGCAAAGCCGTGTCCGAATCACTTTTGTTTGCCCGCATGAGGATCCGACGGTTCAGGGACGTCGAGATGGGGCAGTCTTCAGTGAAGCTTTCTCCAGATTTGCCGAAGAAGGCTTTTGATTTTGGTGCCTCCCGAGACTCTACCAGAGCGGGGTCGGGAAGGCATTACTCCTTGACGAATGCAGAGAGAGTGGCTTTTCAGCATACGTGTAGGCACGATGGTGTACTGCAGACATCTTTTCATTGACATCCAGCCGTATGTACCCTCTCGCTTTGCTTTGCAGCTGAGATTTTCTCAAGGCGTTGTTGGAGCGCCTTCAAGCATGGTGAAGCGCTTTGGAGGTTTACAGGACGGGAGAAATGCATGGGCTTTCTATAGTGCTGAAGACACTACATGCATGATCTCTTATCCTGTGTTGTTGACTTCCCAAACTGCCAGCTTTGCGAAGTGGTTCGCGGAGAGCTTTTCGGCATATCGGGGGCTTTCCAAGAAGGAGCTTGATGTGAAGCTGGCATCTGGAAAGGGCCTTGGAAAGTCGGATGGCATCCGGCGAGAGGAAGTTTGGGCCTTCCTTTCTGGAGAGAAGCACAAGATAGGCTTTCTCGGTGACCAGGGCGTCATTGGTTCTGAAGCTGTTCGAGAAATACCTGATGAGGCTTTAGAGCAGCTAGAACAGGAGGAAGCCGAACTGGTGCTTGGATGCAAGCGGCACAGAGGCAAGCTTCCGTGGAGTCTACTGGCAAGAGTAGACCATCCAGTGAGGAGTCAAGTGGGAAACCTGACTCTGACAGCGGGGCAGGTTCCTTTAAGAAGCGAGCCCGCAGGAGTAAGAGGAGGAGGAGTCATCATCGCAGCAAGAGGCGGCATGAGGACTCTCCTGACTTGGATGTTCCTCTTACTATCATTGAGGATGTGCCAGTGGATGCTGACGAGCCTCCAGAGAAGAGAAGCCGAGATGAAGAGACCGTCGGTGAAGGTATGATTCTTCCTTTTTCTCTTTCCATTTCTTTTCATGGGATTTTTCCATGTTCTGATTTGCTTCTTGTTTCTGCTTTTCTTTTTTTTTTTTAGCAGAGGAAGACTTGATGATGCCTGAGGTTCCAGTCGATGAGGTGGTGACGGATCCTGTCGGGGCACCTGAAGAAGAACCGAGGGACTCTGGAGTGAATCCAAAATCTCCAATTGGTATGACTTCTTTTGCTTTTTTTTTTTGTGTCTGTGACTTGGTTTGCTAACATTTTTTTTTTGCCAGCTGACTTGCCACAGGATTCCGATGACTTTGAACCATCGATGGACGCAAATGTTGATGATGCTTCCGATGAGTTCATGGAGGAAGAGAGTCTTCCGCCAGCCGTCGAAGAAGGTATTTTGTAGTAATAACCCTGATAATGATTTTCAAACAGGATCATATTCATACCTTTTTGTGTTTCTTTGGCAGGTTTTGAAGTGACAGAGGAGGATCCGTCGCTTCCAGAGCAAGGGATGCCAGAGTTTGATCCAGAGGTAGCGACTCCTGGGACCAGTTCTGACAATGTTGAGGAGATACATCGTGCTGAGATTCCTTCCCGAGCAGGAGCAGCTTCAACTGGAAAGAGTTCTTTTGTTACTCTTCCAACAGGTGATGACATGAGCAGCCGACCAACGGGGTTGGGCGAATCTTCAGCTGGGCCATCTCTTCTTTTTGCGAATAAGGTGGTGGTGCGAGTTCTGAGCTCTTGGATTGAGACTCTGCTTTCTGGGCACTTAAATGTCGGATTTGGGATGATCCAGCATTTGCGTGAGATTCTCGGTGATGCCGAAGAGGCTGGTCTGGATGTCACAAGTGCCAGGGCGATCGTTGATAGGATCATTGAGCTGGGTGACAGGTGGTTTGAGACCATGGGTTTTCCTGACGACCAGTTCTTCAAGGAGATGTTCCTGGACCCTGCGGATAAGGCTCGGTCTAACTTGGATGAGGCTGCAGAAAGAAGGAAGCAGGTAGTCCGAGAGAAGAACTTAGAAGAGCTAAACATCATTGGGTTGACACATGACCTTAACATCCTTGATAGGGAGGTCGATGAGGCCAGGAAACGTCTTGAGCATTGCAGGCACAAGTCGCTGCCAAGTGGACTGCAATAACAGAGGCTCGTGACAGGGAGAGTGCTCTGATTCGCCGGGTTGCAGATGCCAATCGAGTTCTTAAAAGGACGTCTGAAGAGAACAAACAATGGCAAACTGCTCGGGGGAAGCTTCCCGGTGTGAAAGAAGGGTTACAGCCCACTCCAGCATCTCATGGCAAATTCCTGAAGAAGCGTACCTTGGAATCCCTGACGGCTGAGGCCAAAAGTTTGCTTAAGGAGCTGAACTCTTGGCTGGAGACCATTTTTGATTGAGCTCCTATTTTTTTTTTTTTACAGAAACCATCCTTCTCTCTTTTTTTTTTAGTACCACTTGTATTTTTTTGGTACTTTTTTTATTGTAGTGCTTGTGAACACTTTCTGTTTTTTTTTTTGTACCACATGTATTTTTTTTTATTACTCTTTTTTTGTTTTTTTTTTGTTATCCTACGCTTACTTGAATCTTTTTGTGATAAAAGTAATTACTAAATGGGATGCCTTTTTTTTTGTTTCCCCTACGCTCACTTAAATCTTTTTGTGATAAAAGTAATTGCTAAATGGGATTTGATCAAAAGCTTGTCATTTTGTGAAAATCTTTTGTCAAATGATTGTTTTGGCATGGAAGCCAGATTTTTGTTTGTGGCATGGAAGCCGATTTTTGGCATGAGGGCCAGCTTTTTTTTTTTGTGGCATTGATAGCTGATTTGTGGCATTGATAGCCGGTTTTGGTGGCATTGATAGCCGAGTTTGTGGCATTGATAGCCGGATTTTTTGAAAGCCAATTTTTTTTATTTGTGGCATTGATAGCCGGTTTTGTTTTGTAGCATTGATAGCCGGTTTGTGGCATTTATAGCCTGTTTTGGTGGCATTTATAGCCGGTTTGGTTTTGTGGCATTGATAGCCGGTGTGTGGCATTTATAGCCTGTTTTGGTGGCATCTATAGCCGTTTTGTGGCATTTATAGCCTGTTTGGTTTTCAAAAATGCAAGTATCGACTAAAAGTCTCCTCCCTGCTGAATGTTCTTGCAAGTATCGATGGAATGTCGCATCCTTGCTCATTCGATTGCGAGTATCGATGGAATGTCGCATCCTCGCGGATTTGGGTGCAAGTATCGATGGAATGTTGCATCCTTGCTTTTCAAAAAATTTTGGTTTTGCGGGTACTGACTTGATGTCGTTTCCCCATGGTTTTTGAAATTTGTGGTTTTCTCGAACCTTTGGGTTATGGATATCAACTGAAATGTTGCGTCTCCATGGTTTTTTTTTTAGGTTTTTTTGAACCTTTGAAATTTGGGTTGCGGATATCAACTGAAATGTTGCATCTCCACGATGTTGGATTTTGCAAGTATCGACGAAATGTCGCTTCCTTGCAATTTTGGAAGTGTCGAACGTGGTTCGTATGCTTCCGATTTGTGCGAGTATCGACTAAGGGTCGCTTCCCCGCGGTTTATTTTTTTTTTTTTTTTTTGAAAAACCATTTTTTTTTAAAGACACGAGGGTCATAAGTTTTAACCTAAAACCATTTTGGCAGTAAAAGGCAGGGTGGACTAGGGTGGAAATCCCTGAATCCAGATTTTGTTTCAAACCATGAATTTTGGGTTCAAGGGTTGAAAATTTTGGTCAAGTTAGGGAAAGGTTCCTAAACTTGGATTTTTTTTGAACAATGAAACGATGAAAGTAAGCATTGTTTAAATTTCTAGAAATTTCAACATTTGATATGAACCTGTACCTGGAAACCGGTTTTGGCCGTACAGGCATTGCTCTAACCCAGTTGGGTAAGTCTTCAAGGGTAGTACCGCTTTAAGAACTTGCCATTGATGGGCAGCATACATCTGTCGCCTTCCATGTTTAGGAGTGCGTATGCGCCATTGGAGAAAACCTTGTCGATGACGTAGGGTCTCTCCCATTTTGGCTCAAATTTGCCTTTGGACTTGTGAGCGAAGACCATTGGTCTTTTTACCGCAAGAACCAAGTTACCCTTTTTGTAGGCGCGTTGCCTGATCTTTTTATCGAAAGATCCTGCCATGCGTGCTTGGTAAAGTTCAATGCTTTGTTGAGCTTCGAGCCGTCTCTCATCGAGATTGTCCAGCTCATGGAGTCGCAATTTGACATTGCTTTCTTAAGTCATGTCATTTTGCAAGGATACCCTCAAGGAAGGAATTTGTACTTCCAAGGGCACGACAGCTTCGCATCCATAGACCAAGGAGAATGGTGTGCTATGGGTTGGTCCTCGAACGGTAGTCCGATAGGCCCACAAAGCTTTAGACATTTTATCGCTCCAGTCTCTTTTGTGACTAGAGACCATTTTTTTGAGGATTTTGCAGAGTATCTTGTTGAAAGCTTCTGCTAACCCGTTTGCTGCCGGATTGTATGGAGTCGAAGGACAGCTTTGGATTTTGTATTTGTTGCAGAACCTGTAGAATCGATGATCCCGGAATTGTGATCCGTTATCATGGACGAATCTTTTGGGTATGCCGAAATGACAAATGATGTTGGTGCGCAGGAACTGAAGGACTGATGAGGTCTTCATTTCGTTGAACGCAAATGCTTCTGACCACTTGGAGAAATAATCCGTAGCGGCGAAGATGAAGCGATGACCTTTGCTCAAAGGGGGAGAAATAGGATCTATGATGTCCATACCCCAGGCTTCGAAAGGCCATGAAATCGTTGTAGGATGCAGCCATTCTGGAGGCATGTGAATGTAATCTCCATGAACTTGGCATTGTTGGCAGCGCTTAGCAAATTGCATTGTGTCAGCTACCATGATAGGCCAGTAATATCCTAACCTTTTTATCTGATCATAGAGCTTGGGACCAGCCTGATGAGCTCCGCAAAGACCAGCATGAACTTCTTTGAGTGTTTCTTCAGCCTCTTATTGTGACAAGCAGCGTAGAAGTACTCCGTTGAAGGATTTCCTGTAAAGGATTTTTGAAGGAATATCCAAATGAAAGCTTGGGGTTTGCCTTTGGATGCTTACCCGTTCTTTTGGATCTTCCGGTAGAATTCCGAACATAATGTAATCAATGAACGGATCCCTCCAGTCGCCGATTGAAGTTTGAAGGATTGAAATCCGACTTCCAACCACTTGGTGGCATTCAGAAACAGCTTGGTGTGTGTTAAGAGGAGGAAGGATTCTTTTTTCGCACACTGTGATTTGCATGTTTTCCCTTTCCTGGATTGCCATGGATGTGGCAAGTCCAGCTAGGGCATCTGCACGTATGTTTTCACCTCTACAAATGTGGGTGATGTGACAGATGTCAAACTTTTGCAGAAGTGATTGTGCCTTGTTGTAGTAAGGCAGCAAATCTGGCTTCCTGACTTCAAATTTCTGATTCATCTGGTTGACGATCAGTTGAGAGTCTCCAAAGACTTCCAGCATGGTGATACCGGATTCGATGGCGACTTCCAATCCTAGGATCAGAGCTTGATATTCAGCTGCATTGTTTGTGCATGGTTCCAGTAGTGAGAAAGCGTGTGGAATCATGTATTTGTCGGGGCTAACAAAGAGGACGCCAACTCCCGAGATCAGCTGTCTTTTTTCATTTGTCCTGGTTGCACTGTCAAAGTACATGTCCCAGGAAGCACTTTGCGAGAAAGTCTCTACATTGTAGACTGGTTCGTCTGGAAGATCATCTCTGAGCGGAGAATCTTTAGGCAATGGATGCTCTGCGAGGAAGTCCGCTAGAGCTTGCCCTTTGATTGCCTTTTGTGGTACATACCTAATATCAAATTGTGACAGAAGGATAGACCATTTTGCCAATCGAGCATTGAGAGAACCTGCCTTTGTGACAAGGACCTTCAAGAGGTTGACCCTCGAGACCAGGTAGACTGTGTTGGAAAGCAAGTAGTGACGCAGCTTTTGTACGGCGAACATCACTGCAAGACATTCTTTTTCGACTGGAGAGTAGCGATGCTCTGCACCTACTAGCATGCGGCTGAGGTAATATAGAGCAGCTTCTTTTCTTTGATCATTTTCTTGCGCAAGCAGAGCTCCCAAAGAGTGATCAAGGGCTCTTGTGTACAAGATGAATGGTTTTCCAGTGGTAGGAGCAGCAACACTGGAGGTTTTGTCAGGTATGACTTGATGTCTTGGAAAGCAGCTTCACAGTCAGCATCCCAGATAAAGTTTACACCTTTTTTCATCAACCGGGAGAATGGACGGCATTTCCCCGAAAGATTGGAGATGAACCGTCTGATGTAGGCAAATCTCCCTTGAAGCCCTTTGAGTTCTCTCAAGGTTCTTGGAGAGGGCATTTCTAGAATGGCTTTGAATTTTATAGGGCCAAGCTCTATTCCAGCTTTCCGAACTAAGAATCCGAGGAACTTACCCGATGAGACGCCGAAAAAGCATTTGAAAGGATTCATCCGCAGTTTGTGTTTGCGAAGCCGAAGAAAGACTTCTCGAAGGTCTTCGAGATGATCTTCTTTTCTTTTGCTTTTGACGGTGAGGTCATCAACGTAACATTCAACCGTCTTGTGTTGCATATCTTGGAATATTTTCATCATAGCCCTCTGATATGTGGCACCAGCATTTTTCATACCAAATGGCATGACAGTGTAACAATACACGCCAAATACGGTCCAAAAAGATGTACATTTTTCATCTTCAGGATGCATCTTTATCTGATTGTAGCCAGAGAAACCATCCATGAATGTCATTCGCTCGAATCCACAGGTATTATCAATCGTTACCTCTGGTATGGGGAGCGGAAATTCATCTTTTGGGCATGCGCCATTCAAGTCTCTATAGTCAATACAGACCCTGATCTGCCCGTTTTTCTTTGTCATGGGGATAATGTTGGCCAACCATTCAGGATGTTATTCCTCACTGATGAAGCCAACGCTTTTGAGTTTTTGAACTTCTTGTTCAATTTTATCCATCATATCCGGACGGAATCTTCTTTGGCCTTGCTTGACAGGCTTGATGTCTTCTTAAAGATTGAGTTTGTGAACCACTATTTTGGGGGTCTAAGCCAGGCATTTCAGCGTAAGACCATGCAAAGCAATCAACGAACTCACGAAGAAAGGCGATATACTCGGGTAACTCATCATCCTTTATATCTTGCTTATGAATACAGGACGTGGGTTATCTGGTGTTCCTAAGTCTATCTTTTGAACATGATCTTCTGTTGGAAGGTTCGAAGGTGGTTCCTCCATAATATTTTCAGAGACTTCCAGCTCAACGAAACCTTCTGGGGTTTCAAAGGCATTTCCAGACCAAGGTTTTGTTTCTTTCCACGGGTCTTCTTGATCGGTAATTTTCCCAAGGCTTGCTATGAGATGATCCCAATCGCCTGTTGAAACCGGGTCGAAGTAGGCTACTTCTTTTGGAGATGAGGGTTCTTCTGGGTCAGAAGACCACACGTCTGTGCCATCGGACAACTCGTCTTCATTTTCGGAGAAATCATGCCAATTGGATGAGCTTCCTGGATCTTTATCAGGTGACTCATCGAAGAGATATCCAGGGAGATTGATGTCTTCATGGACTTGAGATGTTGAGGCTTGGTCAGTATATTGACTTTTAAGGCTTTGTGTCAACTGTCTCAGGGGAGTGTCGGGATTATACCCTAACCCGTGTGAAGACTTTTCTACATAGCCGTAGAGTCTGCAATCTTCCAGCTGGCTTTTGGTCAAGACGGGCCCCAATGGCGTGAGAATACCGCGTCCTTCTCCCAAACCGACTGGGTTTTGAGCGTCATAGCCCATTTTCTTTATAATAGCTTGTGCCACAGAATTCTATAAGGATAGTTGAGGCATACCTTTATTTTGGAAAGGTTCAAGCATAGAGTTTGATAAAGAAGCATCCGATCTATGGAAGAAGATCGGCTTTTCCTTTGCTGAAGTTGCTGGAACAACGAAGGAAGCTGACGTAGGATCTTCTATGTCAGAAGTTGTCTCCATTGGAGTAAGAGCAGGCTGAACTTGCTGAGTGTCAGCTTGGCTTGACGACGTGTCGTCTTCTGGCTCTGAATCCGAATCCGTGTCTTGCATGATAGACACGAAAGAGACAACAAATTTGCCCCCAGGCTTTTGCTTTGCCTTCTTCACTTAAGTTATGATGACCAAAGGCTTTGAAGGTTTGAGGGAGATGATGAAGGGAGTTTGAATGCTCTCTTCGGATTTACCGGATGGTTTGTTTTTTTCCGGTGATTGTTGAGGAGCTTTGCCTTTATCTTTCTGGAGATTTTTGGCAAAGGATGCTGTGTGCTTATCTCTTCTTCTTTTTCACCTTCATACATCTGTGAGTCTGCGAAGTAGACTTCTTTACCTTTGAAGGGTTTTTTGTCCGCATAGACTCGATGTATCATGCCGTCGTCGCCAACAAACTTGATGCATTGATGTAGAGTTGAAGGGACAACACCATTCTCGTGGATCCAAGGGCGTCCGAGAAGGATGTTGTAGCATGAAGGGGTTTTTATTGCATACACTGTGACCTCATAAATAAGATCACCGATCTGTAATTGAACCTGATTTTGCCGATAGGCCTTTGAGTACTCCCATCGTATCCAAAGATAGATACAGATGTGTTGCTTAGCTTGCTGGGTGGGATGCCCAACTCTTTGAGAGCCGATGTGGAGATGAGGTTGAGTGCAGAACCTGGGTCGATCTGAGCTCTGTGCATAGGCATTTCCTTGATGTACCCTGTGAAGTACAGGGGTCGGTTGTGCCTGGTTTCGCCAAGTAGGAGGTCATCCTTTATGAAGGCGATGGTTGCACTGGCTGCTTTTTTAACCGAGAGGCATTCAATGCATTATCCCTCAGTTTTCTTCTTTTCTCCCTTTGAGGAGGCTTCTGAGTTTTTGACCCGGTAATCCATTTCAATTTGGAGGACTTACGGGGCATGTTTGTCGACATCCTCATTCAGCTTTTGTAATTCTGAGATGAGATTATCACGAGTGTGCGGAGATATTCGCAACAAATCTAGGATGTGCAGACGTGCAGGTATGTGCTTGAAGTGTTCAATCAAGTCATACTTGAAAGCCTCCTTAGGGCCTGCATGTTCATCATTGTTGCCACTAGGGGCGCTTACAACATCTTTTCCCGAAGGATTTACATATGTAAAGGAAGATTGGTTGTAATTTTTGTGGTAGTCCCGACCAGAGCGAGTGCCTTTACCAAATTCGAGAGCTTCTTGAGAAGGGTCTTCATTTGGAAGATTGTCTTCAGGATCAAGAGGCTGTCGTTTTTCATTTGCTGAGGATGTATCAGCAGCATAGTTGCCATCCTCAGTGATTGTGTTGCACTGAGCATTTTCCGGGAACAAGTCCTGAACAACATCCAGCAACCTTTCTTCTTCGTTGACCAATTCATCGTCCCAAGCATCAATAGTTGGGAATTCTTCAGTCAGGAAGGGTGTGAACTTTTAAGTCACAGTCTCAGGAGAAGAAACCTGAGAGGGTGTCATCTCAGTAAAAGTCACGTGAGACAAGGTGGCTCCAGAAGATACATTGCTAGGCGTCGCCGGAGTGTAAGTGCTCTCATCAGACGATGCTTCGGAAGAGCTATAATCCCGAATTATCACATTGCAGGAAGCTCTGACGGGAGACGTCGCCTGATCAGAGTAAGACTCATCCTCTGATGTAAGAGGATCGTCTATCCAGTAATTTTCTCCATTTTCAGGAGTTAAGGGAGGATGTACCTGATGGTCTTCAGGGACTTCAGGCTCTGGATTGCGAGGAGGCTCGTTAACGCGTTCTTGCTCTTGTCTAGAGCGAGACGCTGCAAGATCCTTGCATATTCTTCAAGATCAGGAATGGGAGCCAAATCTTCTTCTTCATGAACTCTTTGTGGCTCAACATGGTTGATTTCCACTGGAGTAATGAGAGGTGCTGGGTCAGCAGCATTTTCTTGTACAGTCTCTTGGTCTTCTTCATCATCAGACCAGGATCCTTGTGGCTGTAGAGGGTTATACCAGATTACTGGCATAAGATGAGACTCAGGAACCCATTCTTCATCGGAGAGATATTCTCCTGTTTCAAGGGATTCCTTCTATTCGTCTGTGTAGTTGGATTCGAATCCATCATCGGTGTCGCTGGACTCGTATCCATCAATGGAGAATCCAACTACCGAATTGCAAGAGTATGATGCCTCCTGCGTGGCTTCTTTGAATTGAGGTGGCATGAAATCACTGAGAGTGAATTTTCTTACCCCCTTTGAAGTCTCTGGAAGGGATGTTTTTGTTGCCTCCAGTGAAGCGGTAGAGGAAGCCTCTGCCTTTTCTTTGACTTCTTGCTTTGGCTGGGTCTTCTCTTGCCGTTTGAGCTTGAGGAGATGTTTCCTAGCCTACCTTCGCTGTTGAGCTGTAGGCTTTGTTTTCACGACCTCCCAATTTTCATCTTCCAGGAGATCGGGATGTACCCATATGGGTTGTCCATCTGGTGTCGGGTAAGAAACCAGTTCCTCGGACGCTTGGATTGAGTTTATCACCTTGAAGAAAGTAGTGATCTTCTTCTTCGGTGATTTTGATGTTTGTCCACATGTCACCATATTGACGGAGGCAGGCCCATAGTTTTTGTCAAAGGTGATGACTCCGTTTTTCCACATCTCGTTTATTTTCTCCCTCACAACAAAGCATTGATTGAGAGGATGTGAGATCATCTGGTGATATGGACAGTACCGAGGATCGTTGGTTTTGCCAACATCACCCGGTCTTTTTGGTTCAGGCAAGATGAGCTTGTCGTTTGCCACAAGAGCCTCGAAGATTTCATCAACATCTTCATCAAACGGGTATTTCTTCTCTACTCGTTCTTTGAAGGCATCTGAGAGTTCAGGTCTCTTACCCGCAACTTTGTTTTCAGCTTTCTTTGGTGGCTGAGGAGCTAACTTGGTCTGCACATTGAGGACCTCTTTCTTCTTTGGTTTAGAGGTTGCAATGACGGTTGGCTCTTTTCTTGATGATTTCTGACTGCTGAGGTCTTTAATCACCGTTTCAGCTTCCATGGAAGCTTCTAGGAGTTCTCCCAGGTTTTTTGATTTGTTGCCAATGATCACGGAGCAGATTCTGGCTCTCATGTTGTTTCGGCAAATGTCGACTAGCGATGCTTGTGGCAATACATCAGATCATTTGTATGCCATTGCTTTCCACTTGTGAATGAAGTCATATGTTGACTCATTCTCCCCCTGTTTTAGGCTACACAACAGGGCCATAGTAGCGGGATGATCCTCACCTTTGAAGTGAGTCATAGCTCCCGTCAGGATCTTGAAGTGGATGACGTGCTGTCTGGCTGATCCTTTCCCCGTATATGTTTGGAGAGTAGGATGCTTGAATTTGGTGGGGAACGGGACCGAGTCCATCCATAAGGGATATGGTGGCCTGATCCCATGCTCCTTGAGTATATCCTCTTCTTTTGCTTTGGCGAGGATACTGTCTACGTCCTTTTTGGTGAGGGCGCATGACTCATTTTCTTCTCCATTTACCTCATCGTCTTGATGATTCGGAGGAGGTTCATTGTTCGCCTGATTTTGGAAGGCGAGGAGATGGTTTTCCATTAGAATTTCAATCCTCTGTTGGCCTTGTTCCAACTGTTGGATGCGGGTGATCGCATCATCTTGAGGTGGATTGCGGGTGGTGGCTCAGAATTTGTAGCCAAGACGTTCATCCTTCGTGATTCGAACGAAGAAACTATCCTGGTGACTGAGATGGGGCTCATTCTTTTTGAAGAAGAGCTTGAGGAAGGATTACTCTGCCGTCCTTTGCTTGAAGGAGCAGGGGATTCTTCTGAATGTCTTCTTGTCCTAGAGACGCTGCGGGTCATCGGACGTCGGACATGGATTTTTGTTGCTGACTTTTGGCACCTTCTGGTTTTTCCAACCATATGGACGGCAGCAACTTGGTTGGGTCTATCTTTTTCGACCCATTTGGGAGAGACTTGAAGTGTAGGAGGCTGGGTCCTTTGCTTTTCTAGTCTCTTTTGTCTATACGACGCGCGGCGGCGTATGCGACGAGCAATTTGAGCTTCGGTCAGCTCTGGCTGGGCTTTGACGATGAAGGATGTGCTCCCTCGGGCGCAGCAGCCGAGCCTGTCTTCTTTGCAGCTGGGTAAGGACAGGATGCGAACCCTGTCCTTCGCCTGATGCAGCGAAGCTTTGAATTTTTGGAGTTCGGCCCCTGTAGAGATGAAGGGTCGAACTGCAGGTTTGTAGGCCTTAGCAGGTGCTTGCAGAGGCCTTGTGATGCATGATCTGATTTTGGGCTTGTAGGAACAAGCCGACTCATGCTGGGATGACTTGGAAGTCAGGTTGGAGATGGGTCTCTCCTCTTTCATGTAAGCAAGAGGGTAGAACTGGTTCTCCTTGAGTGGGGCCAGAAATGCTGGCTTGGTAGATGTTTGGGACCTTCTCTGTTTTGGTGAAGGTCTTGGGGACCAAGTCTTGGGATAGACCTGATCGTTTGCTGGTCGAGGCTTCGTGGGGCTGCCACGGACTTCGGGCCTTCTGGTGCTCACCTTTGGTGTCACGGTAGTGACACGTTGAGAGGCGAGTTTCTGCTTCTTGGAAGGAGCAGCTTGTTCCTCGGGAAGTGGGAATGGTCCCAGCGTCCCTAAGACAATAGTCCGGGGAGTCGAGGTAGACCCGGAGTTCAGAGAGTTGCCGAGGGAGTTGACACTTCGGCAGCTGATGGGGCGCTTGTAGGTGCGCGTAGTTTGCTTCTGTTGAAGCATGACTTGGTGCTTGCTTTCATCGAAAGTAATGGTTAGTGAAGCTGCCATTGTTAGTTTTCGAAAAGTTTCTGAAACAAGACCACATCCATTAGTAATCACAAGAACAATGATCATAAATGGGAAGTTCTATGGTTTCGTCTTTTCAAATTGTTCGAGGGAGATGACCCAAGAAATATGAGGAAGGCAAAATGCCATAGAGGGTACAATTATTCTGATCGCAGGTATGGTAAGCCCAGAATGAGCGTCCCAGTGACTGCTAGAAGCAATTGTGAACTTAAATTCGACTTATCAAGAAGCAGAGCTTGCTCGAGGTAAAAAGAATATAAAGTTGGAGTTACAAATGTGCCGGTCGCAATACAGTAGACCCTGAAAGGGCGTACTAGTACCGCTAGACACAAATGTTTTGAGACCACATCCATGAGATGAGATTCTTTGTTTTGAAAGGTCAAGATTGGATTTATCAAAGAGAGCAGATGGTATTCCGATCTGAACACGGGCTCAGCGATTTCCGCGATCGCCAGTGCTCAGAAAGAAATGAACCATAATTTCTCGGATCTAAATTCAAAAATGACGAGTTTTTTTTTTTGAAAGGCCAATATCAGGTTCATCAAAGAGAGCAAAAGGCACTCCAACCTGAACACGGGCTCAGCGATTTCCGCGAGCGCCAGTGCTCAGAAAAGAGAAGACCAAGATTTCTCCAATCTAAACCCAAAATGACGGAAGTTTTTTTTTTTCAAGATTTTTTTTTAAGATTCTTTTTTTAAAAATTTTATTTATTTTATTTATATATTATTTTTTTGAAAGATTTTTTTTTTGAAATTTTTTTTTATTTTTTATTTTTTATTTTAAAATTTTTATTTTAAAAAAAATTATTTAAAAGACGAGAGAGTACACATAGGCCTCCTAACCCGGTCTTATGAAATCTTGATTGATAGAATTGCCCCCAGGTAAGGGTAGGATTACTTAATGAACCCGTTTGGAGGACCTTTGCCTAGAACAGTCAAGCTGTCTCCACACTCTGGACAAGACTTTTCTTGAATCAACCATGATCAAAGAACACAGTTGGTTTAACCTTAGTGGTCTATGTCTTTTTATATATATATATTTTTTGATTTTTAATGAACTCATCGAAGAGAAACGATGGCCCAAAACCTTAGTCGAACAGGCTCAACATTTCTGCAAGCACGATGAACGATAGGAAAGGATCAAGGTTTCTCAATTTTGAATCCAAAATGAAAAAATTTGATTTTTTGTTTTTTTTTTTATTTTTTATTTATATATATATATATATTTTTAGATCTTTAATGAACTCATCGAAGAGAAACGATGGCCCAAAACCTTAGTCGAACAGGCTCAACATTTCTGCAAGCGCGATGAACGATAGGAACGGATCAAGGTTTCTCAATTTTGAATCCAAAATGAGAAGTCTGATTTTTTTATTTTTTTTTTTAGATCTTTAATGAACTCATCGAAGAGAAACGATGGCCCAAAACCTTAGTCGAACAGACTCAACATTTCTGCAAGCGCGATGAACGATCAGAACGGATCAAGGTTTCTCAATTTTGAATCCAAAATGAGAAATCTGATTTTTTTTTGTTTTTTTTTCTTTAGATCTTTAATGAACTCATCGAAGAGAAACGATGGCTCAAAACCTTAGTCGAACAGGCTCAACATTTCTGCAAGCGCGATGAACGATAGGAACAGATCAAGGTTTCTCAATTTTGAATCCAAAATGGGAAATATGATTTTTTTGTTTTTTTTTTCTTTAGATCTTTAATGAACTCATCGAAGAGAAACGATGGCCCAAAACCTTAGTCGAACAGGCTCAACATTTCTGCAAGCGCGATGAACGATAGGAACAGATCAAGGTTTCTCAATTTTGAATCCAAAATGAAAAATCTGATTTTTTGTTTTTTTTTTGAAAAGAGAAAAAGTGGAAATAAATTCAAAGAATTAGAAATTTCCAAAAAATCTCATCTCATTTTTTTTAGATGCGGAATCCAACATGGCCACCAATCAAAAAGTAGCCAAAGAATCAAGAAAAGAAGTATAAGCATAGAGCAATAGATATGATATGCAAATATTTCATTTCTAGCATCGTGTTCTCAAATGAACGGGTCCCACCGGGTGTGCCAGCTTGATGGACCGCGCTCCATGCGCCTGGTCCTACCGAGGTCGGCGGACGTGGGAGTCCATTGGGTCCGACCCTTTCGTAATCGGGGGCAGGGGCGTGCATCAACATTTCTTTTGTGTGGGTGTGCCAGATTTTTTATTTTACTTGGAATTGCAAGTGTTGATCCGGAGATCAACTTTCGCAAGTAAAAAGGAAATCAACTTCTTTCAAGTTTTCCATTGCACATATATTTAAGAAAAGAGACATTTTCTTGATTTTCCGTGAAAGGCGATTTTTTTGGCATTTATAGCCGATTTTGGCGTTTATAGCCAATTTTTGGCGTTTGTAGCCAATTTACAATTCTTATCAATAATGAAAGACAAGAGTTGTGATTTTTGTCTCTTTAAAAAAAATACAAACTACAATGAAAAGCAAGAAAAGGAGGATCTAACTTCTCAGGAGATTGTGGGGGACCCGTTCAGATTGACGGTCGCAAGCTATATGTAGACTTCGCCATCATCCATGCAGATGAGAACAAAGGATGCTATTGATTCGCTTGGCTTGGCTATAACCTCAGGTTTTTAGAGAACAAAGACCAAAAGGAGGTCCTATGTTCAATAAAAAGCCGAGTAGATGGGCTGAAAAGCCACGTCTAAGCCATTTGGAGGCAGAATGAGAAGGCAAGGACATTGGGGGGGGGGGGGGGGTACCCCCCAAGGGACTTTTGTCACCTTGTAGCGGTGGTCGGTGTAGAACTTCTACAGAGTTTTCTCTCTTTCTTTCTCTGAATTTCTGTGCTTTTTTCTAATCTGGGATCTGTCTTGTTTTTCCGATGATCTCTGTGTTTTTTCTGATGAACTCTGTGTTTTTTCCGATCTGGATTTCTTTGGAATGCTCTCCTATTTATAGGCTTTTAGGTAGCCATTTAGGAGGGCTTATAAGCCTTAACTGTCATAAAGCTACATAAAGGGAGGAGTTACAAGATTGAATTCTTGATTTTGTAACTCTTTTTTCTTGGCTTCCGATTGGCCGGAGGAGATTGAGGGCATTTAATCGCCTTTAATCGCCATGATGGGAGCAGTTTCATGGGTTAAATGCCATGAATCTCTTGACTTGTAACTCCCGGATGCCTGCTTCTGATTGGTCCGTCCAAAGAAATGGATTGATGACTGTAATAAAGCTAGTCAATTAATCACATTAAGTGGTCACCGAGCAGTTGAATAGTCGCGGGCCGTGCCGCGTCTTTTGGGATTCTTCTGGAGATGATCATCGATGGATCTTCATGTAGATCGACATCGGATGACCATGTAACTTCAAGTGTTGGTTGCCAACAGCGGGTCGGTACCATCTGTCCTGTCGATTTCTCGATCGGTCGGGTAGAAAGCACACTTTTTTTGGTTGACCGGGTGGCGATCAATGTTGTTTTCGATACTCTTGATGATTAACCCATGTTTTTGACGGATATCAGAGGATTTGGTGTCTCAAAAGTATGAATTTTGGAAAATACCAGAGGCCGGACGCTTCGAATCGCGAAAAACGGGGTTTTCGGGGCCCACCGGGCGACCCTGGGCCAGGGTCGCAGGGGGTCTGCGACCCTGGGGGTTTTTCCCCCTTTTGTCCCGTTTTGTGTCCGTTTTTACTGTTTTTTTTATCCTTTTTTCTTCTGTATTTTTCCTTGACATTTCTGATCATTTATTGGCCTGATTTCCTTATAGAAAACCTGGTGAGAATCCTTGCATTTTATTTTGCAAAGTTTCCAATTTTTTGAGAAAGCCGAAGACTTTGTTGCGCAGAGCTGCCAATTTTCTGTCAGAAGTTAAAACTGGGTCAAACGATGTCGGAATGACCTGAAATTTGAGGTGAAGCCTCCTGAGCAATAAATAAGACCAATCATAGGCTTTTGTTTGAGTTTTGAAGCCGTTTGGGGTCCTATCACCAGTAGACTTGCTTTTGTCGCGATGAAGATGTCGCAGTTTGATGTGCGGTCAACCGATGTGTGATTGACTTGAAATTTGACAGGGAACCTATTGGAGTCATTTTAAGATGATCCATAGGCTCTGTCTTGGACACCATGGTTCCGGAGAGCTTCGTCGCCGAGAGGCCTGATTTGGCTTCCGAGCGTCAAACTATGGTCAAATGTTATCGAAATGACCTGAAATTTGACGTGTCGCCCTTTGTAAGCATTTTGAAGCCGTCCATGTGCTCTATCTGATGAGTGATGGCCTCGGTGGTTTTCGCCGCCAAGAGGCTTGATTTAGCTGTTCGAGGGTTGATGTAGGGTCAAACGTTGTCGGTTTGACTCGGAACTTGACGTGGAGCCTTTTGGATGTATTTTGAGACCATCCATCGGCTCCGATCGAAGATTTGGTGTCTTCGATGCTTAAGCCGCTGGGAGCTCCTTTTCAGTTGCCGGAGAAGCGAAGTTAGGCCAAATGATTTTGAAATGGCTCGAAACTTCTTGTGTACTCCTCTTTTGGCTGTCTTGAAGGATCTTGCAGTTTTTGTTTGATTCTTACAAGATTTAATTTTTTGGAAGTAGCATTGCCTACTTATGGTAGGTTGCGACTTCATGTAGCTCTTTGGATCTTGACGAGGTAAAGTGACATTTTTGGTGTCAACAACTGTGATTTCTCATGAATGAGAAATAGGTACCCATAGTGAGAGTAATCGTCTATGAATGATATAAAATACTGTTGGCCATTCCAGAAAGCCGTAGGGAATGGGCCACAGATATCTGTGTGTATCAATTCTAAGACGTCTGTAGTTCTATTGGCACCTAATTTCTTCAGTTTGGTCTATTTTCCCTTGATGCAAGCAATACAAACATCAAAGTCTGTAAAGTCAAGGGAATCTAAAATTTCATCAGACACAAGTCGCTCAACTCTAGTCTTAGAGATGTGACCTAAGCGTTTGTGCCATAATGTGGCTGAATTTTCTTTATTCAGTTTGCATTTAGTACCTCGTGATTCCACATGCAAGGATTCATTATAAGAAACAATGGTATCAAGCAAATATAAGTTGTCATATACAGATAGGGAACCAGTTCCTACAACATTCGAATTTATAGATAAACCGAATTGATTATTTCCAAATGAACAAAAATAAGCAAACTTGTCCAATAAAGAAACTGAAACCAAATTCCATCTAAAAGACGGTACAATAAAAGTATCTAATAAATCCAAATAACAACCAGTTTTTAATAACAACCTTAAATGCCCTATTGCCTCTACTTCTACTGAGTTGCCATCGCCCACAATGATGTGTCTTTCAGCATCACTTGGCTTTCGGTAGCTCAGGCAACCCTGCATAAAAACACTGAAGTGAGTAGTAGCACCAGAATCTAACCACCACGTGTTTCTGGGTACTGAAGCTAAATTGACCTCAGAATAGACCAAAGTAAGAAATGTACCTTTCTCGGCATGCCAAGCGTGATATTTGGTACAGTCCTTCTTCACATGTCCAGGCTTGTTGCAAAAGAAACAACCCTCATTTGTTTGTTGTTGTTGTTTCTTTTGGGCTGGACCCTTAGCAGCATCAATATTCTTTCTCTTTTTGCCCTTATCCTTAGAGGTGCTTGCCAAATGAGCGCTTTCTGTCCTGTCTTGCTTCAATCTCTCTTCCTCTTGCACACAATAATAAATGAGCTCATTAAGAGTCCATTTCTCCCTTTGACAGTTGTAACTGACCTTAAATTGGCTGTATTGTGCAGGAAGTGATATTAATACCAAATGCATGAGCAACTCGTCAGACAGCTCGAGCTTCAGTGCCTTAAGCTTAGAAGCAAGATAAGACATATCCATAATGTACTCCCGTATATTCCCCTTGCCATTATACTTCATAGAAATCAAGCTTTGCAAAAGCGTGCTTGATTCTGCCTTATCATTTTTCATAAAACGCTTTTCAATCTCGGCTAGGAATTCTTTAGCTGTGGTTAACTTGTCAGATACCGCACCCCTAAAAGCCTCCGGAATGCCGCGCTTGATGATCATAAGACTCATGCGATTAGAGTGATCCCACTTCTCAAAGTTCTTCTTTGCATCAGGAGAACTTTCATCCGTAAGAGAAGCGGGCTGCTCAGTCCATAGTGCAAGGTCTAGATCCATGCAGCCGAGAACAATTTCTATGTTCTCTTTCCAATCCTTAAAATTAGTCCCATTAAGCACAGGTATTGAGTTGATATTAGCAGATATAGTCGAAACACTTGCTGTAAAGAGAACAAAAAATAAACAGACAAACAAGCTCATATTAATAACCAAATACCATAATCAATAGATTCAAATAATGGTAAGTCTCATCTCAAGATACCTAGCACAACATTAATATCAAGTCTTTGGACAGTAATATTAATTGTAAATGGTACTCTTGTTGTAGTGATCGAACATTGATAATAATTTATGTCAAATAATAAATCTATCTTTTGATCGACTTATTATTCACATGTATAACCTTATAATTGTCACATGTTTACCACCATAGGTGTGTAAGTAATTCGGCCAAGTATTAACCTTCCTTTGGGCCGACTAAGACCCGCATGAATTTACAAACACACAAACATCCAATATTCCTCATAAACAATCTACACAAGAGAGGTCACTTTGGTGACATCTTGTTTCAATTAGCCCATTTAGAATAATGGACTATTTTATTTAACGAGAAAAGATATACCATAAATTATTTGAATTTTTATTGAAGAAAAAACCCTCATTAAATTTTCCGAAGTGGGCCGGGCCGAATACAAAACGGGCCTGACCCAATCAGTTCTGTCATGCGCATGACCCAACCTTATCTTTCATGCGCATGGCAAAGATAAGTAGCGCATGGCCCGAGGCGGAATAAAATCAACAACAGATTGTTAATGATGCACGCAGATCAATGAAATACTCATGAAAGAAAAAAAAATTAATACCAATTATTGCGCTGGAACAAGAATTGGAAAAACAATCTCAATGCACATGTCACGATGAAACAAAACTTTGCACATATAAAGCCCATATTGGTGCCCACTGCTCTTGAATGGGTGTATCTTGCACTCCCCAACACTGAACAGAAGATCAACATATGCCTTTATATTTTAATTAAAAGAAAACACTGAATTCCCAATGGCTTAACATGGATAAAGCTCTGATACCACTTGTTGGAAACAAGAATCTAGAAAACCTTATTGTCAACCAAGATCCTCCATGTCAAATCATTGAGAGATGTAAAGCGGAAACATACCTTGATCCATTGTGGAAGTTGTTCGCAGGTTGTTGATCTTCCAATCCAATATGGCTGCCCAGAGAAACCCTCTTGATTCTTTCTGATGATGGGATGTCAGAGAGAATAGGAACTTACCATATGAATTGGGGACCATAACCCTAATATATAATAATGAGATTTGCTAATTCTAATTTGTCCCCTCATCAAATTAGAATTAGTATTATGGTATCTACACATTAATCCCATGACAATTATACCCTTAAGCCTTAAAACTTTAAGTCTTAATTAGATCACTTTAATTAGGCTTAACCAAAGATATCATAACACATTTAATGGTTATGTGTGTGGCCCCACATGATGGAATTTTCCAACAGCATCCTGCAATGCTTTAGCAATTTATCATAGATTTCCTCTGTTTTGGGCATGTTTTGGGCACTTCAAACTCATATCACTTTTCCAGTTTCTCCTTGCTTGAAGGCTTAGCTGTTGTTTGCAAAGTTTGAAAACTCGGCTCGGTTCGAGTCAACTTGGACTCAATTATGATTGAGTTGGATCAGTTCGTACTCAGCCGAGTCCTCAAATCCTCGGGCGGAAGATTCTTTCTTTGTTTTGTAAACCAAAACTATAGGGTGCAGACACCATTATTTATCTCCATCCAATTCCTTGTAAAAGTAGTGCACTTATTATGCTACTTGAGGTCTCACTGTAGATGTCTTGGAAATGAGGAGATGTAATTAGAAAACTATGGTGAATACTAAAAATCATAACACCATGTATTTAACAAAAAATAAATAAAGAAATAAAATAAATCCAAATAAGAAGAGTTTGGAGTTCACAACACTTCTATGTATTATGGCCGTTGTAATTTTTTTTTTGTTTTTTGTTTATTTTATATATATATTTTTTGTTTATATGGCTTTGTGTTGGTATATGCCTTTTTTACCATATGATGTACCCTATTTTTCTCCAATATAATTTTACCATGTAGGGCAAGTTCAGTAGGGGTCATTGCCAAAGATTCCTCTTCGGTTCTCCTCGCTATTGAGGAAAACCCATGCTTGATAAACCCATGCAGTGAGGGAAGCAGATTTCCTCTTTCCACGCAAGGGCAAGTTCAGTAGGGGTCATCGCCAAAGATTCCTCTTTGGTTCTCCTCGTTATTGAGGAAAACCAATGCTTGATAAACCCATGCAGTGAGGGAAGCAGATTTCCTCTTTCCACGCAAGTGCTGATTTCAGCAGTCCAACCTCCCCCCATCGGATCCCTATATTCCTTGGTTTTAAAGGGGGAGAATATAAGGTGTTTTCTTTGCCGGAGAATCGAGGACTGAACCCTTCCATCGATTCTTTCTCTCTCATCCCTCTCTCCCCTTCCTCTCGAATCCCTCTTTCTTCTCCCTTTCTCGTCTTCCTCTTTACTGCCGCAGACCCTTTCTCAACTCCCTCTCTCAACCTCTCCCTAATTCCCACCTACCCTCCCTCTCTCTCTCTCTCATCCCTCTCTTTGTCTCTCTAGCGACCATCTCCATCACTGCTATTGAGACAGTAGCAGCTCAAGTTGACTCCACCTAGGCATGCCTCCCACAAAATCAACGGCAATCTTTTGGTAGCACCACTATCTTCAATCAACCATCACACCTGTGGTTTATTTTTTTTCTATTTTCCTTCTTGCACCCCAACTTCTTTTTTTTTCCTTCTTACCCAAAGTTAGGTCTTTATTTATCTTTTTTGTTTTCCTGGATGGCTGTAGAAACATGGTTCATGGTTGTAAGGAATCAGTTTCGCCAGTGTAAGGGCTTTCTCAAATTGGATAAATCTTCAACTCTCTTGTGGATCTACATCTTGTTGGTGCTTTTAACACATGGTCGAATCATCAATATAATGTCAAAATTAGACCCGTTTCTAGTTACCAATGATTGGAGAGATCTATATCCAGAGGTTAATCATTGCGCCCTGCCTTAGCCGGCGTCTGATCACTGCCCAATTATCCTAGACTTAAAATGTGAGAGATGGGGTCCGGCCCCATTTTGGTTTGAGCTAATGTGGTTGGAAGAGAAGCACCTGACATCTCCAATTAAGGGAGTAGAAACCAAACAAGACCCACCCAGATGTTTTTATTTATTCATAGGGGTGGTATTCATCTCCCAAGCTGACCTAAAACCCAAATTAGATGGGGTTTTCGAATGCTGTTCTAGTCCCAAGAAAAAACCAGATGATAATTTATTTGAAAGAGTGTTATTATTATCTAATTCTGGCGTAAATGGAATTTTAGATGATTTTACTGAATAAAACATTAGAGAAACAGAAGCCATACAAGGAGGTATTGTTGAATGCTCCCCTAAAGCCTTGTCAGATGCAGAAACCAAATAAGATCCAGATGAAAGTTTAGTTGCAGGAGTGCCAAACATCTCCAAAACTGACCCAAAATCAGGTGGGGTTGTGGGCTGCAGTTCTGAAGCCTTACCACATGTAGAAACCAAGGAAAAGCCAGATGACAATTTATTTGAACGAGTGCCAGTCGTATCAAATTGTCGCCTCCATCTCAGTTCAGATGGATTTACTGAACCAAATTTGGGAGAAATGAAAGCCTGTAAAGGAGGTATTGTGAAATGCTCTTCAAAAGCCTTGTCGGGTGTAAAAACCAAACAAGACCCGGATGAAAGTTTACTCACAGGAGTGCTATTTATCTCCAAAACTGGCCCAAAACTAAGATCAGAAGGTTGGGTGGAATGCTGCCCTTCTAAACCTTTGTTTTGAGTCTCAACCTAACAAATCCCCGTTTCCAATTTCTTCTCACTGACTCCATCTTCCACAAATTCCATCAAATGAGGAGTTATACCTGTATCAGTTCTTATTAAAGATTGCTGCTTTTCAAGCGTGGACTGTGGATATCTCTCCAGAAACTGCTCTCCAAAAATGCTTCTTTTCCCGTTCTGCCATTGGGTGAGATATGAGCTTCTGGGTTTATGCGGATTCTGAGATTTGGGTTCGCTTAGTTTTTCAAGATTGGATTTTGGGGGACTTTTTTGGTGATCAAGGATCCGAGAGAGAGCTTCGTCGTAGGGTCCGATAGTGGAGGTTGGGGAAGAAGAAGAAGAAGGTTCTGGAAGGGGAAAAGATGAGGATAGTTTAGATTGTTTTGGTTCTTCCATCTTTGATATCAGTTTGGGGGCATCGTTCATATCACTTTTTCCTAAAAGAAAGAGAGAGCTTGGAATCAAAGATTACAGACCTATAAGTTTGATTGGGAGTATTTACAAGTTCTTGGCAAAAGTGTTGGCCGGAAGAATAAAGAGGGTGTTGCCGAACATTATATCCAATGAGCAAGGAGCTTTTGTGAAGGGGAGGCAAATCTTGGAAGGGGTGCTTGTTGCTAATGAGTGTTTGCATTTGATGAACCGAGAGGCGTCCAGGGCTGATTTGTAAATTGGATTTGGAAAAGGCTTATGATAGAGTAGATTGGGACTTCTTGGACTATAACCTGCTTAGAATGGGGTTTGGAGCAAAATGGAGGAAATGGATTAAGGATTGCGTTTCATCCGCTTGTTTTTCAATCATAATTAATGGGTCGCCCAAAGGGTTCATTTCGGCACAGCGGGGTATCAGACAAGGGGACGCCCTTTCCCCCTTTCTTTCTGTTATTGTGGCTGAGGCTATGAGTAGGATGATTAAGGCTGTGGCTTCCGAAGATTTGATGAGTGGCGTCAAGGTGTACGATGGTGTTCCTCTAACTTCTCTTTTGCAGTTTGCGGATGACACTCTTATCTTTTGTGCAGCTAATGAAGATCAGATTCAAAATGTGAAGCTACCCTATTGTGCTTTGAGGCAGTGTCAGGCTTAAAGATCAATTTCTTTAAGAGTGAACTGATTGGGATAAGAGTTGAGGAGGCTATGCTGGCCCACTATGCGGATATTTTGGGGTAAGGTAGGTCACCTCCTCTTTTCTTATTTGGGACTTCCCCTCTGTCAAGGCTCAAGTAATAAATCTTTGTGGAATCCAATTGTAGAGAGGGTGGAAAACAAGTTAGCTTTGTGGAAAGCCAATTATCTCTCAATTGGAGGAAGGTCAGTTATCATTAAATCAGTCTTACCTAACCTCCCGATGTACTTCATGTCTTTATTTAAATGTCCAATCTCGGCCGTCAATCATATAGAGAAGCTTCAAAGGAATTTTCTTTGGCAGGGGAGAATTGGTGGAAAGAAGTTTCACTTAGTGGATTGGGCTTCAGTTTGTAAACCAAAACGAGAAGGTGGATTGGGTACAAGGCCCCTTAGGGAGATGAATCTAGCCTTGCTAGGCAAGTGACTATGGAGGCTTCGGATTTGGGAATGAATCTAAAGGGTTGTGGAGAGACATTATGCTAGCAAAATATGGTAGCTCGAGGGATGGATGAGATTTCCACTATGCTTCCTACAGAAGTTCTAGCATATGGAAAGGGATTACTTTAGTCCAAGAAGACTTTAAGAGAAATCTGAAGTATCGGGTAGGATCGGGGGAGAAGGTGAGGTTTTGGCTTGATAACTGGGTTGGCGACCGGCCGTTGGCAGCCCAATTTCCAGATTTGGTGAAGTGTGCTATGGACAAGGAAGCTACGGTTTCCAGTTACCTGGAAACAATTGGGTTTGGAAGCCAATTAATATGGAGCCCTATCTTTAGAAGAAATCTAAAGGAGAATGAGGAGAGTCGGTTACTACTTCTTCTTAATGTTCTAAGCTTGGTTTATATCCCTGGGGAACAAGACTAAAGAGTTTGGACTCCCTCTCGTGACAACAGTTTTTTAGTTACTTCTTTCTGCATGGCTTTTTCAGAGAGAGTAGGGACTACTCCATCTTTGGGAAGGCTATGGAAATTAAAAACCTCACCTAGAGTTTTGGGGTACGTTTGGTAACCATCCTCAGCGAGGAATCCTCGCATGTTTTCTGTGCTTCCGTGGAAAATCCACATTTGGTAATGCAAGGAAAACTGCATCACAGAATCCCTACGTCCATGCTCTCGTGCATAACCCCCGTCAGACCTTCCCCCCTCTGAAAGAAAAAAAATCCACGAATGGATTGAAAGGCGGAGCTACAGTGCAGAGTGCGGTAGTATAGGGTTGTCCGTTTTTTTTCAAAATTTGGCCTTTTCTAGGCCCCACAATTAAGATCTGAACCGATAATCTTGTTTAAAAGGCACAAAACGGCTGGGGCGTCAAATATCAATCGTTGATTGTTCGCAGATTTTGAGATATTTACAAAAAGAAGTCCAGATCGTGGGATGGCAATTTATGGAATTTTGTGGGGCCCATCGGTGAAATCCAAACTATCCAATCTCTTCGGAATGCCTAAAACGACTATGGGTTCAAATTTGGTATCCTGATTCATCATGGATCATGAGACATTGGCCAAAAACTACTGACTGTTGAATTCACACAATACAAAAAAAGGGATGAAAAACATAATCATGATCTAAATCGTGAGCTATCTTTGGAAGGTCAAAAACGGCTAGTTGATCAAATTTCAGCCATTAATCATGTCTAGATATCGAGATATTTGCAAAAACGTCCATATTCTAAAATATTAATTTTTTTATTTTTGTGAGGCCCTTTTGCACGATCCGAACCGTTCAAATACTCTAGATCGCCCAAATTGACTTTGAGTGAAAAGTTGAGGTCCTGATTCTTCATAGATCTTGAGTTATTTCCAAAAAACTTACAACTATTGTATCATATATTCTACTAACGGTGGGAATCCTCTTTCAATGCCAAACCTAGAACTCTCTTTACAAATCCTATATGGGGATGGCTTGATTCCATTGGAACAAAGGAATCGTCTGGAGCATAGAATCCCCTCCCTACCATGGATGCTTACCAAACTTACCCGTGGTGTTTGGATGGTTAGCTCTCTGAAATAGAATCCTAACTATGGATAATTTAAGAAGAAGAGGTATGGTCGTGGTGAATGTTTGCCCTTTGTGTCTTAAGAGCGAGGAGTCTGTGGATCGTATTCTTCTTTAGTGCAACTTTGCTCATAGGACATGGAGTGTGGTGTTGGGTTGGTTTGGGTGTACCTGGGTCCTCCCTGACTCTCTCTCAAATGTATATGAAGCCTGGATTTTTCCATCTCTGGCGCCTAGGGGAAAGGAAATGTGGAAGCTGTCTTTCTTGGCTCTTATATGGATTATCTGGAAGGAGAGAAGCGCAAGGTGTTTCAAAGGGACTGCTTCATGTGTCGATTCGATTACCGAAAAGATAAAGCTTTCGGTAGCTTTTTGGGTGTCTATTATCCCAAATTTTCAAGGGATTCTACTGGACCAATTGTTGCTAAATTGGAAGGAAACTACCCTGTCTTATTAGCTTCTCCGCCTTTCAGTGTTTGGTTATGTTTGTCCTGTTTGGTTGTTTTTTTTTTTTTTCGGTGTTCTTTGTAAGCTTTTCATTATATTTCTCTTGTACTGATTGTTGTTTCTTAGTGTATTTACCATTTAAAAAAAAAGAAACAAAGAATCAAAGCCAATACGTCACCCGTAATTGGAGGGCTTTCCCTTCTTTTTAGGGAAATAGTCAGGTCAGAACTATTCTCACCGTTCAAACTGTGAGAACTATGGGTGGGGCCCACCTATCACCCAATCCAAACCTTGCAATGGACAGGGACCTCCTTGATAGTCACATGCCTCAGGGTTTGGCACTAATGCGAATGAACCGGATCGTTGGATCGACTATATACCCATATGAATGGATTGGGCTTGTCGGCCATGGATGAAGGGTTAGAAGCATGGGATTGGGGCCAAACTTGATATTCGGGGTGGTCTCATATAGATCTTTCAATCCCCACCGGTCCCATTCCAAAATGAGGCCCCCAGTGGGCCCCATAAAAAAAGTTCTTACGGTGACTCCGTGAGAATAGTTCTCACTGGATCACATCCCTTCTTTTTAAGGTAAGAAAAATCTTATTTAAGCAAATCTTTTAGATCTTTTCTCAATTTTTTTTTGATAGGAATGTTCTAAAAATTATTCATGATGCATGTTTGAAGCTTTAAATTTATTCATACAGGCATTTTGTGGGCCATTTTCTTTTTTTCTATTTTTTCATTTTTCTCATAAATATCTGTAAACTTTTGGGGACTTTTGAATGACGTAAGATTTTTTTTTCCTCCAAAACTTTGCTTACAAAGACCATTTCATTTTGTCCTAAATTTATATGTTCCATAAATCAGTCCATTAGAAAGTCCGGGATCCAAACCCTAGATTTTTTTTTTTGTGGGGTGGTGGGGGGGGGGGGGGGGGGTGTTGAGCTTAATTTTATGCCAATTATGACAAATCTTAATTTCTTCTTAGCAATTAAGCACAAGTGATGTTTATGGAAATTGAAGAGCGGAAGCATATATGATAAACATTCACCATAACACAATCATATATAGTGGTTCGGCCAAGTTGCCTACATCCACTCCCGACTTGTGTTCCTACAACCCACTGGTATTCCACTCTTAGTAGCACGAACGGGAGAGGGAGCGGGAGCGGGGGCAAGGGAGCGGATGATCACAGAAGTGTGGGAGCGCCGTCGGGAGCGTTTAGGAAAAATTATGAGTATTTTTATGTTTTTTTAATATAGTTAAATGTCAAATAGAAAATATCATTCTACCACTTAAATTGCAAAACATCAAAAATTTATAATTTTTATATGTGATTCTAGCTGTTCTCTGTATCTTAGTTGCACGAAGCGAGGGCAAGAGCGGTATCAGTGTTAGTGGATTATAGGAGCTCCTCTTTCGGGACGGGAAATGTTTAGGAATAATACATGAAAATATGAAATACAAGTAAACATTATTATGCATCATTCATATCAATTGCAAAGATTGTCATAGTGACCAAGTAATATTATGGTTATATTAAGTAATTGAGCAAATTTAAGTTGATATTTTTCTAATGTCTTATCATTACTTACGTTTTCTCTTACTTGGTATCTTCTATATTTGTTTCTTTTGGGATTTATATGCCTAAGAGTTTCTATCTTATTTGGGAGCGGGTTCATTTCTCAATGGGAGCGAGGTTCCGAGGTGGGAGCGCCACCCATATAAGAGTTTCCTGCAACTAAGATTCCACTAATTCAATGGAGGTCTACGGTTCGCCTCAAACGTTACAAACACTTATGCTTTTCAAAGGCTTAGCAATAAGCTTTACATATGCTTTTCTAGGGTAAGCAATAGCCGTTACAATCAAAGACTTTATCTCTCAAAATTGTGTCTAACAATACACTAATAGGGATACAACGGAATACAAGATGTGAAAGTGATTTTCCTCTCAATTTATACACATTAAGATGATTTCAAAGACTGCAACTCAATGAATATATGTATGCATGATACCTCTAATCATTTTAAAATGATGGTTCGTGAAAGATAAGTCAAACAAGAAGACTTTCTAAAGTGATAATCCATGATAATGAGATCGGGGTATAAAATGTTGAACACATGTTTGAACAAGAAACAAACTTGATATTTGAAAAATGAAAATCAAAGACTAGCAAGTTTGATCATAGAATGAAAAACACGTGTAAAAAGGATAATGTTGAATCCATAATGATAAGCGTGTTGGAGGTGTAAATCATGTTATGGAAAACAACATTTAAAAAGGCATCAATTCTCATTACACAAATCATGCTATAAAAGAAAATCAAAGATTTTGGCCAAGCGTGGAATTTTAGTAAAGGAAAAAGCACTAACTTGATATAAATCTAAGGTTGAAATTCAAGCTTTAGTTTTCCCTTTCTTACTAGTCTTCCTTAGGTCTTCTCCTTCCTCTGCCCACCAAAAAAAAAAAAAACCTCACAAGCCCTTGAAACTAGCTTCTCAATTTATATAATTTTTTTTCAAAGTTATTGTATCAAAAAAATTATTTTTTAAATGATTTTCCTAAAAGGGCTACTCCAAAGAGATTCACACGTCTTAAAATTAACACGATGATAACAATGATTTTTAAATCATGATCCTAAGATGCCTAAAAAGATATGTAAATGAGATCATAAAAATGCATGAAGAATCAAGATTAAAGTCATAAAACCATGCATGAGGAATTTTTAAAATTCAAGATTTGAAATTAAGAACTATGCATGAAGATTTTCAAGGTTTGAAAGTTAAAAACATGTGCAAATGAGAGATCAAACTTTTGCAAAAATATGAATGCATCCAATCAAATTGCAACATAAAATTCCTAACGGTAATTAGTAAGCACCAACTATTAAACAGTTAGTAGTACTAGTATATTGCATATTACATAATCAGAGTACAATGGTTCAAAATAGCGGCCGTAGCAGCTGAGGCCGCTATTTGAAAAATAGTGGTGCTATGGTCTAAAACCTAGTAGGCCCAAGTAGTTTTAATTTAAAACACTATTTTTTTTCCTTAATAGTCTTTCCTAAAGTTGTCTCTGCCCTTATATGGTTCCAAATCACGAAAAAAACACAAGTTGTCTGCCCACAAGATTTAAATTCTTTTGACTACTTATAAAATTCACACCGTATGCCGCTACGTATCGCTCACAATGAAGTATTTTGGCCACTGGCTACTATGCCTGCCACAACCACCATTTTGATCCTTGCATAGAACATAATACATGATTGATGATGCTCATGATTTTACATACTATGTACATAGTAAATACTAAATTATAATCTTCGGCATTTATTAGGTCTTAATATACTTGAGCAACATGAATGTAGGTGAATAACAAATAAAATCACTATTCTTATTATACAATAGGGATAAATGCAGATTACCTACCTGTACTTTGCCAGGATTTCAGACAACCCCCTGTAGTTTGGTTTTTTTTTACTAAACCTACCTGAACTTGTAATGACAATGTAAATACAGACGTCCGTGACGGAAAATAATGAATGACGAAATTACCCCTCCATATATAACTCTTGTGTTGCACTTTTCCATCGTTTTTGCTCTTTTTGGATTTTCTTCGAAGAAGGAGCGATTTTGGGAGAAAGCAACCACAACGGATAGGGTTAAGCGATCACTGCCTGCAAGAAGCGATCAAGAACGTTTTTCCTCTTGAAAATCCATCAATAAGGTGGATCTATTTCACGATGTGGTTAGGGTTGTTCAAAGACGCAGCGATTTTGGGAGAAACCGCAGCCATGTTAGGGTTCTTCAAAGACCTCCTTCAAGAAGCGATCAACCCCTATTTCAGACTTTGTTCAGATCAAGAAGTGGTCAATCAGAATCCATCAAGAAGGTTTAACGATTTCAGAGGTATGTACTTATATCAAACCCTTAATAATGTGTGATGCCGAGGGTTTTGGGTTTGGGTTTTGATTAAAAAGATCTCTATGGGTTCACATCTCTACGTGCATGGATTGTAAAGTTGCATTTTTTTATTCTGTCTTTTTTTTGTCTCATTTTAGTGAATGGGGATGAGGAAATTTCGTTGTCTGTGATAGTGATGTGTGAAAATGGTCCCCTCTTGTGCTATCTATTTCAACTGTTTTATGTTTTTTTGTTTTTTGTTTTTTTATGAATGTTGGTGGAGGATGATCCCCACCTGTCTGCACTATGTCGAGTGCTTTTGCCTTTCACATATGGAGGGGACCACAGTGACAAAAAAAAAATCCTGTTCTTAAATTCTGTGTATGGATTTGCCTTCTTTTACATACAAATGTTGTTTGAAGTGACCAAGTGGCCAATTTTGTTTCTTATTGTATACGGATTTGCCTCCTCTTACATGCAGATGTCGTTTGAAGAAGTGACAATACGTTTCCACCATGATGGTTATTTCACACAGCCACTAAATATTGTATACCTTGGGATTGTGGTAGATGAGGTCACTAACTTTGATATTGATAAAGTATCATTTTTTGAGTTTAGGGATTATATGATGGAATTAGGGTACCTAGATAACAGTATGATGTATTTTAAGGTGCCAGACTTGGGTTTTGATGATGGTATGAGGCGAATTGAATCAGATAAGGATGTATTTCTCCTGATGGAACATTATAAAGGCAGTGAGGTGTTGACCATTTATGTAGAGAGGGGACATGGACCTCTGATGGTAGTGTCACCTAAAGGGAAGATCTTGATGCAGAATGTTGACAACAAAGGTGTCTTGAAGAAGTTACCTACAGCAGAAGTTGGGTCAAGTAGTAGAAAAACCAACTCTGAGGAGGATTATGCTGCTCATGTTGAGGATGTATCTGCTTTTGATGAAGGCACTGATGATGACCAAGATGATGATGACAGTGAGGTTGAGCCTCCAGAGTTGTATGAGGATGTTGAGAAGGCTGATGATGAGGATATCTTCAGAGCACCTCCTGAGAAAGAATCACAACTTCATGAAGCTGAGTATATGCAAGGAGAACAAACACAAAACCAGCAAGAAACACAAACCCCAAACCAGTAGGGAGAACAAACCCAAAATCAGCAAGTACCAGTTGATGAGAACTGGTTTACAGATGATGAGGGAGGGGATGAGCTTCATTCTTTGTATAGCTCATCTGATGAGAACAGGGCAGATTGGCCTGAATTTAATGAGTTGACTAATATAGGGAATCCACAACTCAAGTTGGGCATGATATTTACGAGTCCACAGGTTGTTGGGATTGGTGTATGCCCTAAAGCCCACTAGCTGCTTTCTCATCTTTTGTTACTGGATATTTACTGGTTATTTAATGCAAAGACTCTTTTATGCTTAAACATGTATATATGTATGGTTGTGTAAGGCCCATTGTTCTAGTAAATGAATTAGGTGTGTAGTGTCTACACACAGATAGGTCTAATTCATGGACAACTGGAAACATCATATTTGTTCATAACTGAAAGATGGAGCTGGGCACTTCATCTTGGTAGAAGTTATAATGAGATACTCTCCTATATAGGGTGACATACCTAAGTCACGGGAGGGCTTTCCCGGATCTATCTCATTAGTGCATGTGTCATGCATTGAACAGGACCGTTGTAGGTGTGATCTCTAAAATAGTACTATCACAGAAAAGAGATCAAGTCACCTCATGCTACTAAGTAACCGGTGCTCTTAATCTTGAGCATTTGTGGATGAACTGACGAAGTCAAATTCTTGTGCTTTGATACACTATGGGTGAGATTCTTTTCATGGGTCAACAGCTCTGTGTTTTGGGTACTCGGACTTGATCAGTTGGGACGTGCAAATGCAATATAGAATCTATGCCATCTGATGATGGAATAATCGTCCCCTTAGAATTATCCGATTAATCATCAAAATCTAAGATCTTAGTATATGGATGTTCCATATGGATATTGAACTTGTGGGTCGCTCCTTGGATCAAGAGAATGATATTCGAATGATGATTATGTTTAAAGATATGAAGTTCTAAGGTTTAGATGTAATCGGGAAGGTTGATAGTACATATGATAACCTGACTCGATTATGGATGTTACATAGAGGGGCATTCAGGTCATTACACTTAGTAGGTCGAAGACAACAGTCATTTTATGACGAGCTTATTATAATATATATTTGCCCTTGGAGTTCAACCATAACTCTTTAGTGGAATGAGTTAAGGTTAAAATGGTCTTAATGTTGCTATGGGTTTAGCATGGACATTTTGGTCATTTTGGGAGCCAATGGCAAATATGTCTTTTGGTCCCTTCTCTAGTCACTTACCAAGATTGGCATGGTTTCCTAAGATGTTTAGATAACATAAGGATGAATTATTTTAGTGGAAAAATAATTTTGAATTTAAATTCAAATAGGCCTTTGATGGCATACATGAATTTAACTCTAGATAAATTGTATGTGGGCCATGGTGTGCATTGATATGTGGGACGTCCATAATAGGTTTTCCATGGGTAAGGTTTCCAACTTTGAGTAGGACTCTCTACTTGGAAAGTTGGACTCCTCTTTGGATTAGTATTCCTATGAGTTAGTTTCCTTTTTGGATTAGGAACTTAAAATTAGTAAGTGTTCTACAACTAGGATTACTAATTGTATGGAAAGTTCCTTTTAGTATCCTTTTCTAAATTGGAGTGTTTCTTAAAGGAAATAAGTCTTTCCTTTTTGGACATCAATTAGAATAAGGAGAGATAACTTTATGGAAAAGGTTTCCACAAAAGTTTCTATAAAAGAAACTCATCCCCCTTGGACGTCCAACACACTTTGTGAAACACTTATTAAGCACAAAGAGAGCCCCACACGTCCAGCCTTGGAGAGGTTCTCTTCTTGAGAGAAGAAAGCTTAAGGTCTGAGTTTTTCCCTTGGAGAAATAGTTCTTGTTTCCTAGATTAAGATCCCACCATCTTAGCCAATCAGATTTGGAAGTGAGATAGAGGAGAAGATCAAAGGCAATACTAGTGCAGGAAAATTCCAGCAACTTGTTTGCAAATTTCAAGTCTGAGTTCGGGCCTTTGGATCTATTTTTTCAGAGATTTGAAGTCTACAAATCTTCGAGGTATGAGTCTTCTTCATTCTCCTTTAATTATACACTTGTTGATCATGATTAATGGAGTTTCTATGCGATTCTTTATGGCTGATTTCCGCTGCATAGTGCAGAAATCAGATTTTTTAAAATCTGTCATGCTTTGCATCAGCCATAGTAGTCTCTTTATGAGAAGTTTCAGATCTGAATCGCGGTTTCTTTCAGTGGTATCAGAGCCACTCCATGTGAAATCATGATCCCATGTTGTGTGTAATTAATCCTAGATTGATTATGGGTATGGTGACACCCTATTAAAGTTATGTTGTGATGCATGTTGTGTGCAAGTTTCATTAACATTGCTGGAATTTATTTTCCAGATTTGTTTAATGATGCACATAGTGAGTTTGCATGCACTAACCTCTTTGTTTGCAGCCATGTATTGCATCCTTGATGGTTCGCATGATTGTTATGTGGATTTGGATGTTTTTTAATTAGTTAGAAAGTGTACGATTGTGCGGTTAGCAATCATAGGAAGTTGTAAAGTTTCCTTAATTTTATTCCAACTAGTCTTGATGTAAGCTTTCTTGAAAAGCATAGGAATCTCCAATGTAATTTTGGTTTTGTTTCGAGCCAAGAAGGTTGCAAGAAATTGGAGTCCTTGGAGATGAAGGAGTCAAGACTTCTAGATGCATGAGGAGTCCTAATTCGATTAGGATTTGAAATCCTAAGAATAGGGAGCCATCAAGGAATGCATACTTTTATTTGCTTTTATATATAGAATGCATGGATGAATGCTTTATATAATTGCTATAATTGTCACCTAGAAACATGGCCACCATTAGGCTCTAAAATTGGCATCTTTATTGTATTAGATTGTTTTTAGTTTGGCAAATTATTTTAAACGGAGCTTAGACCAGCACCTTCTATTTGTCTAAGGTTTAAAATTGGATAGGGTTTAGTTTATCTTGGTACCCTTGGTTTCCAAAGGAGGCTAAACTAAAATCTAATTAGATGCTACCTATGGGTTTTCATAACCCAAAATAGGTTTTTGACTCTTTGAAGGGATTTGCTCAAATGTTTTAAAGCAAAGGTTATTTGATTTTAAGATGACTTAAGTCATGAATTTAATTAACCAAGTTTACTAGATTTAAAAAGAGCTTTCGAGTAAAACAATGTAAAGGTCAAAAAGTATAAACCCTAGCGATAAATAATCAAGTGGGAGAGGGGTTTTAGGAAAGACCCCACGGCCTTCCATTTTCGGTTCATGTTATCTCATTAAAGTGTTAGTGGGAACAGCCATCCCTTCGGTGGAGTTCTTTAACTGAAGACCGCTTTGATGGGTTAATAGGTGAACTAATGTGAATATTCATAATGAGGTGTTAGTAGGAGCGGCCATCCCTTCGGTGGAGTTCTTTACTAAAGATCACTTCTATAGAATGTCAATGAAGTGTTGGTGGGAGCGGCCATCCCTTCGGTGGAGCTCTTTACTAAAGTTCACTTCTAGGAAGGATAAAAGTCTCTTCCCTTCGGAAGACTTAATCATAGACATTCTGGGAATTTCATAAGAGATGGTTATACACTTGACATAAGACGGTGATGACCTCTCCTTAGGAGTTAAGGGTTATTTGTCATATGAGGCCAAACCAATCAGTGATTGGACTACCACTGGATGTGTGTCCAGATAGTGATAATCCAAATAAGTCTGCCTTAATTCAACGTGACTGTAGGCTCGGCCATCCCTTCGATGGAGGGTCTATGAGGAGGTTGAAACACTGATGCATTATGATTGGGGTTGAATAATGTAAAAAGTTTCGTGCTTTGTTTTTCCTTTTATAACAAGCACCATATGCATATTACATATATACTGCATGTCTAATTATAAACCGTTTTATATCCAGAAAAAGATGGGTAGAGATTCTTTTAGTCCGTTGATGTGCATTCTTCGTGAGAATAAACTGACTGGCCCTAACTACGTAGACTGGAACAAAAAATCTTGACATAGTACTCACAGCTGAGGAGTACAAGTATGTCTTGCTGGAAAACTGTCCCGAAATTGATGCTAATTCTACTGAAAGGAAATGGAAGAAAGCGAACAGCATGGCTAAATGCTACATGCTCGCTTCCATGTCCAACGTGTTGCAAACACAGCACGAGCAAATGGACACAGCCTATGAAATCATGATGTCCTTGTCTGAGATGTTTGCAGACAAGAGCAGGCCAGCTAGGCAAGCTGCTATGAGGACCATCATGAATGCTAGGATGGCTGAGGGAACACCTGTCAGAGAGCATATGCTCAAGCTGATAGATTGTTTCAATGAAGCTGATATTCTAGGGGCTGAGATTGATGCAGGGAGTCAAACTGACATGATTCTCGAAACTCTGCCGGATTCTTTCAATCAGTTCAAGCTCAATTTCAATATGAGCAAGATGGACATGACTCTACCTGAGTTAATGAAAGAACTCCAGGCGGCAGAGGCCATCATGAAGCCCAAAGCCCAAGCCCACTTTTTCCAGTCTTCCTCTAAACTGAACCCGAAAGGGAAGAAGTCCAAGAAGAAGCAGAATAAGGGAAAAGGGCAGAAAAAGGACAATGCTGGTAATAAGAAGGACAAGGGTACAGATGGAAAGCCCAAAGGGAAATGCTTCAAGTGTGGCCTCAAAGGTCATTGGAAGAAAGATTGTCCCAAGTTCCTGGCCTCAGTTAAGAAAGGTACATCTTTTTCATACTACATTGAAACTTGTCTAGTGGTTGATTCTACTGACTCATGGATAGTAGACTCAGGAGCCACTAATCATATCTGCAATTCATTGCAGGGGTTTCAGATAATGCAGAGAATTGAGAAAGGAGAGTTTGCCTTTAGAGTCGGAACTGGAGCTAAAGTTTGGGCAGTTGCAGTAGGAATAGTTACCTTACATTTTCCATGTAATAGGATATTAGTTTTAAATAATGTTTTCTATGTTCCGGACATGAGGAAGAATTTAATTTCAGTTTCCAGATTAATTGAATTTAATTATTCAGTTTCTTTCCATTCTGGTATTGATATCAGTAGAGATGGAAATATTATATGTTCCGGTAGAATACATGACAACTTATTTTATATATATCCTATTGCTCCCACACTGCATAATGTACAACAAGAAAGCTCAACTTCCCTTAAGAGAAAGGTATCTTCAATCAATGACACATATCTTTGGCATTTACGTTTGGGTCACATTAACCTAAAACGGATTCAGAGGTTGGTAGAAGATGGGCCGTTGAGCTCATTAGATTTCGAACCTTTTCCTCAGTGCGAATCTTGTCTCAAGGGAAAGATGACCAAATGGTCATTCTCTGGAAAGGGACTTAGGTCAAAGGAGTTGTTAGAATTGATTCACACTGATGTGTGTGGTCCTATGAACAAACCGGCTCGAGGAGGGTATGAGTATTACATCACCTTCACCGATGATTACTCTAGATATGGATATGTATACCTAATGCGACGCAAGTCTGAGGCGTTTGATAAATTCAAACAATTCAAGGCTGAGGCGGAGCTACAACTAGGAAAACATATCAAAACCCTTCGATCCGATCGAGGTGGCGAGTACCTCCTGGGTGAGTTCAAGGAGTACCTCACACAACATGGGATTGTGTCTCAGTTGTCTGCACCGGGTACACCCCAGCAAAATGGTGTAGCGGAGAGAAGAAACCGTACCCTTCTTGATATGGTAAGGTCCATGATGAGTCATGCAACCCTACCTATATCTTTTTGGGGATATGCCTTAGAAGCAGCAGCATACATTTTAAATCTGGTACCATCTAAGTCAGTACCTAGGACACCACAAGAAATGTGGACAAGTCGAAAACCTAGTTTAAGACATATTCACATTTGGGGTTGTCCAGCCTATGTACTAAATGATAAAGCTACCAAGCTGGAACCCAGATCGGAAATGTGCTACTTCATTGGGTATCCTAAAGGAACGAGAGGTGGCATCTTTTATCATCCAAAGGAGCAAAAAGTGCTCATCAGCACTCATGCTAGGTACTTGGAGGATGATTGTATGATGCACCAAGAGCTTAGTTGTAAAGAAACCCTTGAGGAGATTCTTCCGGGATCTCCTATAACATCTGTACCAGATCCTGAGGCAGTAGATGAAAAAGATATTCCTTTGAACACTCCGGAGCCTCGTCGTAGTGGGAGAATTTCTAGACAACCAGAAAGATATCTAGGAGTGTCTTTTAAGACAGACTCTGAAGATCTGGTTGAGGATCCTGCTAGTTATGATGAAGCAGTAACGGATATAGATGCTGACATGTGGCAGCAAGCGATGAAATCTGAAATGGATTCTTTGTATTCCAATCAAGTCTGGGAACTTGTAGATGCACCTGAAGGGATTAAACCCATAGGGTGCAAGTGGATCTACAAGAGAAAGAGAGGAGTGGATGGGAAGGTGGAAACCTTCAAAGCAAGACTGGTGGCGAAAGGATATACTCAGAAAGAGGGCATCGATTATGAGGAAACCTTTTCACCAGTGGCTATGCTTAAGTCCATAAGGATTCTCTTGGCCATCGCATGTCATTATGACTACGAGATATGGCAGATGGATGTCAAGACAGCTTTTCTTAATGGAAGTCTTGACGAATGCATCTATATGATGCAACCAGAGGGCTTCATTGCTAGTGGCCAAGATAACATGGTTTGTAAACTTAAGAAGTCCATCTATGGACTTAAGCAAGCATCTAGAGCATGGAACATCAAGTTTAATCAGGCAGTCAAATCCTTGGCTTTGATCAAAACATTGATGAACCATGTGTGTATAAGAAAGGAAATGGGAAAGCAGTTGCATTTTTGGTTCTATATGTAGATGACATATTACTCATAGGAAATGATGTAGGTTTATTGTCATCCACAAAGGTTTGGTTATCCTCTCAATTTCAGATGAAGGATTTGGGTGAGGCCAGCTATATCTTAGGGATCAAGCTTTTGCGTGATCGCAAGAATAAGATGTTAGCCCTATCCCAATCTTCTTACATTGAGAAGATATTGGTCAAGTTTAACATGCATGACTCCAAGAAGGGCCTCCTACCTTCTAGACATGGAGTACCACTGTCCCGAGATCAATGTCCAAAGACATCTGAAGAGACAGAGACCATGAGGAGAGTTCCATATGCATCCGCTGTTGGAAGCCTCATGTATGCTATGTTATGTACTAGACCAGATATTTGCTTTGCCGTTGGCATGGTTAGCAGATATCAGTCAAACCCTGGACCTATGCATTGGACAGCTGTTAAGCATATATTCAAGTATCTTCGGAGAACGAAAGATTATATGCTAACCTTTCGAGCAGATGATCTAACGCCATTGGCGTATACAAACTCTGATTTCCAATCTGATAGTGACGCCAGAAAGTCTACCTCAGGGTACGTCTTTACTTTGTCAGGAGGGGCTATATCATGGAGAAGTGTCAAGCAATCCTGTATAGCTGATTCTACCATGGAAGCAGAGTATGTGGCGGCATCGGAAGCTACGAAGGAAGCGGTATGGCTCAGAAAATTCCTGTTGGAATTGGGAGTTGTTCCTGCAGTGCATAAACTGATTGTCATGTACCGCGATAACACTGGTGCTGTAGCACAGTGCAAAGAGCCCAGGAATCACAAGAAAGGCAAGCACATTCAGAGAAAGTACCACTTGATCCGGGAATTCATTCAGGATGGAGAGATAGTGGTGGAGCATATTGCTTCAGCAAATAACTTAGCTGACCCATTCACTAAGACTCTTACTGAGAAAGTCTTCACTTCTCATGTTGAGTCTATGGGTGTTAGGTTAGGAAGCAGTGATCTTTAGTGCAAGTGGGAGTTTGTTGGACTGGTGTATGCCCTAAAGCCCACTAGCTGCATTCTCATCTTTTGTTACTGGATATTTACTGGTTATTTAATGCAAAGACTCTTTTATGCTTAAACATGTATATATGTATGGTTGTGTAAGGCCCATTGTTTCTAGTAAATGAATTAGGTGTGTAGTGTCTACACACAGATAGGTCTAATTCATGGACAACTGGAAACATCATATTTGTTCATAACTGAAAGATGGAGATGGGCACTTCATCTTGGTAGAAGTTATAATGAGATACTCTCCTATATAGGGTGACATACCTAAGTCACGGGAGGGCTTTCCCGGATCTATCTCATTAGTGCATGTGTCATGCATTGAACAGGACCGTTGTAGGTGTGATCTCTAAAATAGTACTATCACAGAAAAGAGATCAAGTCACCTCATGCTACTAAGTAACCGGTGCTCTTAATCTTGAGCATTTGTGGATGAACTGACGAAGTCAAATTCTTGTGCTTTGATACACTATGGGTGAGATTCTTTTCATGGGTCAACAGCTCTGTGTTTTGGGTACTCGGACTTGATCAGTTGGGACGTGCAAATGCAATATAGAATCTATGCCATCTGATGATGGAATAATCGTCCCCTTAGAATTATCCGATTAATCATCAAAATCTAAGATCTTAGTATATGGATGTTCCATATGGATATTGAACTTGTGGGTCGCTCCCTGGATCAAGAAAATGATATTCGAATGATGATTATGTTTAAAGATATGAAGTTCTAAGGTTTAGATGTAATCGGGAAGGTTGATAGTACATATGATAACCTGACTCGATTATGGATGTTACATAGAGGGGCATTCAGGTCATTACACTTAGTAGGTCGAAGACAACCGTCATTTTATGACGAGCTTATTATAATATATATTTGTCCTTGGAGTTCAACCATAACTCTTTAGTGGAATGAGTTAAGGTTAAAATGGTCTTAATGTTACTATGGGTTTAGCATGGACATTTTGGTCATTTTGGGAGCCAATGGCAAATATGTCTTTTGGTCCCTTCTCTAGTCACTTACCAAGATTGGCATGGTTTCCTAAGATGTTTAGATAACATAAGGATGAATTATTTTAGTGGAAAAATAATTTTGAATTTAAATTCAAATAGGCCTTTGATGGCATACATGAATTTAACTCTAGATAAATTGTATGTGGGCCATGGTGTGCATTGATATGTGGGACGTCCATAATAGGTTTTCCATGGGTAAGGTTTCCAACTTTGAGTAGGACTCTCTACTTGGAAAGTTGGACTCCTCTTTGGATTAGTATTCCTATGAGTTAGTTTCCTTTTTGGATTAGAAACTTAAAATTAGTAAGTGTTCTACAACTAGGATTACTAATTGTATGAAAAGTCCCTTTTAGTTTCCTTTTCTAAATTGGAGTGTTTCTTAAAGGAAATAAGTCTTTCCTTTTTGGACATCAATTAGAATAAGGAGAGATAACTTTATGGAAAAGGTTTTCACAAAAGTTTCTATAAAAGAAACTCATCCCCCTTGGACGTCCAACACACTTTGTGAAACACTTATTAAGCACAAAGAGAGCCCCACACGTCCAGCCTTGGAGAGGTTCTCTTCTTGAGAGAAGAAAGCTTAAGGTCTGAGTTTTTCCCTTGGAGAAATAGTTCTTGTTTCCTAGATTAAGATCCCACCATCTTAGCCAATCAGATTTGGAAGTGAGATAGAGGAGAAGATCAAAGGCAATACTAGTGCAGGAAAATTCCAGCAACTTGTTTGCAAATTGCAAGTCTGAGTTCGGGCCTTTGGATCTATTTTTTCAGAGATTTGAAGTCTACAAATCTTCGAGGTATGAGTCTTCTTCATTCTCCTTTAATTATACACTTGTTGATCATGATTTAATGGAGTTTCTATGCGATTCTTTATGGCTGATTTCCGCTGCATAGTGCAGAAATCAGATTTTTTAAAATCTGTCATGCTTTGCATCAGCCATAGTAGTCTCTTTATGAGAAGTTTCAGATCTGAATCGCGGTTTCTTTCACAGGTATTCAGACAAGCGCTTGTTGAGTGGTCTGTAAGGCAGGGCTATGACATTAAATATCTGAAAAATGAGAACAAGAGAATCACAGATGTCTGTAAACATGATTGTAGATTTAGGATTCATGCATCACCCATGCAGGGTGAGAGGACATTTCAAATTAAGTCTTTCAAACCCAAACATACATGTGGTATGAAATTCAAAAGTCACCTGGTCACTTCAAGTTATATAGCTAATAAATACCAGCAGAGAATGAGTGATGATCCAAAATGGTTAATCCCCGCAATGCAAAAAGAGCTGAGAAGAGATTTGAAGGTTGATTTGTCTCAGGAGAAGTTGTACAGAGCAAAGAGGAAGGCAGCAAATAACATATCTGGAGATATTAGACTGCAATACACTAGATTGAGGGACTATTGTGTCACTGTCCAGAAGCACAATCCGAATACAAGTTTATTTGTGATGACACAAAGACCTCAAATAAAATAGAATTCCATATTTCTAGCGATTGTATGTTTGTTATGAGGCACAAAAGGTCGGGTTTGTGAGTGAATGTTGACCCATAATTGGTCTAGATGGGTGCTTCCTCAAAGGCATTTATGGTGGACAAGTACTGGTTGCAATAGGTAGAGATGGGAATGAGAATATGTTTCCAATTGCAATGGCTGTTGTGGAGGCTGAAAATATGGACTCATGGACTTGGTTTTTGAAATCTCTAATTGATGACATCGGAGATGGGGGTGACATGGGTTGGACTTTTATGTCTGATAGACAGAAAGTACTTGATGCAGCATTTGAGATAGTTGTTCCGACCGCTGAAATTAGACACTGCTTGAAGCATATGTATGATAATTTCAAAAAACTTTTCAAAGGCAAATTGTTAAAAGATGTTATGTGGGCTGCAGCATCATGTGGTTCACCAAGAGAATTTGATAGTCACATGCGGAGGATATTAGAGATGGACCAGGCTGCATATAATTGGCTGATGGCTGCCAATCCAAACAGATGGGCCAGGTCTTACTTTTCCACAAGGGCTAAATGTGATGCACTAACAAACAACCTTTGTGAGTCTTTTAACAGTTACATACTTGATGCAAGAGAGAAACCAATAGTTAGTATGCTTGAGTGTATAAGGAGGAAGCTGATGAACAGAACTCAAGTAAAGTTTAGAGGAATGAGCAAATATGATGGAATAGTTTGTCCGGGGATATTGGAGAAGTTGGAAAAGAACAAGAATGACAGCAGACACTGTTTTGCCAACTGGTCTGGAAGAGGGGAGTTTGAGGTTGATTGTTTTTCGAAAACATTTGTTGTTAATATTGAGACAAGGACATGTTTGTGCAGAATGTGGGATTTGACAGGGATACCATGTAAGCATGCTATTGCATGTATATACATGAATCAAGAGAAGCCTGAATATTACATTCACGCATGCTACAGTAAAGAGGTATATTTGAGGGTATATAATAATATGATACTGTTGGGATTGGTGTATGCCCTAAAGCCCACTAGCTACACTCTCATCTTTTGTTACTGGATATTTACTGGTTATTTAATGGAATGACTCTTTTCTCTTTAAACATGCATATATGTATGGTTGTGTAAGGCCCATTGTTTCTAGTAAATGAATTAGGTGTGTAGTGTCTACACACATATAGGTCTAATTCATGGACACTGGAAACAACATATTTGTTCATAACTGAAAGATGGAGTTGGGCACTTCATCTTGGTATAAGTTATAGTGAGAGACTCTCCTGTATTCAGGGTGACTTACCTAAGTCATGGTAGGACTTTCCCGGATTTATCTCATTAGTGCATATGCAATGCATTGAACAGGACCATTGTAGGTCTGATCTCTAAAATAGTACTATCACTGAGAGAGATCAAGCCACCTCATGCTACTGAGTGACCGGTGCTCTTAATCTTGAGCATTTGTGGATGAACTGACGAAGTCAAGTTCTTGTCCTTTAATTCACTATGGGTGAGATTCTTTTCATGGGTCAACAGCTCTGTATTTTGGGTACTCGGACTTGATCAGTTGGGACGTGCAGATGCAATAAAGAATCTATGTCATCTAATGATGGAATGATCGTCCCCTTAGAATTATCCGATTAATCATCAAAATCTAAGATCTTAGTATATGGATGTTCCATATGGATATTGAACTTGTGGGTCGCTCTCTGGACCAAGAGAATGATATCCGGATGATGATTAAGTTAAGGATATGAAGTTCTAAGGTTTAGATATAATCGAGAAGGTTGATAGTACATTGGATAACCTGACTTGATTATGGATGTTACATAGAGGGGCATTCAGGTCATTACACTAAGTAGGTCGAAGACAACTGTCACTTTCTGACGAGCTTATTATATTATATATTTGTCCCTGGAGTTCAACCATAAATCTTTAGTGGAATGAGTTAAGGTTAAAATGGTCTTAATGTTGCTATGGATTTAGCATGGACATTTTGGTCATTTTGGGAGCCAATGGCAAATATGTCTTTTGGTCCCTTCTCTAGTAATTTTCCAAGCTTGGCATGGTTTCCTAGATGGTTTAGATGACATTTGGATGAATTATTTTAGTGGAAAAATAATTTTGAGTTTAAATCCAAATAGGCCTTTAATGGCATGCATGAATTTAATTCTAGATAAATTATTAGTGGGCCATGGTGTGCATTATCATGTGGGACGTCCATCATGGGAATTCTATAAGGTGAGGTTTCCAATTTTGAGTAGGTCTCTCTACTTGGAAGGTTGGACTTCTCTTTGGATTAGTATTCCTATAGTAAAGTTTCCTTTTTGAATTAGAAACTTAAATTAGTAAGTGTTGTACAACTAGGATTACTAATTGCCAAAGTTTGTGGGATGTTCATTTAGTTTCCTTTTTTAATTGAAGTGTTTCTAAAAGGAAATAAACCTTTAGATTATACTTTCCTTTTAGGACATCTATGAGAATTAGAAGAGATAGCTTTTTAGGAAAGCAATCCCAAAAGTTTCTATAAAAGAGGAAACCCGCCCCCTTGGACGTCCATCCCTATGAAAAAGTGTCCCACACGTCCAGCCCCTTTTCTTCTTCATTGAAGAGAGTTGGAGGTGTGAGATTTTTCCATAGATAAAAGTTCTCAAAAACCCATCTAGAAATCTAGATTAAGATCCCACCATCTTAGCCAATCAGATTTGGAAGTGAAATAGAGAAGAAGATCAAAAGCAACTTTACTGCAGAAAATTCCAGCAAGGTTTTTGCTAATTGCAAGTCTGAGTTCAGCCCTTTGGATCTTTTATTTCAGAGATGATTTGAAGTCTACAAATCATCAAGGTAATAGTCTTCTTGAATCTCCTTTAATTATACATTTGTTGATCATGAAACCATGGAGTTCTTATGCGATATATATGGCTGATTTGCGCTGCCCAAATCAGATTTTTTAAAACCTGTCATGTTACAAGTCAGCCATGGAAGTCCTTCCTTAGTGATATCCAGATCTGAATCGCAGTTTCTTTCAGATACACCCAGTACCTGGAATGCATGATTGGGTTGAAAGTGGAATGGAAGCAGTTGGTCCTCCTTTCTATAGAAGACCTGCAGGTAGGCCAAGGAAGCTAAGGAGGAGGAAAGCAGATGAGTTATCCAATTCCAGTAGGGTTTCTAGAATGAATAGAACAATGACTTGTGCTAGATGTTTGAAAACAGGCCATAATGCCAGATCCTGCAAGGGCCCAGTGCACCCCAATTCAAGACTTTTTAGTCCTACATCACAGCCTCAGTCAAGTTCTCAACCAGCTTCCCAGGCTCAGCCAACTTCCCAACCTCAGCCAGCTTCTTAGTCAGCTTCACAGCTAGCTTCTCAACTCATGACGGCTTCTCATTCCATGCCAACACACAAGGTATTGTGAGTATATTTTTGTCACCCTTTTTTATTTTTTAGTCCTAACTAGAGTATATACATGCTTTCATGACATTTGATTTTTTATTTCTAACTAAATCTTGATTGGTCAGGGAAGAGTCAAAAAAACTTATTCTCAACCAAATCCATCACCAAGAAATACCACTGGTAGAGGGCGGATTGGAGCAGGAAAACAGAACAAGACTTGTTGATGACAACTGATGACTGGATGATTGGATGACTGATGTTGTGTCACTGATGTTGTTCACTGACTGGATGTTGTGTCACTGATGACTGGATGATTTTATTTCCCATTTGGATGATGATGTTTTGATGTTTTTAGTACTAACTGGATGATTATGTTTTGGGTTTCTTTGTTACTTTTTGGATGAGAATGCATATTTCCAATTTTTTTGGATAATTGAATGATGATGATGTTCCCAGCAACTAATTATTCATTGTATTCCTGTCCAGTTCCTTTTTTTTTTCTTTTTTCTTTTTTGTCAGTGTTTCGCTTTTTGCAGGTTAATTGAAGTTCATAAAAAAAGTAGTCATTGAAAAACAAACACCTCCAACCAACCCATTTGATATTCAATTTCCAACTTATACATATGTTCATTCATGGTAATTCCATGACATCTACAGGAGTCCAAGATATCAGTAGATAACAAATGAAACACACAAATACAATTCCAGCCCATGTCCCCAGCAGCAAACGTAGGAAACATCTTTCCCTTCTACAGGTCGACTTCAGTTCCCTCTCCAACAGATCAATCATATCCAGTAGCTTCGGCACAAGCTCTATTTCTCCATCAACTCATTCAAAAAATCCACATGCTGGCTGGATCTGAGAACACATTGAAAAAAATAGGAATAAGAATACCATGGTTGACCTGACATTAAAAAGATCAAACAGAATGATCAAAGCATTACCCCATATAGTGCACAGCCAAGAAATCTCCTCCCATTGTTTCGCTGCGTTCTGGAAGTCCTCAAAGCAGCCCTATGCCAGCAGTGACAAAAACGACTTTCACCATCAAATGGAGAGGAAGTTCCATGAGAAAACTGGTTATGTGAGTTTGAAGAAGACGACATTTGATATGGCTGGAGAAAATGGAGATGTTCAGTTGCTTCCCTCTTGGTGGTTGACGAAAATGGAGAACTACTTCCGCTTCTGCTTCTCTTCTCTTCTGCTGAAGAGAAATCAAATCTTTGGGCTATCCATTTTTTATAGGTGGGTCCAGGGGCAAAAATGTCTTATTTTAAAGCCATTTACAAGAGTCAGATGCCGCCCATATGCCATACAAGGGATTTATACATATACGCCGTTAATACTAACAGAAACCATCACTTTTGCATGTTAATTACAAGTTCAGGTAGGTTTAGTAAAAAAAACCAAACTACAGGGGGTTGTCTGAAATCCTGGCAAAGTACGGGTAGGTAATCTGCATTTATCCCTATACAATAATACAACACACGGGGCTTATATGAGCATGAAGGGTTTGGTACTCCCATTTATTTTAGTCACTAATGAAAATAAACCTTAAAAATTCAATGATTTCTAATATTCTAAATATTTTGTATATACAATTTTTTTGGATTTTTAATCTCAATTTAAATTCACACTGATAACCAATACTTATCCCTGCAATCAATAGTATCGTCTGATATATATCATTTTAGGGGGCAGACAATATGATCTTAGCAATTGATTTTTTTATTATGTTTTTTAATCCTTGTTCAAGATGGTAGGTTGTAATCATTTTCTATTGATCTTCTATGCTCGCCATTTTGAATATCGAGGAATTAATGCTTCCTATTTGCCAGTGTGTCCATAATTTCCTTTTTACCTTTTCTATAGAATGGTATATGATTACATGTTCTTTAGAGTGATGCTCTACGTTTTGATGATAATATAATATGTTGATCTAATGTGCTTATAATGGAGATTGAGGACTCTCCATTCTATATATTGGAAGGTTCTAAGCTCTAACTTTAAGACCTATGATACTTGGATACTTCAAAATAGGCAACATATCGTGTCACATTGCATCCGATAATTACTTTTTATGTATAAAATTTGTGTCCCAGCCATATCCATGGCATATCCCTTCCATATACATGTCATATCCCTACCATATCAATGCCATATCTTGCCACCATAGTTGAAGACTATTGTCTAGAATTTAATGGCTTAAAAGAGATTACATCGATGCTCTAAAAAGGTAGCCTTAATATTGGATGGTTGTGGCCATTTGATATGGAGAGACTTTTAGGTGTATACCTCATCCACAATAAAAAGGTCATTACCCAGTGCGGGCCCCACCGAAGCAGGGTCCTGGGAGGGTCCAAACTGGAGACAGACCTAACCTTTGGAAATTATCTAATCCACAATGAGGCCAATTATATCAACTGTCTTCATCTCCGAACCACGGGCCCTACTTGTACCAAAAATTCCATCAGGATATCAAACTAATGAAAAACAAGAAGTTTGATGGATTGGGTGTTGATCAACGTGAACGGTCCTCTCTTCTTATATTATTCTACTATCCCACTTATTGTCAGTCTACATCAGCGGTATCCCGTAATTGGAGTGATTTCCCTTAATTTGGGCCATCAGAATCGCTGAAGAATATAGCACATAACTTATTTGTTTGGTGGTTGATGCAGGAGCTTATGGCCGAGATCCAATGGATCATGCGATTGATCAGGCCCTTGCTTATGTGGATTGATTTGATTGGTCAACAGACCTTTTAATCCATCTCAATTGGCCCCTTATCAAGAAAAGGGGCTCAAATATGATTTTGGATCGGCAAGATGGACTTAAGATCGGTTCCAAACCTAAAGATATATTTTCTAAATTTTGGTCAAACTGGGCCCAAGCTAGTTACCCAAACTTGGTCGACCAGTTTGGTCATTTGGCTGGTCCATAGGATCTCTTGTCTACAAAAATCAAGATGACTCCAAGAAAATTTGCACACAAGAAGTTTATGGTTTGGTTCTTCTCTTTTGGTTTCCTTCCTCTAATGGAATTGGGATTCTTTAAAGTGAGAGTGACGATATATAGCTAGGATGAAGTGGCCAACTTCCAAGCACACCATGTGGGATCCACAACCCCTTTTCAAATCTAGTCTTAGACATTCTCTTCATAGTCAATTATGTGCTCCTCTTGATTGCCATAAGCTCAGCCTAGTGTTATAGTGGTCTAGTGAACCATCAGCCCAAATTTTAACAGAGTAAATCCATTTGCACCAATGGACTCGGCATAAGAGGAAGAGGGAACAATGTCTGCAGTGTGATTACTCTAAAGAGCATCGAGTTCCTCCTTCGTTGGGGGGACGATAAGGGTGAGTGGACCTGCAAAGCAATGAAGGATTAGGATCTGGATCAGGTGTCGGGAGTGGCCTATTGGCAGCATCATTGTGATGCTTTCTCTGATCATAAACAACGCCTAGATTAAACTTTGTTATAGATGGAGAATTATGACCTCATAATTCTTTCCCTTTGACATACATTTTAAACCTAAATTCCCATTCAAAACAAGGCTGGCAAAATGTCTGTTTTTTTAGAGTAATTATCAACAAAGTTTCTGCAGAAAGTACTATATATAGACTATAGGATTTGCCCAAAAAAATCGATGCTACAGAATAAAATATGTCAAATCTAATTTTTTGAGAACTCTTATTCTTAGAAATATCAACAACCAAGATAGTAACATCAAATCTGAAATCTAGAACTCACAGGTGTTTTTTGAAAGCCAAAAACAGCCAAGGGTGTCTAGGTCGGTCTTGCTGGATGAGTAAAAATGCGTATGATAAAAGATGTGACTAGAAAAGGTGATCATTGGTGTTTAATCATGGAAGTAATGACCTTGTGGTCAAGTTTCATGAAGAAATTCCAAAAATTCAGCAATATCAACGGTTTTGATGAAAACCACTCTGAGAAAAATATTGAACTGAAGAAAACAGTAATTGCTTACCTTAGATCGCCAAAAAAATAAAAAACCCTCCAGTAATCCCCCTTGTACTAGTCGAACCTCCTCTCAGAATTTTGCTGCAAACTGAGATTTGTAGGTGGGTCGCACAGAGATCACGTTGAACTGTCCCTGACGAATAGATACAGATGCTGCTGAAGATGCAGTATGATGAGAAATATGCTGAGCTTAAAGAGGAATGATGTTGTCCCTTACCTTAAGATGGATAGAGATATATGTTCTAGAGGAAAATATCTCCGACTACAATTGGAGATGATAGGACTTCTCGAGAACCAGAAAATCTCTTTATACAGAGATGTTGAGAAATGGGAACCCACGAACTGTGAAGAGAACCCATGATCTATGGTATGAAGTAGAGGGGCTCTAATACCTTGTCAAACTAATGAAAGACAAGAAGTTGAATGAATTGGGTGTAGATCAAAGTGATGGGTCCTGCTTATATTATTCTACTATCCCATATATGGTAAGTATACATCAGCGGTATCCCCGTAATTGGGGTCACCCTAATCTCTATAGATTATAGCACTTCTCTTACATCATATGGTAGAATGCAACACCATTTTAATATAGGATGTTGTACTTGTGCGAAGGCATTAGTACCGAGTAACTAATTCTTCTTGACCGTCTATTGCTTCATAATTGTTCTAAATTATTAGTGTAATTTGGAGTAATAATCCACGTACCTTTTGGTCCGCCCTATTTACCTCACTACCTGTTGCATACTTCCAGTCAAGGCACTCTAGCTCAATTATCCTGTCCTGCCACACCCCAGCAGAATGGAGTAGCAAATCAGAAACAGACATATCCTAGAGACTGCTAAATCCTTGATTTATTCCTCACATGTTCCTCTGTAATTCTAGGGGGAAGCAGTCCTGACTCATGACTGTAATCTATATGATTAACAGAACACCATCCTCTGTATTATCTGGCACATCTCCCTATGAAAAATTGTTCTCCTATAAACCTGACTTGTCCTATCTCAAAGTTTTTGGCTGCACTTGTTTTGTTCTGTTGCATGATAATGAGAGAACCAAACTTTCTCCAAAATCCACTGTTTGTCTTTTTAGGGTATGGCATCGAACCACAAGGCTATTGATGCTATGATCCTAAAACCAATAGGTTACGGGTCTCTCGTATTGTCACCTTCTTGGAACATATACTTTTTTATACATTACCTACACAATCCCCTTCTCCCGAGCAACCTATGGTCTATCCTCTTGATCCCTTTCCAAACCTATTTTCCTCTTATACCGCTTCTCCTCCATCCCTGCAGGTATATCATGGTCGGCCCAAACCTCCACTGCTCATTCGGAATATGCTGCCCCACCTCCTACATCTGACCATGGGCCTATCTCCTCTGCTCCAGATGTGCAGGATCCTCCTCAAACTAGAAGGTACCCCTTGCGCACCAGAATCCCTCCCTCCCATTTTGGCTTTGTTTGTACTGATCATTTTTCTCCATCGAATAAGTCTTTCCTTGCAGCAATTCATACTTTGGCAGAACCACAAACCTATAAGGAGGCCATTACTCATCTGAACTGGAGATCTGCCATTGCCGAAGAACTTACAGCTCTACAGAAAACTCAAACATGGGACCTTGTTCCTCTTGCCTCTGGGAAACGGGCTATCGGCTGCAACTGTATTTTTAAGATCAAGACCAAATCTGATGGTTCTGTTGATCGTTACAAGGCTCGCTTGGTTGCAAAAGGCTACACATAAGAATATCGGGTAGATTGTGAGGAGACTTTTGCTCCGGTTGCTAAGATGACAACTGTCCATACTTTTATCTCTATTGCCGCTGTTAGACAATGGCCACTCTATCAACTTGATGTCAATAATGCATTTTTGAATGGATTCCTTCAGGAAGAAATCTATATGCATCCTCCTCCATGCGTTGTGAGACCTCCTCATTCTGTGTGTCGTCTCAAACGCGCTTTATATGGACTCAAATAGGCCCTTCATGCTTGGTTTGAATGGTTTAGCACCAACATTATCCGCATTGGTTTTTCTCAGAGTGCTAATAACTCCGCTCTCTTCACTCGCTATTTGCGATCTGGATGTGTTTTTCTGTTACTCTATGTCGATGTTATGATTATTACTGGCAATGATGCTCTTGGTTTTCTATCCTTCAAGCGTTTTCTTCATCGATAGTTTGAGATGAAAGTCTTAGGCAATCTGTGGTACTTTCTGGGCATTGAGGTTGCCTACTCTCCCAAAGGATATCTTTTATCCCAAATGAAATACTGCAATGAAGTTCTCCAACGAGCTGGACTCACAGATCTTAAGCCTGTCTCTACTCCAATTGAACATAATCTGAAGCTCCGAACTACTGATGGAGATCTACTTTATGATCCAACTCGTTATTGTGAGGTGGTTGGCAGCTTGGTTTATCTTACGATTACCAGACCAGATATTGCCTTTGCGGTACATGTGGTAAGTCAATTTGTTGCGCAATCCACTCATACTCACTGGGCTGCTGTACTGCGCATACTGAGATACTTAAAAGGAAGTTCCAACCGTGCCCTCCTCCTTTCCTCCAGTCAAAATCTTACTCTACATGGCTATTCTGATTCCGACTGGGCAGCAGATGTCAATGATCAGCTCTCTACAATAGGCTTCTCCGTTTTTCTTAGCTCCTCTCTCATCTCTTGAAAGAACAAGAAACAGAAAGTTGTCTCACTATCTTCCATTGAAGCTGAATATCGTGCTCTATCTCATACCACTACTGAAATTATTTGGCTTCGATGGTTACTTTGGGATTTAGGAGTACTAGTTCCTAAATCTACCCTTCTTTATAGAAAGCGAAAGTGCACGGAAACTGGCAACAAATGATGTCTTCTATGAACGATCCAAACATCTTGAAGTTGACTGTCATTTCATTCATCAACATGTTCGGAGTGGTACTATAAAGCTCTTTCAGATTTCATCAGCTGCTCAGATAGCAGATTTTTTTCACCCAAAGCCACTCCACCTCTCATTTTTCGGAGCTCGTTTCCAAGCTCTCGATGGTCACATTCTCCCATCCAAAGCTTGAGAGGGGGTGTAAAGAAGTAGGTCAACAGGTCAGTTAGGCCTAATAGATCAGCCCTCAACCGGTGTATTGGGCCAGGCCACAAATCTAAAAGATTGTATGAGTTGTTAATAGATACTAGATATATATTAGCTTCAATATCTATAACTGTAATCATGTAATTAGATCCACTAATCTCTCCATACTGTGTTATATATATGGATCGATAGTCAATACAAAACACAAGATATTCTCTTGCAATTTGTCTCTCTCTTCTGTATGGTTCTGTGATCTCTTGTATGCTTCTGGCTTGGTTCAAGGATATCTAACAGATCAAAGTGATGGGTCCTGCTAATATTATTCTACTATCCCATATATGGTAAGTATACATCAGTGGTATCCCCTTAATTGGGGTCACCCTAATCTCTATAGATTATAGTACTTCTCTTACATCATATGGTAGAATGCAACACCATTTTAATATAGGATGTTGTACTTGTGCGAAGGCCCCTATTTACCTCACTACCTGTTGCATACTTCCGTAGTTATAATCTATATTTCTCACCTGGAATGGTTCTGCAGACTATGATTTACAGATACTACTTGATGAAGATTCTGACCCAGATGAAACATGGAATGAAATCCGAACAGCAGCAGGTGCAGTTATTTCAAAAATATGTGTAGGTGCAGAAAATAATGACCCACAATAAGAGGGTGCCTTACAGGACTTATCCGAGAAGATGATGGTGACTGGGTGTGACTGGATGCCGTCCGGAAGCCTGAAAGGGAAGAACAAACGGTCAGAGGACCCTGGCCTGGGCGGCGCAAGGCTCTCCGATGCCAAAGTCAGTATGGGAACTGGAACAATGGAAGGAGAGGAAGAAGAGAGGCAGAGTAACGGCTCTGGGTATGGAAAATGGCGTACCTTTGATGGTGGTATGAACCTCTATTTATAGAGTGTGGAACGTATCTTTTGGGAGATATTTTGGTGTGGGTCCCGCGATTTGACTGGGAAGTCATGATCAGCCTACATTGCATTAATTGTGGTCCAATCCAGCCCACTATGCATTAAATGCCCGTCGGGTCAGCCCACATCGCATTTAATGCACATCTTGTTGGGCCAGATCCTGTTGGGCGCCTTTGGCGGTAGGAGTACCAGCGGATCTGCCCTCGGGCCCTGCCCTGATGTGGCTTCAGCCGCTGGATGGGACTCTGTCAGGGATCTGGCGAAGATCGTGGGCGGCTGGATGTCGCGTCTGTCCCACCAGCTCGTGCCCCTATCCCTCCACGTGTCTGATGACGTGGGGGATAAGGGGCGCATGTGAATTCTCTCTTGCTTCGGCTTCTGTCCCGGCTTCTTTAGCCGAGGTGGAGCTTTCTGCCGAGATGGTACCCGGGGTGGCTCAGCCGAAGTGGAGCTCCTCGCCGAGATGACGCCCGAGGTGGGCCAGTTCGGCGCTAAGGGCCCGGAGCTGCCTGACTTCGGCCGGGCCTCCTGTCCTGGTAGCCGGGGCGAGCCTGGTGCCACGTGGATGGCATGAGGATGCTTAAACCTCATCTGATGGCTGCGATTAACTTAATCCTGTGGTTCTGGAAATCTCCCCACACAATTGCCCCCTAGGTTTTGACCTCTGAAGTGTGCTAGCCTTTAGGGGTTGAAAGCTAGAAGAATCCGCCTGGGGATACTATGATCATTATCTGGTGTCGCTTCAACTCTTTATGCCTTGGTGTCGCTTCAACTCTTTATGCCTGGTGTCGCTTCAACTCTGTAAAGCAATAAATGCCCTGCCCTGCTCGTCTTGGGGACCGAGCTGACGGCTACACGCGTAGCTTCTGCGCCGATTGCGTTGTCTCATTGATTGACGGGCACGGGCTTTGAAGTGTCTCTTCGAATTCGGAGGCGGTACCCAAATGTGGGTTCGCCTTCTACAAATAGGGTCGTCCCCTTCTTTTTCTCGCTCCCGATTTCTTTCGCCTTCGCCTTTGCTCTTGATTTCTGTTCTGGTTCCTGAGATCTGTTCGAAGGCTTTCGATCTTTGCTCCGGTTCCTGAGATCTGTTCGAAGGCTTTCGATCTTTGCTCCGGTTCCTGAGATCTGTTCGAAGAGGGCGACCGCAGATCGCGTCTGGATCTGCTCTTGATCTGCCTCTTCGTCCCTGTAAGTCACTCTGTTCCTCCGTCTGGTTCTTCTTGGGGTTTTTCAATTTCTAGGGTTTTACCTTGTCGTCGCCTCTTCTAGTCATGGGCTCCCCTAGATTCAGGGTAGATTCCGATAAGGGCTTAGCTGAGTTTAGGGCGGCCTTCGAAATTCCGGAGGGGGTCCTCCTGAAACCGGCGGACCTTGCCGACGCTGCCCTGTATCGCTGCTACGGCGGCTGGATGCCATTCCCTCTGATCTCTGTGATCGAGGGTGGGGTCAGGTTTCCACTGCACCCCCTGCTTAGGGCCTGCCTTAGCCTTTGGTCCCTCGCCCCGGGCCAGCTGATGCCCAATGGCTACAAGGTCATCATGGGCACAGCGAAGCTGAACGAGATCTTGGGGACCAACTTGGGCCCTCACGACATCGAGGACACATATGATATCTGCAAGGCTGGGGAGGGAAGATATTATCTCCGTGTGAAGCCGCAGCGAAGGGGCTTCGTCCTAGCCTTGGAGGACTCAAGCAAGAATGCTGAGGAGGATTTCTTCTGTGTCTCGGGGAATTGGGAGTTCGGCCCGGGTGAAGACAGGAGGCTGTCGGTCCCACGTCGCCCTGGGGAAGTCCCAAGTAATCTTCACTGCTTTTCTCCTTTACTGTTTTGCTTTCCTCATTGATGCCGAACTGATACTCTTTTTTGCCTGTTGAGCAGAGGCGGGTGCAAGGCGACGCCGGGCTATCAGCGAGGGTTGGAGGAGGAACACCGAAGACATCAACAAGGTTGAACGGTACAAGGGGCACGAGACCAGGTCAGCTTGGAAGCTGCTTGGGTACACGCCGAGGTATCGCAGCCACTACCACAGGACTGGAGTACCTGCGGCGGACGAGACACACCCTGACCGTTCGACCGTATCAGTTGCGGTGTTCAGCGGGGTCCCCTTGACCGATAGTGTTGTCGACCGACCGAACTGCGTCTGGTGCCGAGGCGTCTTCTTCTGATCCGGAGCTGCCGGACTTGACGCAGATAGTGGAAGCCTATCTCTCTGATCGAGGAGAGGACATGGGGGGAAGCTCGAGGGAGCTCGCTGTCAGGGACCTGGCTGCTAAGTTCAGGCAGAGGTCGTCGTCGTCGTCTTCTGGGGCTCCGTCGCCTGCTGGTACTCGTGCTGCTTCGGGTCCGGTGGGTGCCGGTGCTCCCTCTGCTCCTGCCCCTGCTCCGAGCAGTGGAGCTCGGCGACGCTCGCCGGAGCGCTCGAAGGAGGGGTCCCCGCCCAAGAAGAAGTCCAAGGCGGGGGAGAAGAGTTCGGAGGCTGATTTGCAGCCGAAGGGCAAGACTCCCGCTCACCCCCTTGGTGAGAAGAGCGCGCCGAAGGAGAAGAGTGGGCCGGCCGAAAAGAGTGCGCCAGTCAGCAAGTCGGCTGTTGGTCCAGCGCACGAGCCTCCCATCTCGGCGGGGCAAGGGTCCGGATCGGCCTCCGGGCCCCGAACTGCCCCAGCATCGTGGAAGCCGAAAATGGAAACCTCTACCGGCAAGCCCCTGAACGTTGAAGACCGATTGCTGGGAAATGCCGAGGTGATCGGGGCTCTTGCCAAGGCCTGTGCTCTGCCAAGAGACATGGAGGCGCACGATAGGTTCGAGGATGAGAGCCTGCTGGTCTCGGCGATCCAGGATAGTCTTCGGGTAAGTGTTTGCAACGCTTTTCTTCATTCTTCAAGTATCTTGGTCGAATCTGACTCTGTTTCCGTTTGCAGAACGTGCAGAGGCTCCTAACCGTGGTGGGAAGGAGGGATAGGAACGCTGCGAGAGTGGCCCGCCTGGAGTCTGAGCGGGAGAAGCTGAAGAAGGAGCTGGACGAGCAGCGGAAGGGAATGGAAGAGCTCAAGGTGGCCAGCGCTGGAGAGTCTGCTCGATTGGCGTCGGTTCTGACTGAGAACGCCGAACTTTCGTCCAGGGCCAACCACATGAAAGGCGAGCTCTGGATGAAGAACAAGAAGACCGCCGAACTGGAATCTGAGCTGGCCAGATTGAAGTCTCAGTCGGAGGCTGAGATAACAAGGTTGCGGGGGGAGGTCCTGGCTGGTCGCGCCGAGAAGGAGAGGCTGGTGAAGGAAAAGGCCTCTCTTCAGGCCGAGGCCCAGTCCGCCTTCCAGGAGGGGGTAGATCGAGCCACCGAGCTGTACGAGAAGCAGGTGGAGGAGATAACCGCAATCTTATTCGAGGAGGGATGCCTGGCCGCGCTGAGACGTGCGGGGGTCCCTGAAGACCACCCCGTCTATCTGGACCTGCCGAAGTATTCGGACCTGGATCCCGAGCCGAGCTCCGCACCTGCAACTGATAGTGCCCCGGTCGAAGCTCCTGCTGCTGTCGACGCTCCAGCTGCCCCGGTCTCGAGCGATGCCCCAGTCGCCAGTGAGGCTTTGGTCGTGCCTCAGGGTGAGACCTCTTCTGCTCCTGGTTCGGCTGAGGCTGCTCCTGGTTCGGCTGAGGTACTAGTCGAAGCCCCTTCTGCCAGTGATGCTCCAAGCGAGGTCCCTGTCTCGGCCGAAGCCTCTGGCCCCTTGGGAACGGTGATTGATCTGGTCGAATCGCCAAGACCGGAGTAGCTCTCTCTCTTTTGGTTTCTTTTGTAACGTTTTTGCTTTCAGCCTTGTAATCCTTTCCATTATTAATGAAAAGACTTCTTTACTTGTGTATTTTTCTCTGCATTTGCTTCTCTTTCATTTCTGGATGTGCATTGAATGGTATTGAATGCCTTTACTGTATGGCGTGGCCCTTGAGGTAGAAAGAGTCAGACTGTCAGTGCTGACACTCCGTATTCTGGAGACCATAAATAGCAACAAACAAGGTGGCGCAGCCGACGAGGGAATCGGACAGATGTCTCCACGTGGCGCCATAGGAATCGCTGGTCAACAGCCGTGCATCCCCAGTAACGCGTGGGAGACTTCGCCCTCATAACTTCTTTCGGGGACCGAGTCCTCCTCCTTCCTATAAATAGGGGTGGCAAGCTCGCCATGGGAGAAGAAAAGAACATGGCTGTAGGAATCATGTCCGGGAGGTGTCCGAAATTACTTGATCCGGGAGGAACCCTGCGCCGTTGGACGGCTATCCCCGAGGGGGGAAGGCTGTCGTGGTCTGCGCGCTCTCTGAAGGAAATCCCCGTGGACTACGCGCTCTCTGAACGCGGGTCCACGGCCATCCGTCCCTGGCGAGACAGAGTGAGGATGCACTGCAGGGGGACGGTGGCGCATTCTCGTCCGACGAGGCCCTGTGCGCCCGTCGTACGGAAGGCGGGTTGAGGCCCTGCTGGACCGAGAGGTTTTCTTCAAGCTCCGCTGGTCCCACTGACCGCCGAGGGTGTTGCAGAGCCCAGCGGGGTCCAGGGCCTCCAAACTGGAGGGGCTGTGCGATGCTTTGGTCTGACCAGCCAGAGTGCATTGCTGCATAGCCCGGTGAAGTTCAGGATCGCTCAGAGCCTCCAGGCAACGATCCGGTCGTCGTGGAGTGAGCGAAGATCGGAGTCTTTCTGTCACTTTATTTTCTGCTTCATTTTCTGTTTTCAGAGGACTGCGATCCTCCTTTCTGTACTCTTCTTTCTGTTCTGTAGCTCTTGTAACAAAGCAGTTCATAATGAATAAAGTGCCAAGTTGTGTACAATGCTCTTGCATCGTCTTCTGTTTTTCTTGCACTGTTTTGGAACACTTTCTGTGCTGTGTTTGAGTGCTGGTACTGATCTTGGCCGAAATGACTGGCTTGGGCTGGGACGAGCTGCCTTGTGCCGAAGTGGAGTCATCGTTCCACTGGTCTCGATTGTGGAGGCGTGAGCTCGGCAACGATCCTTGAGGGGTGTAAAAACCCTGATATTAGGAATCCGGCCGAGTGTCTGAACTCGAGGCCTTCTCCATGGCCTAAGGCCAGGAGCTTTAGGAAGCGACCGAGTCTGGACTCGAGGTCTTTTCCAGGGCGGTGGGCCCGATCCCGGCCGAGTAAACTCGAGGCCTTCTCCATAGCCCAAGGCTAGGAGCTTTAGGAAGCGACCGAGTCTGGACTCGAGGTCTCTTCCAGGGCGGTGGGCCCGATCCCGGCCGAGTAAACTCGAGGCCTTCTCCATAGCCCAAGGCTAGGAGCTTTAGGAAGCGACCGAGTCTGGGCTCGAGGTCTCTTCTAGGGCGGTGGGCCCGATCCCGGCCGAGTAAACTCGAGGCCTTCTCCATAGCCCAAGGCTAGGAGCTTTAGGAAGCGACCGAGTCTGGACTCGAGGTCTCTTCCAGGGCGGTGGGCCCGATCCCGGCCGAGTAAACTCGAGGCCTTCTCCATAGCCCAAGGCTAGGAGCTTTAGGAAGCGACCGAGTCTGGACTCGAGGTCTCTTCCAGGGCGGTGGGCCCGATCCGTTGAAATCAGTCAGAGAGATGACAAGTTGATGACAAGGTGAAAGCTGCTTTCATTAATTCTGAGATTCATTACATCCTTAGAAATAAAATTTCTTCAAGTGGGATGCATTCTACGGTCTCGGCAGCGGCTTGCCTTCCAAGTCTTCGAGCTTGTAGGCTGACTTTCCTGCCAGTGAGACTATTCTGAACGGGCCATGCCAGTTCGGGGCAAGTTTCCCCTCACTTGGTTCTTTGTCAGCTGGCAGGGTCTTCTTCAAAACGAGCTCTCCCGTGGTGAACCTTCTTTCTTTGACATTTTGATTGTATGCCCTGGCTAACCGCTGCTGATAGTCGGTCAGTCTCAGGGCTGCTGCTTCTCGTCGCTCGTCCGCCAGCTCCAGCTCCATTGCCAGGTTCGTCTCATTTCGGCCTTGGTCGACCAGCTCCGTCCTTAGGGTAGGAAGACCGATTTCCAAGGGAATGACCGCCTCCATCCCGTAGGCCAGAGAGAAAGGTGTTGCCGAAGTGGACCTCCTTGGAGTTTTTCTGTATGCCCACAGCACGCTCGGAAGCTCCTCTGTCCATCTGCCCTTTGCCTTGTCCAGGCGCTTCTTCAGGCCGTCCAGGATCACTTTATTGGGGATTTCTGCCTGGCCATTACTCTGTGGATATGCCGGGGTGGAGTAATGGTTTCTGATGCCGTGCTCTTGGCAGAAGTCTATGAAGGATTTGGAGTCGAACTGGGTCCCGTTATCCGAAATCAGGGTCCGGGGGATGCCGAACCTCGTAATGATGTTTTTCCAGACGAAGTTCCTGGAGTCCCTGTCCGTGATGGAGGATAACGGTTCAGCCTCTATCTACTTTGTGAAGTAGTCCGTAGCCACTATCAGCCATCTCTTGTTCCCTGGAGCTCGATGAAGAGGCCCCACAATGTCCAGGCCCCATTGAGCGAAGGGCCATGGGCTAGAGAGGGGACTCAAATCCTGTGCTGGCTGATGGAGGGAGTGGGAGAACTTCTGGCATTTCTCGCATTTCCTGGCGTATACCTGGGCGTCCTTCTGCATGTAGGGCCACCAGTAGCCCTGGCTGATTGCTCTGTAGGCCAATGACCGACCTCCTATATGGCTGCCGCAGATTCCTTCGTGGATCTCGTACAGGAAGTCGTCCACCTTGGTCGGGTGGACGCATTGGAGGTATGGCCCAGTGAAAGACTTTCTGTAGAGTTTGCCTTCTGGAGAGAGCCAAAACCGAGCTGCCTTGAGCCTGATCTTGTGGGCTTCAGTCTTGTCCTCGGGGAGCTGGTCGTTCTTCAAGTAGGCGACGATTGGATCCATCCAGCTGGGGCCGAGGTCAGCACAGAGGACAAGCCGAGATGAATGGAGTTCTAGACTTGACCTTGATACTGACCCGACCTCGATGGTCCTCTTCTTTCCTGCTTCGACAGCGGAGGCCAGGTTTGCAAGTGCATCTGCGTGCGTGTTGGTATCTCGGGATATTTGCCTGACCTCGGCTTTCTGGAATTGGGAGAGTAGCTTTTTCGCCAGGGCTAAGTAGGCCGCCATCCTGTCGTCCCTAGCCTGGTAGTCCCCAGCGAGCTGGCTAGTTACCAGTTGAGAGTCGCTGAAGATCTCCAGATGCTGGGCTCCGAGGATTCGGGCGCTGTTTAACCCTGCAATCATTGCTTCGTACTCTGCCTCATTGTTCGTCGCTTTGAAGTCCAAGGTGAATGCTTGCTCTATGACCAGTCCCTCTGGCGATTGGAGAACTATGCCGGCGCCAGCTCTCTTGGAGGTGGACGACCCGTCGACAAAGATCTTCCATGCCGAGGTGGGAGACTGCTGGACCTCTGTTTCTTCTGGCTCATGCCCTATGCCCCCCAGTGCCGTGCCGAGCTGGGTCGGAGCCGGGTTGGGGGAGACGAATTCGACTATGAAGTCTGCCAGAATCTGGGCTTTGATCGCAGTTCGGGGACGGTACTGTATATCGTATTGCCCCAGTTCAACTGCCCACTTTGATATGCGCCCTGAAAAGTCTGCTTTCTTGAACAATGAACGGAGTGGGTGCTCCGTGATCACCACAATGGTGTGGGATTGAAAATAGTGGGAGAGCTTGCGGGAGGCGGTGACGAGAGCCAACGCAAGCTTCTCCAATAGGAGGTACCTGGTCTCGGCATCGAGCAGGGTCTTGCTCGTGTAATAGATCGGCTTTTGAATTCCCTCGTCCTCCCTGATGAGGACGGAGCTCACTGCGTGATCCGAGACCGCAAGGTACAAATACAAAATCTCCCCCAAAGTTGGGGTGGAGAGTAAAGGTGGTGACATTAAATAAGTTTTGAGTGCGGCCAATGCCTGGTCGCACTCGGGGGTCCACTGGAACTTCAAATTTTTCCTAAGAAGCTGAAAGAAAGGCCTGCACTTATCTGATGAGCGGCTGATGAAGCAATTGAGTGCGGCGGCCATTCCTGTGAGCCTCTGAACTTCCTTCGTGGTAGAGGGACTCTGGATATCCTGGATGGCAGTAATCTGGTCCGGATTGGCCTCTATCCCCCTCCGCGTTACCAAGCTGCCGAGGAACTTGCCAGAGGCTACGCCGAAGGCGCACTTGGAAGCGTTGAGCTTGAGCTTGTACGCGCGAAGGATGTCGAAGACTTGGCCGAGATCCGCCAGGTGGTCGCTGGAGCACACAGATTTGACGACCATGTCGTCGATGTACACCTCTACCGATCGGCCGAGCTGGGCCTGGAACATTTTGGTGACGAGGCGCTGATAGGTCGCCCCCGCGTTCTTCAGCCCGAAGGGCATCACCTTATAGCAGTAAGTGCCGCGGGGGGTGATGAACGATGTTTTCTCCTCGTCGGGCTCGTAGAGCGGGATCTGATGATAGCCTCGGTAGGCGTCTAGGAAGCTCATTCGGTCGTGACCAGCGGTGGCGTCGATCAGTTGGTCAATCTTCGGGAGGGGAAAACTGTCCTTAGGGCAAGCCCTGTTCAGGTCGGTGAAGTCCACGCACACCCTCCACTTCCCTGTTTTCTTCTTGACCACCACCGTGTTGGCCAGCCATACCGGGTACTGTACTTCCCGGATGGCCCCTGCTTTTAGCAGGTTGTCGACCTCTTCGACGACCGCATCTGTCTGCTGTAGCCCGGTCCGTCGGGCTCTCTGCACTACCGGCTTGTGGTCGGGGTCGACGTTGAGCTTGTGGCACATGACTTCAGGGTCGACCCCAGGCATTTCGCTCGGGCTCCAGGCGAAGACGTCCACGTTCTGCACCAAGAACCGGGAGAGTTCGGCCCTTTCTTCATCTGGGAGCTGCGTGCCGATCAGGAAGAACCTGTCTGGGTCTGCCGGGTCTAGCCTGACCTCGGCCAGGTCTTCGATGCTCTTCTTTTCAGGGTCCCGGCCGATCTCATCGAGGCCTTTCTCGAACTCGGCCAGGTTGATGCGCTCTGGCTCCTTCACAGCTGGGACTGCGGCCAGCATGCACTGCCTGGCCTGCTGCTGGTCTCCCTTCACTGTGACTACTTCCATCTTGCCTTCCTCGTTCTCATGGACGAACTTCAGCTTTTGGTGGAGGGAAGATGGAACTGCCTCTAGCTTGTGGAGCCACGTTCTGCCCAGGATGACATTGTAGGGAGAAGGGGCGTCCACGACCAGGAAGTCGGCCGACACGGAGGCTCCGCCAACTCGGGTTTCCAAGGTGATTCTACCCTTGGGGTAGACTGGTGTGGCGGACAACCCTAGCAGGGGTGCACGGACCTCCGTGAGGTCTGCTTCGGAGAGTTTCATCCTTTTGAAGCAGTCGTAGTAGAGGACCTCGGAGGAGCTGCCGGAGTCGACGAGGATCCTCTTTACGGTGAAGTCTCTCAGCTTCATGGTGAGGAGCAGGGGATCATTGTGGGGGACCTGGACTCCCTCTAGATCTTGATCTGAGAACGAGATGGCTGGTCTGTCGCGGCGGGCTTTCTTGGATGCCGGAGCGAGGTCGGCCTTCATTACTTCTTTCTCGTGCGAAGCCCGCCTGGCTTCGGCACGGGTCTGGGAGCTTCCCCGGGACGAGGAAGCGGGAGCTGAGGACGCCAGATGGATCACGTTGATGATCTTTTCTGAGTCCTCGCTGTCTGGAGCCTGGGCCGCGCTTTGGTGAATTCGGCCCTCGTTGCCGCCGGCATCACCTGCCTTGATGAACTCTGGGATGTGGCCCTGTTCGGCCAGCTTCTCCAGATACCCCTGCAAAGTTCTGCATTCTTCGGTCTTGCGCCCGTTGCCCTTATGGAAGGAGCAGTAGAGCTTGCTTCGGGGGCCTTCGGTGGGCTCATTCTTCAAGGGCGGAGGATACTTGAAGAACGGCTTGGATTTTATCTTGGCCAGGATGCGGTAGATCGGCTCCTTGAAGACGACATTGACGCTCTGACTGGCGCTGGAGGGAGGTCTGGGCTTCCAATTGCCCCCAGACCTGGACGACGAAGGCTTCGCCGAACTGGAGGCCCAGTCCCGCTTGGGCTCCTGCTTCTGGGAGGGTCTCCCGCCTCTTTGCCGAGGCTGGCTATTCTTCTGCTCGGGCTCCGGGTGCCCGTCCTGATCCTTAGCTCGGATCTCGTCTTCCTCCCGGGCGATGAAGCGCTTCACCCGGGACATCAATTCTGACATGGATTCTGGGGTGTCCCCGGCCAAGTCCTTTCGCAGGTCGCTGCCGGGGATCAGGGCATGCTGGAAGGCGTAGATGGCTATCGCCTCTCTCGCGCCCTCGATCTGGCTGTAGACCGCCCAGAACCGGTGGGTGAACTTGGCGAGAGTTTCACCCTGCTTCATTCTCAAGGCGATGAGGTCCCCTTCCTTCTTGGGGACGACGGTGTAGGCTTGGAACTTCTTCAGGAAGGAGAGCTGGAGCTCCTTCCAACTGGAAACCGACTGCTCTGGGAGAGAGCAGAACCACTTCAGGGGGAGGTCACCCAAACTGGAGGAGAAGATTTTGCAGTTTAGGTGACCCTCGTTTCCCCAGATGGACATCTTCTGGGAGAAGTGTCGGAGGTGTGCAGATGGATCGGACAGTCCGTCGTAGGGGACGAACCGCGGGACGGAGAACTTCCTGGGCAAGGGGGTGCGTTCGATCTCTTTTGTGAAGGGCGAGCCCCCGAGATCAGTGTGACCACAGAGTTGCTTCTGGTCCCGCATGTCCAAGTTGTGCTGGAGAGCCAATCTGACACGTTTGTCAAATAGCTCTTGCTCGTCGTCCTTCTCCGGAGTCTGAGCTCGGTGCTTTCGCTTGGGATGGCTATGAGTTCGGCCATCGTGACTGTGGTGACTTCGGCTGTTGCTCGAGCCTTCGTCACGGATCTGGCTCCGTTTCTGGTCCAGATGATGTCTGAGGTCTTCACGAGGAGCCTGGGCTGCCCTCCTGGGAGCGTCCTTCTTTTTCCCTTGGGGCTCAGAGACCTCCCTCAAGGAGGCAGTTTGCACTGCCCTCAGCTGCTGCTGGAGCTCACGAATCATCCGTTATTGCTTCTGGAGTTACTTCTGGAGGAGGGCAGCTTCGGGAACCTCTCCAGGGGGTTGAGCGTGGCGCGTTTCTCCTACGGCCACGGCTTTGTCCTTCTGGGGATGCTTATGCTGACGCTCGTCGCGTCTGGGTGGCGGGACTTCGTCCGCTGAGAGCGAGGCCTCGACTCCCTCTTGGAAGGGGATCTCGACAAAGAGTTGGGAGCCCAGGCGGCCCTCGCCTGCGGTCGTGCCATGCGCCGTACGGGAGCGTCCTTGGGGAGGGACGTCCGTTGGCGGTGGTGGCAGCTCGAGCGCTACTCTTGAGGATTCTACGCCCTTCTTAGCTTTCGGAGGCATGGCTTCTGAGAAGATGAGGTTAAGAAAGATTGTTTGGAAAGATTTGGAGAAGGTTGGGAAGGCTGGGATATTGCTTCCCCACAGACGGCGCCAATTGTAGGTGCAGAAAATAATGACCCACAATAAGAGGGTGCCTTACAGGACTTATCCGAGAAGATGATGGTGACTGGGTGTGACTGGATGCCGTCCGGAAGCCTGAAAGGGAAGAACAAACGGTCAGAGGACCCTGACCTGGGCGGCCCAAGGCTCTCCGATGCCAAAGTCAGTATGTGAACTGGAACAATGGAAGGAGAGGAAGAAGAGAGGCAGAGTAACGGCTCTGGGTATGGAAAATGGCGTACCTTTGATGGTGGTATGAACCTCTATTTATAGAGTGTGGAACGTATCTTTTGGGAGATATTTTGGTGTGGGTCCCGCGATTTGACTGGGAAGTCATGATCAGCCCACATTGCATTAATTGTGGTCCAATCCAGCCCACTATGCATTAAATGCCCGTCGGGTCAGCCCACATCGCATTTAATGCACATCTTGTTGGGCCAGATCCTGTTGGGCGCCTTTGGCGGTAGGAGTACCAGCGGATCTGCCCTCGGGCCCTGCCCTGATGTGGCTTCAGCCGCTGGATGGGACTCTGTCAGGGATCTGGCGAAGATCGTGGGCGGCTGGATGTCGCGTCTGTCCCACCAGCTCGTGCCCCTATCCCTCCACGTGTCTGATGACGTGGGGGATAAGGGGCGCATGTGAATTCTCTCTTGCTTCGGCTTCTGTCCCGGCTTCTTTAGCCGAGGTGGAGCTTTCTGCCGAGATGGTACCCGGGGTGGCTCAGCCGAGGTGGAGCTCCTCGCCGAGATGACGCCCGAGGTGGGCCAGTTCGGCGCTAAGGGCCCGGAGCTGCCTGACTTCGGCCGGGCCTCCTGTCCTGGTAGCCGGGGCGAGCCTGGTGCCACGTGGATGGCATGAGGATGCTTAACCTCATCTGATGGCTGCGATTAACTTAATCCTGTGGTTCTGGAAATCTCCCCACACAATATGCAAGAACTTTTGTCCTCGCAGGTAATATTGCATATTTAATACTTTCAATCTAGAATGGTACATTTTCTGTTTCTGTCTAAGGATTTTCTAAATGTGTGTACTTGTGTATGTCTGCGTGTGTATTTGTCCACTGTGCTTACATTTATAATTGTTCAAATCCTTCTTTTCTTACTGCCAAAGATCTCTGATCTTAAACACAACATTGTGACATTTTATTGTGGCCTTGCGTGCAAATTACTGAGCTCAGAAAAACATGCCATACATCATCCACTGAGACTTTTCATCACTCTGGGATTTTGGATGTGTTTCTCATTTGAATTTATTTATGGTTTTAAGTTTGTTGGCCTATTAATTCACCATGTGATTCTTCCCTTTGCTATTAATTATCTAGATCTTGTTATATTATTTATATCCAAACTTGCCAAGCTGAATATTATAGTTTTCTATTGTGTTCCTTAAACTTTCTGGTTCTATTGCAGGTCAGATCTTACTGCTCACGTGCACTGGTGCTCCATAGATCCTAGTCTTTATTTATTTATTTTTGTTCCTAGAATGTGGTGGAGATACCAAGAAAGTTGTCGTAGGTATCTCATTATTCTCATGTCCTATATTTTCATAAAATTTTGGATAATTCATTCTATCGTGATTGCACTATATGCAACTTATATCATATGCCGTGTGCGAGCAGCACGCGACATGTCTTGCGATCTGGCTATCTGACTCAGTCCGTTTTTGACCCTTTCATTTACTCGTCGTTCTCTAACATGAGGAGCACATTTTTGGATATCCCTCAAATTTTGGGTGGTGCTAATATATTGCATTGTAAAGGTTCCAGATTATCTTGTACTAGTCGTTGGGCTGGGTATAATTTTTCAAATGCGGTTGCAAGAACTTTTCTTTGCCCTACTATTGTAGATTTGTGGATGGTGTAAATAAATGCGCTGCCAAATCCATTACTTCCGGGACATCCAATCCAGTTGAATTTCGTGGAAAATCCATATTAATCCACCTCCCATTTTGAAATCAAGATCATTTTGATTCATACGGAAGGTGCATCTACCCTTCATTAAAGTGTGAACATTTCTGTCAAAAAGCCCAACTCAGTAAGCTAAACAATTTGACTAAGTATTGCTGTCTACATGAGAACATCTTGAGAAGGTTTCTGTTCAATGGATTTGGATTTTGCAGAGATAATGTGCTAAATGATATGTGGGCAAGAAAAAGCATGTGATGATACTGACGAGTGAGGACTGGTAACCTTGAAAAGGTATAGAGCTATGGAGTTGGGCTGCACTGCAAGTGATGATGTTTCCTTCAAACTTATGAGATTAAAGATACATAAGATGTTCTATTGGTGTTGTTAATTCCTGCTTGTGGATTAAGTGCAACTAAGAGCACTATGTACAGAATGGATGTAATATATAAATAGATTCATACTCTGTCCTAAACTCAAGCACTGAATGTACCAACTAGCTTGAAGCAGGTGGTATTTTGCATGGACTCAAAATGCTGGATCTGGATCTGGAATTGAACTACTCAATCATAACGGAGTCGGGCCTTGTCACACGCGAGTCTGACCCATTGGCAGCAATGTGACTGGACCAAACCACAGGGAGTAAAAATAGGCTTTTAAAATCATGGGTTGGACAATCCGAGTTGCTGGATGCTATGGGAGCAATGTGAGTTAAAACAATGTTGACCAATAAGGCAGTGCGTAAGCTCAAAGGCCCACAGTTTTTTATTGGCCTGATGTTGGCATTCTTGATCCTGTCCCACCATATAAGAGGGGCTTGGATCTCATACACATTAGAATGGTTCAGGTGCCATGTTGGTAGCCTAATATATTACAAATATCATAGACTTTCCTGCTATATGTTATTTATATGATTCATGTAATTGGGTGAGTTCAAAAACTAATGAATTGTCTGGTTTAGCTATGTTTAATGATTGGTTCTTCTCATCGATCTGATTAAGCCGCGAGGTTAGCAACGCCGTTATGTTGTCTAGCTGCACTAACATTTGGCAGTCGCATATGAAGGTTCTCTCCTCTTTCTCGTAGATGTTACTTGATGAATAGCTTGAACTGTAATCAGATGGATTCTCCTTTGTGGTTGTAAGCAAGCTGCATCGCTGAACTGGAGGTTCTTCTAAATTGAATCCAATATAAAATGCTTATGCTTTCTAAATTTTGAACTGATAATAAAAATGCAAAAGAAATATTTATTACTAATAAATCACATTTGTAAGGAAATATCTAGCACTAGATCACATTTATATTTGTAATTCCAATATTGACAATACGAAGGGTAATTAAAGTACATAAAGATTCCACAACTTTAGTTATCCTTCATCAGGGAACATATTGTAAATGTTGGAATTATAATTACAAATGTGATCTAGTCCTAATTTTATCAATGATAGGAAGGCAATTCTTGGTTTTGGAAGGGATTTCTAAATGCTACTAATTTTATCAATGATAAGGTGGAGTGGATCATAGGCAAAGAAGATCGAGTCTCAGTTTGGAAATGCAATTGGATAACCACAATGTGGTTAAAGATAAGTCTAATGTGTTTAATCAAGATCTTGTAATTATAGACCTTCTGAATCCGAACAAAAGTTGGAACAAACAACTAATTAGAAATGTTTTTTTTATAACACCTCTAAGATTGAGAATATCTTGAAAAAGTATATCCCTCGCATGAATAGAGATGATGCGGAAATCTGGCCCTTGTCCAAAGGGGACGAACTATCCTCATGATTTACTAACAGAATTATTCATGAAGACAAAAGGGATAACCACAATTCTCGCAATACTTGGAAGACGTCGTGGTGCCTCCCTTCACCCCATAGAATCCTCTTTGGCTGGAAATGACTTTATAATGCAATCTAGGTACACAAATTACTGCACACCAAAAATATTTATATTGATGCAATTTGTCCTGTCTGCATGACATCGGAAGACTTTGATGAGCATGCACTCTAGAGAGGCAGCTCAAGTGTTCTTAGATGCCTCTTACGGAAAAGCATGTTTTGACTTTCCTATTTGGTGTGATAGTTTTTAAGTTCACGGAGGATTGATGGATATCTAAGGTTCCTTATTCAAATGCACTTGAGGTAATTCGAGTAATTAAATGGTATATGGATTGGACCGTCTATCCTATTTTGCCAGATACCAAATATTTCAGCTCTTATTTTGAAGACATTTTATTTTCCTATATTCCTAGAAGTCTTAATGGTGTTGCTCATGAACTTACCAAGAACTTGTATGGGTCAGGGATTTTTGGGGGATTGAGAGGGGGTTGGTCTTAGGGCTGAATATAAAGTTTTTGTTCAGCACTGAAAGTCTGAGCGTTTCGCGGAAACAAAAAATAAAAAAGGCTTTACAAGCTTTGAAAAATGTCGGAAATCCAAAAAAAAAAAAAAACACACAAAAACTAACCTTCTTACTGCTATTATGTTCGGGAACTGCATTGTGCTTGTTGGTTTGCTCATCCATTAGACAAGAAAATGATATTGAGAGTGAGGTTTCATTAAGAAGTAATGTCTAACAATGGTGGGATATGATGGGAGAGTAGAATGTGATAAATGGAGAGATGGTGATATGAAGGGAAGAATGAGATTAGAGGAAGAAGGGAATGAGAGTGAAGGGATGAATGGGACAGTGGAATGGGAGGAACAAGATGATGACAATGAAATGTGACGGTATGCAGAGAGATATGAGCAGTATGGTGTGGATTGTGATTGTCCTTTTTGGTCTTTTCATACTGGGAAATAAATGTATTAAAAAAGTTCTAAGAAATTTTGTGTGTGAAAGGTTCAAATTGCTGTGTATTTAGAAGCACTCTTTTTAAAAACTTTTTTATTACATTTATACCCCTGTATGAAATTACCAAAAAAGACAATCACCTATCAAACCTAAAACACTAATTTCTCTTTGCACACAACCCCATTTCACTTTACTCTCGTTCCTCCCATTCCACCATCTCATACATCCCTTCACTCTCATTCCATTCTTCCTCCAATCTCATTTTTTCCTTTCACATCATCATCTCTCCATTTGTCACATTCTACTCTCCCTTCATATCCCACCATTGTCAAAAATACATTATTTCTTAGTGAAACCTTACTCTCAATATTATTTTTTATCTAATGGATGAGCAAACTAACAAATGAGTTGTTGTGTTGTTTATTCTAGTTTTCGCCATTTCTCAAAGCTTGTAAAGCCTCTTTCTAATTTATGTTGCCACGAATCGTTCGGACTTTCTGTGCAGAACAAACTACCAATGTTCAACCTCTTATATATAGCTGAACATATCAATTTTGCTCAGCCGTATCTGGTTGAATAAAAAGTTTATATTCAGCCACATAGGGCTGAACTTATCGATTCTTTTCTCTCCTTTTCCATTACTTTGTAATCAACAAAGAGTTTGTTGTGGGTTTTATTGTGGATTGGTTGTAAGTATTAAAATCCTGATTAGACATGGCAGATCATAGATGTCTATGATGACCCTATCTATGACGAAGCTCAAATACACATTCAGAAATAAACAACAAATGGAGAAAATGTAACAAACATTACTTGATTGATAAGGGGCAAGAGAGAATGGTAATTATAGACAGATGGATGGTTGGAAAAATAGATAAAGGAGAAGGAGACGAAGAAGATGATGATCTTAGGTACACTCACCATATGACAGATAAGGAGGAGGAGGGTTTTTATCTATGAGAACAGAGTGGTTCCGTTCAGCCCCGAGATGCTGAACATAGTTGTTACGTTGGAACTCCTTGAAGCCTTCTTGAGCAGGAAACAAATGCCTTAGAAAATGACCTCACATAGTTTGAAATGAATCAACATGATTAAAAGATTTGGATTGATGGAGCTACTTTTCGTCTTTGCTTCTAATCTTAAAAATGCCTAGTAATAGTCGATTCCAGGAGATCCCAGATATAAAAATGCCTAGTAATAGTCGATCCTACGAAATCACTATTTTAGAAACTCAAAGAAACAGATGTCCTATCAAAGAACCATATGTCAAGACAAATATAAGAATGTTGAGCAGGAAGCAAATGCCTTAGACAGCTCAAAGCACCATCCCACAAAATCACTATTTTAGAAACGCCCAAGACAGATATAGATACAGAGGAAGAAGAAGAAATGGAGGAGATGGGATATTACCGATTGGGAGGAGGAAGGAGGAGGGCTTCAAACGTTCCATAGTGGCAGAGAGGCTCTAGGCTCCAAGCTCCAAACGTTCAACAATGGCAGAGAGGCTCCAAACGTTCAACAATGGCAGAGACGATGTGAGTGTAGAGAGAAAGGGGATAGGGCATTTTAGGTATATTTTTTGTGTGTGGAAAGTAAAGTCATAATTTTAAATTTTTTATGCTGTGTGTGGATAGAACATGTGTGTGAAAGGTTCAAATTGCTGTGTATTTAGAAGCTCTCGTTATAAATTCTATGTGGAAAGGATAAAAAAATCGTAGTGTATTTAGAAGCCCTCAATTGTTATTACTCCTAGAGTCTTGAATTCCTTTTCCACCCTCAGCTACGGTAATACATAACGAACTCCATTTAGTGGTTTGTGTAGGTGCAGAAAATAATGACCCACAATAAGGAGGAGCCTTATAGGACTTATCCGAGAAGATGAGGGCTGCTGGAAACGTCTGGATGCCGTCCGGAAGCCTGAAAGGGAATAGCAAACGGTCAGAGGACCCTGGCCTGAGCGGCGCAAGGCTCTCCGATGCCAAAGTCAGTGTATGAACTGGAACGATGGAAGGAGAGGAGGAAGAGAGACAGAGTAACGGCTCTGGTATGGAAAAATGGCGTACCTTAGATGGTGGCATGGATCTCTATTTATAGAGTGTGGAACGTATCTTTGGAAGATATTGTGGTGTGGGTCCCACGATTGGACTGGGAAGTCACGATCAGCCCACATTGCATTAATTGTGGTCCAATCCAGCCCACTATGCATTAAATGCCCGTCGGGTCAGCCCACATCGCATTTAATGCACATCTTGTTGGGCCAGATCCTGTTGGGCGCCTTTGGCGGTAGGAAGTACCAGCGGATCTGCCCTCGGGCCCTGCCCTGATGTGGCTTCAGCCGCTGGATGGGACTCTGTCAGGGATCTGGCGAATATCGTGGGCGGCTGGATGTCGCGTCTGTCCCACCAGCGCGTGTCCCTATCCCTCCACGTGCCTGACGACGTGGGGGGATGAAGGGTACACGTGAATGTTCTCTCTTGCTTCGGCTTCTGTCTCGGCTTCTTTAGCCGGGATGGAGCTTTCTGCCGAGGTGGTACCCGTGGTGGTTCAGCCGAGGCGGTGGTCCTTCCCGAGATGACGCCCGAGGTGGGCCAGTTCGGCGCTAAGGGCCTGGAGCTGTCCGACTTCGGCCGGACCTCCTGTCCTGGTAGCCGGGGCGAGCCTGGTGCCACGTGGATGATGCGAGGATGGCACGTGAGAATGCTTAACCTGATCTGATGGCTGTGATTAACTTAATCCTGTGGTTCGGGAAATCTCCCCACACAATTGCCCCCTAGGTTTTGACCTCTGAAGTGTGCTAGCCTTTAGGGGTTGAAAGCTAGAAGAATCCATCTGGGGATATTGTGATCATTACCTGGTGTCGCTTCAACTCTTTAAAGCAATAAATGCCATGCCCTGTCCGCCTTTGGAACCGAGCTGACGGCTACACGCGTAGTTTCTGCGCCGACTGCGTTGTCTCATTGATTGACGGGTTGTCTCATTGATTGACGGGCACGGGCTTCGAAGTGTCTCTTCGAATTCGGAGGCGGTACCCAAATGAGGGTTTCCCCTTCTATAAATAGGGCCGTCCCCTTCTTCTTCTTGCTTCTGAATCTTTTCGCCTTCGCCTCTGCTTTTACTCTCAATTTCTGCTCTGATTTCTGAGATCCGTTTGAGGCTTCCGATCTCCGTTTTGGTTCTTGAGATCTGTTCGAGGACGACGACCGTGGAACGCGTCTGGATCTGCTCCTGATCTGCCTCTTCGTCCTCGTAAGTCGCTTTGTTCTTTCGTCTGGTTTTTCTTGGGGTTTTTCGATTTCTAGGGCTTTTCTTCGTCGTTACCTCTTCTAGACATGGGCACCCCTAGATTCAGGGTAGATTCTGATGAGGGCTTGGCCGAGTTTAGGGCTGCCTTCAAAATTCCGGAGGGGGTCCTCCTGAAACCGGCAGACCTTGCCGACGCTGCCCTTTATCGCTGCTATGGCGGCTGGATGCCATTCCCTCTGATCTCTGTGATCGAGGGCGGGGTCAGGTTTCCACTGCACCCCTTGCTTAGGGCTTGCCTTAGCCTTTGGTCCCTCGCCCCGGGCCAGCTGATGCCCAATGGCTACAAGGTCATTATGGGCACAGCGAAGCTGAACGAGATCCTGGGGACCAACCTAGGCCCTCACGACATCGAGGACACTTATGACATCTGCAAGGCTGGGAGGGAAGATACTATCTCCGTGTGAAGCCGCAGCGAAGGGGCTTCGTCCTAGCCTTGGAGGATTCGAGTAAGAACGCCGAGGAGGATTTCTTCTGTGTCTCGGGGACTGGGAGTTCGGCCCAGGTGAAGATAGGAGGCTGTCGGTCCCACGTCGCCCTGGGGAAGTCCCAAGTAATCATCGCTGCTTTTCTCCTTCACTGTTTTGCTTATTTTACTGGTGTCGAACTGACATTCTTCTTTGCCTGTCGAGCAGAGGCGGGTGCAAGGAGACGCCGAGCTGCTAGCGAAGGTTGGAGGAGGAATACCGAAGACATCAACAAGGTCGAACGGTACAAGGGGCACGAAACCAGGTCGGCTTGGAAACTGCTTGGGTATACGCCGAGGTATCGCGGCCACTACCACAGGACCGGAGCTCCTGGGGCGGACGAGACACACCCTGACTGTCCGACCGTATCGGTTGCGGTGTTTAGCGGGATCCCCTTGACCGATCCTGTTGCTGACCGGACTGCGTCTGGAGCCGAAGCGTCCACCTCCGATCCGGGGCTGCCGGACTTGTCGCGAATAGTGGAGGCTTATATCTCTGACGGAGAGGAGGACATGGGAGGAAGCTCGAGGGAGGCCGCCGTCAGGGACCTGGCTGCCAAGTTTAGGCAGAGGTCAGCGTCTTCTGGGACTCCGTCGCCTACTGGTACTCGTGCTGCTTCGGGTCCGGCGGGCGTGGGCGCTCCCTCTGTTCCTGCTCCTGTCCCGAGTGGGGGAGCCCGGCAACGCTCGCCGGACCGCTCGAAGGAGGGGTCCCCGCCCAGGAAGAAGTCCAAAGCGGGGGAGAGGAGCTCAAGGGCCGATCTGCAGTCGGGCAAAGCTCCTGGGGCCAAAGCTCCTGCCGAGAAGGGAGGCGAGAAGGGCGCGCCGAAGGAAAAGAGTGCGCCGGCTGAAAAGGGTGCGCTGGTCAGCAAGTCGGCTGTCGGTCCAGCGCGCGAGCCTCTCATCTTGGCGGGACAAGGGTCCGGATCGGCTTCCGGGCCCCGAACTGCCCCAGCACCGTGGAAGCCGAAAATGGAAACCTCTACCGGCGAACCCTTGAGCGTTGAGGACCGGTTGCTGGGAAATGCCGAGGTGATTGGGGCTCTCGCCAAGGCCTGTGCTCTGCCAAGAGATATGGAGACGCACGACAGGTACGAGGATGAGAGCCTGATGGTCTCGGCGATCCAGGACAATATTCGGGTAAGTGTTTGCAACGCCTCTCTTCATTCTTCAAGTACCTTGGTCGAATCCTGACTCTCTGTTTCTTTTTGCAGAACGTGCAGAGGCTCCTAACCGTGGTGGGAAGGAGGGATAGGAGCGCTGCAAGAATGACCCGCCTGGAGTCCGAGCGGGAGAAGTTGAAGAAGGAGCTAGACGAGCAGCGGAAGAGATTGGAGGAGCTCAAGGTAGCCAGTGCCGGAGAATCTGCTCGGCTGGCGTCGGCTCTGGCTGAGGTTGCCGAACTCTCGTCTCGGGCCGACCACATGAAAGGCGAGCTCTGGGCGAGGAACAAGAAGGCCGCCGAATTGGAGTCCGAGCTGGCCAGGTTGAAGGCTGAGTCCACTGCTGAGGGGACGAGGCTGCACGCTGAAACGACGAGGTTGAAGGCTGCGAACGCCGAGCTTGAGAAGGAGGCCCAGTCCGCCTTCCAGGATGGGGTAGATCGAGCCACCGAGCTGTACGAGAAGCAGGTGGAGGAGATCACCGCCATCCTGTTCGAGGAGGGATGCCTGGCCGCACTGAGACGTGCGGGGGTCCCTGAAGACCACCCCGTCTATCAGGACCTGCCGAAGTATTCAGACCTGGATCCCGAGCCGAGCTCTGTACCTACAACTGATGGTGCCCCGGTCGAAGCCCCTGCGGTTGTCGACGCTCCAGCTGCCCCGGTCTTAAGCGATGCCCCAGTCGCCAGCGAGGCTTTGGCCGTGCCTCAGGGTGAGACACCTGGTCCTGGTTCGGCTAAGGTGCCAACCGAAGCCTCGTCTGCCAGCGACGCTCCAAGCGAGGTCCCCATCTTGGCCGAAGCTTCTGGCCCCTTGGAGACGGTGATTGACCTAGTCGAGTCGCCGAGACCGGAGTAGCTCTACCTTGCCTTTGTCTTTCTTTTGTAATGTTTTTACGTTTCAGCCTTGTAAATACTCTCCAATCAATGAAAGTCGAGCTTCTTCACTTATACGTTTTCTCTTTGCATCTGTCTCTCTTCCATTTCTGGATGTGCATTGAATGGTATTGAATGCCTTTACCGTGTGGCGTGGCCCTTGAGGTAGAAGGAGTCAAACTGTCAGTGCTGACACTCCGTATTCTGGAGACCATAAATAGCAACAAACAAGGTGGCGCAGCTGACGAGGGAATCGGACGGATGTCTCCACGTGGCGCCATAGGGATCGCTGGTCAACAGCCGTGCATCCCCAGTAACGCGTGGGAGACTTCGCCCTCATAACTCTCTTCGGAGACCGAGTCCTCCTCCTTCCTATAAATAGGGGTGGCAAGCTCGCCATGGGAGAAGAAAAGAACATGGCTGTAGGAATTATGTCCGGGAGGTGTCCGAAGTTTCTTGATCCGGGGGGGCACCCTGCGCCGTTGGACGGCTATCCCCGAGGGGGGAAGGCTGTCGTGGTCTGCGCGCTCTCTGAAGGAAATCCCCGTGGACCACGCGCTCTCTGAACGCGGGTCCACGGCCATCCGTCCCTCGCGAGGCAGAGTGAGGATGCGCTGCAGGGGGACGGTGGCGCCTTCTCGTCCGACACGGCCCTGTGCGCCCGTCGTACGGCAGGCGGGATTGGGCCTCGCTGGTCCGGGAGGTTTCTTCAAGCTCTGCCGCTCCCACTGCCCGCCGAGGGCGTGGCAGAGCCCAGCGGGGTCCAGGGCCTCCGACTGGAGGGGCTGTGCGATGCTTTGGTCTGACCAGCCAGAGTGCATTGCTGCATAGCCCGGTGAAGTTCAGGATCGCTCAGAGCCTCCAGGCAACGATCCGGTCGTCGTGGAGTGAGCGAAGATCGGAGTCTTTCTGTCACTTTATTTTCTGTTTTCAGAGGACTGCGATCCTCCTTCCTGTACTCTTCTTTCTGTTATGTAGTTCTTGTAACAAAGCAGTTCATAATGAATGAAAAGGAATTCTCTGATTATCCAAGCCGTGTACAGTGCTTCTGAGTTCTTTTCTCATTACTTTGCGCTGTTCCGGAATGCTTGGATGTGTTTGAATGCTGGGACTGACCTCGGCCGAAAGGGGTGGCTCTGGCCGGGGCGAGCTGCAGTGTGCCGAGGTGGACCCATTCCGTTGGTCTCGGCTCGGCAAAAGTGAGTTCGGCAGCAGCCTTCTGACGGGTGTATGAACCCGGACTTCAGGAAACTGTCCTTGGCCGGACTGCCTTGAGGGGTTTATGACCCCAGACTTTAGGAAAGGCTGAGTGTAGGAACTGCAGGCCTTTTCCAAGGCGTTAGAGCCTGAGGTGTCCTAGACACGGGATTTTAGGAAAGGCTGAGTGTAAGAACTCGAGGCCGTTTCCAAGGCGTGGAGCCTGGTGTGTCCTAGACCGGGAGTTTAGGAAATGGCTGAGTGTAGGAACTCGAGGCCGTTTCCAAGGCGTGGAGCCTGTGTGTCCTAGACACGGGATTTTAGGAAAGGCTGAGTGGGTAGGAACTCGAGGCCGTTTTCCAAGGCGCGGAGCCTGGTGTCCTAGACAACGGGATTTTAGGAAAGGCTGAGTGTAGGAACTCGAGGCCGTTTCCAAGGCGCGGAGCCTGTGTGTCCAAGACACGGGATTTTAGGAAGGCTGAGTGTAGGAACTCGAGGCCGTTTCCAAGGCGTGGAGCCTGTGTTGCCGGAGTCGACCAGAGAGACAGATTGACGACAAGGCAAAAGCTGCTTTTTATTGATTCTGAAGTTCATTACATCTTTAGAAATAGAATTTCTTCAAGTGGGATGCATTCCACGGTCTCGGCAATGGCTTGCCATCCAAGTCTTCGAGCTTGTAGGCTGACTTTCCTGCCAGTGAAACTACTCTGAACGGGCCGTGCCAGTTCGGGGCAAGCTTCCCTCATTTGGTTCTCTGTCAGCTGGCAGGGTCTTCTTTAAAACGAGCTCTCCCGTGGTGAACCTTCTTTCCTTGACATTTTGATTGTATGCCCTGGCTAACCGCTGCTGATAGTCGGTTAGTCTCAGGGCTGCAGCTTCTCGTCGTTCGTCCGCTAGCTCCAGCTCCATTGCCAGGTTCGTCTCATTTCGGCCTTGGTCGACCAGCTCTGTCCTCAGGGTAGGAAGGCCGATTTCCAGGGGAATGACCGCCTCCATACCGTAGGCCAGAGAGAATGGTGTCGCCGAAGTGGACCTCCTTGGAGTTTGTTCGATAGGCCCATAGCACGCTCGGAAGCTCTTCTGTCCATCTGCCCTTTGCCTTGTCCAGTCGCTTCTTCAGGCCGTCCAGGATCACTTTGTTGGAGATTTCTGCCTGGCCATTACTCTGTGGATATGCCGGGGTGGAGTAATGGTTTCTGATGCCGTGCTCTTGGCAGAAATCTCTGAAGGATTTGGAATCGAACTGAGTCCCGTTATCCGAAATCAGGTCCGGGGGATGCCGAACCTCGTGAGGATGTTTTTCCAGACGAAGTTCCTGGAGTCCCTGTCCGTGATGGAGGACAACGGTTCAGCCTCTATCCACTTGGTGAAGTAGTCCGTAGCCACTATCAGCCATCTTTTGTTCCCTGGAGCTTGGAGAAGAGGCCCCACGATGTCCAGGCCCCATTGAGCGAAGGGCCATGGACTGGAGAGGGGACTCAGATCCTGGGCTGGCTGATGGAGGGAGTGGGAGAACTTCTGGCATTTCTCGCATTTTCTGGCGTAGACCTGGGCGTCCTTCTGCATGTAGGGCCACCAATAACCCTGGCTGATTGCTCTGTAGGCCAATGAGCGACCTCCTATATGGCTGCCGCAGATTCCTTCGTGAATCTCGTACAGGAAGTCGTCCACCTTGGTCGGGTGGACACATTGGAGGTATGGACCAGTGAAAGACTTCCTGTAGAGTTTGCCTTCTGGAGAGAGCCAAAACCGGGCTGCCTTGAGCCTGATCTTGTGGGCTTCAGTCTTGTCCTCGGGGAGCTGGTCATCCTTCAGGTAGGCCACGATTGGATCCATCCAGCTGGGGCCGAGGTCAGCACAGAGGACAAGCCGAGATGACTGGAGTTCTAGACTTGTCCTTGATACTGACCCGACCTCGATGGTCCTCTTCTTTCCTGCTTCAACAGCGGAGGCCAGGTTTGCAAGCGCATCTGCGTGCGTGTTGGTATCTCGGGAGATTTGCCTGACCTCGGCTTTCTGGAATTGGGAGAGTAGCTTTTTTGCCAGGGCTAAGTAGGCCGCCATCCTGTCGTCCCTGGCCTGGTAGTCTCCAGCGAGCTGGCTAGTTACCAGTTGATAATCGCTGAAGATTTCCAGGTGCTGGGCTCCGAGGACTCGGGCGCTGTTCAACCCTGCGATCAGTGCTTCGTACTCTGCCTCATTGTTCGTCGCTTTGAAGTCGAGGGTGAAAGCCTGCTCTATGACCAGTCCCTCTGGCGATTGGAGAACTATGCCGGCGCCAGCTCTCTTGGAGGTGGACGACCCGTCGACGAAGATCCTCCATGCCGAGGTGGGAGACTGCTGGACTTCTGTTTCTGCTGGCTCTTGCCCTGTGCCCCCCAGTGCCGTGCCGAGCTGGGTCTGAGCCTGGTTGGGGCAGGCGAATTCGACTATGAAGTCTGCCAGAATCTGGGCTTTGATTGCAGTTCGGGGACGGTACTGTATGTCATACTGCCCCAATTCAACTGCCCACTTTGATATGCGCCCTGAAAAGTCAGCTTTTTTGAACAAGGAACGGAGTGGGTGCTCCGTGATCACCACAATAGTGTGGGATTGAAAATAATGGGAGAGCTTGCGGGAGGCGGTGACAAGAGCCAACGCAAGCTTCTCCAACAGAAGGTACCTGGTCTCGGCATCGAGCAGGGTCTTGCTCGTGTAATAGATCGGCTTTTGAACTCCCTCGTCCTCCCTGATGAGGACGGAGCTCACTGCGTGATCCGAGACCGCTAGGTATAAATACAGAATCTCCCCCCGAGTCGGGGTGGAGAGTAATGGGGGTGACATCAAATAAGTTTTGAGTGCGGCCAATGCCTGGTCGCACTCGGGGGTCCATTGGAACTTCAAATTTTTCCTCAAAAGCTGGAAAAAAGGCCTGCACTTATCTGATGAGCGGCTGATGAAGCGATTGAGTGCGGCGGCCATTCCCGTAAGCTTTTGAACTTCCTTTGTGGTGGAGGGACTCTGGATGTCCTGGATGGCGGTGATCTGGTCTGGATTGGCCTCTATCCCCCTCCGCGTCACCAAGCTGCCGAGAAACTTGCCAGAGGCTACGCCGAAGGCGCACTTGGAAGCGTTGAGCTTGAGCTTGTAGGCGCGAAGGATGTCAAAGACTTGGCCGAGATCTACCAGGTGGTCGCTGGAGCGCACAGATTTGACGACCATGTCGTCGATATACACCTCCACCGTTTGGCCGAGCTGGGCCTGGAACATCTTCGTGACGAGGCGCTGATAGGTTGCCCCCGCGTTCTTCAGCCCGAAGGGCATTACTTTGTAGCAGTAAGTGCCGCGGGGGGTGATGAATGATGTTTTCTCCTCGTCGGGCCCATAGAGAGGGATCTGATGATAGCCTCGGTAGGCGTCGAGGAAGCTCATTCGGTCATGGCCAGCGGTGGCGTCAATCAGTTGGTCGATCTTCGGGAGGGGGAAACTGTCCTTAGGGCAAGCCCTGTTCAGGTCGGTGAAGTCTACGCACACCCTCCACTTTCCGGTTTTCTTCTTGACGACCACCGTGTTGGCCAGCCATACCGGGTACTGGACTTCCCGGATGGCCCCTGCTTTTAGCAGGTTGTCGACCTCTTCCACGACCGCATCTGTCTGCTGCAGCCCGGTTCTGCGGGCCCTCTGCACTACTGGCTTGTGGTCGGGGTCGACGTTGAGCTTGTGGCACATGACCTCAGGGTCGACCCCGGGCATTTCGCTCGGGCTCCAAGCGAAGACGTCCACATTCTGCATCAAGAACCGAGAGAGTTCGGCCCTTTCTTCTTCCGACAGCTGGGTGCGATCAGGAAGAAACGGTCTGGGTCTGCGGATCTAGCCTGACCTCGGCTAGGTCCTCGATGCTCTTCTTCTCAGGGTCCCTGCCGATCTCATCGAGGCCCTTTTCGAATTCGGCCAGGTTAACGCGCTCTGGCTCCTTTACTGCTGGAACTGCGGCCAACACGCACTGCCTGGCCTGCTGCTGGTCTCCCTTCACTGTGACTACCTCCATCTTGCCTTCCTCGTTCTCATGGACGAACTTCAGCTTTTGGTGGAAGGAAGAAGGAACTGCCTCTAGCTTGTGGAGCCACGTCCTGCCCAGAATGACATTGTAGGGGGAAGGGGCATCCACAACCAGAAAGTCGGCTGTCACGGAGGCTCCGCCAACTTGGGTTTCCAAGGTGATTCTACCCTTGGGGTAGACTGGTGTCGCGGACAACCCTAGCAGAGGTGCACGAACCTCCGTGAGGTCTGCTTCGGAGAGTTTCATCCTCTTGAAGCAGTCGTAGTAGAGAACCTCGGAGGAGCTGCCGGAGTCGACGAGGATCCTCTTAACGGTGAAGTCTCTGAGCTTCATGGTGAGGAGCAGGGGGTCGTTGTGAGGGACCTGGACTCCCTCTAGATCTCGATCCGAGAACGAGATAGCTGGTTTGTCGCGGCGGGCTTTCTTAGATGCCGGGGCGAGGTCGGCTTTCATCACTTCTTTCTCGTGCGAAGCCCGCCTGGCTTCGGCACGGGTCTGAGAGCTTCCCCGGGACGAGGAAGCGGGAGCCGAGGACGCCAGATGGATCACGTTGATGATCTTCTCTGAGTTCTCGCTGTCTGGAGCCTGGGCTGCGTTCTGGTGAACCCGGCCCTCGCTGCCACCGGCGTCGCCGGCCTTGACGAACTCTTGGATGTGGCCCTGTTCGGCCAGCTTCTCTAGATACCCCTGCAAGGTCCTGCATTCTCCAGTCCTGTGCCCATTGCCCTTATGGAAGGCGCAGTAGAGCTTGCTCCGGGAGCCTTCGGTGGGTTCACTCTTCAGGGGCGGAGGGTACTTGAAGAACGGCTCGGACTTGATCTTGGCCAGGATGCGGTAGATCGGCTCCTTGAAGACGACATTGACGCTCTGACCGGCGCTGGAGGGAGGTCTGGGCTTCCAATTGCCCCCAGACCTGGACGACGAAGGCTTCGCCGAGCTGGAGGCCCAGTCCCGCTTGGACTCCTGCTTCAGGGAGGGCCTCCCGCCTCTTTGCCGAGGCTGGCTATTCTTCTGTTCGGGCTCCGGATGCCCGTCCTGATCCTTAGCTCGGATCTCATCTTCTTCCCGGGCGATGAAGCGCTTCACCCGGGACATTAACTCTGACATGGACTCTGAGGTGTCCCCGGCCAAGTCCTTCCGCAGGTCGCTGCCGGGGATCAGGGCATGCTGGAAGGCGTAGATGGATATCCCCTCCCTTGCGCCCTCGATCTGGCTGTAGATCGCCCAGAATCGGTGGGTGAACTTGGCGAGAGTTTCGCCCTGCTTCATTCTCAGGGCGATGAGGTCCCCTTCCTTCTTGGGGACGACAGTGTATGCTTGGAACTTCTTCAGGAAGGAGAGCTGGAGCTCCTTCCAACTGGGAATCGACTGCTCTGGGAGAGAGCAAAACCACTTCAGGGGGAGGTCGCCCAAACTGGAGGAGAAGATCTTGCAGTTTAGGTGACCCTCATTTCCCCAAATAGACATCTTCTGGGAGAAGTGTCGGAGGTGTGCAGATGGATCTGACAGTCCATCGTAGGGGACGAACCGCGGGACGGAGAACTTCCTGGGCAAGGGGGTGCGCTCGATTTCCTTCGTGAAGGGAGAGCCCCCGAGATCAGTGTGGCCGCAGAGCTGCTTCTGGTCCCGCATGTCCAGGTTGTGCTGGAGAGCCCGCCTGACACGTTTGTCGAACCACTCCTGCTCGTCGTCCTCCTCTGGAGTCTGAACTCTGGACTTTCGCTTGGGGCGGCTCGGACTGTGATGGCTATGAGTTCGGCCATCGCGACTATGGTGACTCCGGCTGTTGCTCGAGCCTTCGTCACGAATCTGGCCCCGTTTCTGGTCCAGATGATGCCTGAGGTCCTCACGAGGAGGCTGGGCTGCCTTGCTGGGAGCGCCCTTCTTTTTCCCTTGGGGCTCAGAGACCTCCCTCAAGGAGGCAGTTTGCACTGCCCTCAGCTGCTGCTGGAGCTCGCGAATCATACGTTCTTGCTTCTGGAGTTGCTTCTGGAGGGCAGCCTCGGGAACCTCTCCAGGGGGTTGAGCGTGGCGCGTTTCTCCTACGGCCACGGCTTTGTCCTTCCGGGGACGCTGATGCTGATGCTCATCGTGTCTGGGTGGCGGGACCTCGTCCGCTGGGGGTGAGGCCTCGATTCCCTCTTGGAAAGGGATCTCGACGAAGAGTTGTGAGCCCAGGCGGCCCTCGCCTGCAGTCGTGCCTTGCACCGCGCGGGACTGCCCCTGAGGAGGGACTTCCGTTGGCGGTGGTGGCAGCTCAAGCGCTGCTCTTGAAGATTCTACGCCCTTCTTAGCTTTCGGAGGCATGGCTTCTGAAAGGATGAAGTTAGGAAGATTGGGAAGGTTTTGAGAGGTTTGGATGGCTGGGATATTTCCTTCCCACAGACGGCGCCAATTGTAGGTGCAGAAAATAATGACCCACAATAAGGAGGAGCCTTATAGGACTTATCCGAGAAGATGAGGGCTGCTGGAAACGTCTGGATGCCGTCCGGAAGCCTGAAAGGGAATAGCAAACGGTCAGAGGACCCTGGCCTGAGCGGCGCAAGGCTCTCCGATGCCAAAGTCAGTGTATGAACTGGAACGATGGAAGGAGAGGAGGAAGAGAGACAGAGTAACGGCTCTGGTATGGAAAAATGGCGTACCTTAGATGGTGGCATGGATCTCTATTTATAGAGTGTGGAACGTATCTTTGGAAGATATTGTGGTGTGGGTCCCACGATTGGACTGGGAAGTCACGATCAGCCCACATTGCATTAATTGTGGTCCAATCCAGCCCACTATGCATTAAATGCCCGTCGGGTCAGCCCACATCGCATTTAATGCACATCTTGTTGGGCCAGATCCTGTTGGGCGCCTTTGGCGGTAGGAGTACCAGCGGATCTGCCCTCGGGCCCTGCCCTGATGTGGCTTCAGCCGCTGGATGGGACTCTGTCAGGGATCTGGCGAAGATCGTGGGCGGCTGGATGTCGCGTCTGTCCCACCAGCGCGTGTCCCTATCCCTCCACGTGCCTGACGACGTGGGGGGATGAAGGGTACACGTGAATGTTCTCTCTTGCTTCGGCTTCTGTCTCGGCTTTTTTAGCCGGGATGGAGCTTTCTGCCGAGGTGGTACCCGTGGTGGTTCAGCCGAGGCGGTGGTCCTTGCCGAGATGACGCCCGAGGTGGGCCAGTTCGGCGCTAAGGGCCTGGAGCTGTCCGACTTCGGCCGGACCTCCTGTCCTGGTAGCCGGGGCGAGCCTGGTGCCACGTGGATGACGCGAGGATGGCACGTGAGAATGCTTAACCTGATCTGATGGCTGTGATTAACTTAATCCTGTGGTTCGGGAAATCTCCCCACACAGTTTGAATCCTTGATTTTTCATTCTGATGATGCCACAGGGAAACTTGTCATTAGTTTGTCAGTTTGACCAATGGTTTTGTTTGTAAGTTTATAAGGATTGCCAAGTTATAGATAGGAATCAGGTAAGCTACTGATTTAACGAGGGTGTTGCTCTGTGATTGCTTATAAATAATGGATTTCTATGTGAGTACTTCTCATTTTTAAAAAGAATTTTCATCTTAACCTCAGTTGTTGGTTGCTGATGCATTTTTATTTGTTTATCTCATTTCTTCATTTTTAGCTTCTCCAAAACTGTCAAAGAGATCAGTCAATGGTATTTTTATTCTCTTCCCTTTTGTTTAATTTGAACTATTTCCTTTGACAGAAATAGCTCAATCTAACAAAGTGCCATGCACCTTTGGATTGATTTAACTATTTAAGGATCAATCTCACAGTTCATATTTCTCTACCTGAAATGAAATTTGGGCCAACTTGTAAACAGAGGTTTCCATGTGATATGACTCAAATGGGTGAGTGAGTCTCATCACACTAAGGTGGGGTCCCACATAAGGATAAATCATGCTTTGGCTGCCGTCAATGCCATATTAATGGAAGCGTGAGGGAAATTATCATAAAATGATTGTAGCTAGAGGAAGCTTTGACCAATTTTATCAGCATAATAAATCTGAAAACAGTGATTGGCGGTGGGCATTGGGTCTAGAAGCTTTGACCTTCGGGCTAGTTTAGTAACTTGACTAGTAAAGTCAAGTAAAGTTAAGTCATCCTAAACATCACATCAAAAGCACTTTTTCTCAAAACTCCCTCCAACTTTTCCAACAAAAAGTCAAAAAGTAACCACATTTATTAACTACAAGACAAAAAAACTCCATTTCCCATACCAAAAGTCAACAATATTCCATTCCAAACAACTAAAAATAAAATACCATCATAACCCACTACATATTTTATTCATACTTTTCATTTCACTTCACTCCACTTGACTTTAATAGTAAAATGCCAAACGGGCTTAGGGTAAGAGAGGTTCCCCAATTTTCACATTATAATTTTTGCTTTTTTTTTTTTTCCATCCACCCACAAATATGGGTTTTTCTTAGAATCAAATTGGTCCCACTGTAAGATTCATAATATAATTAATCACTCGATTGGTGAATATGATTGAAAATGTAAAAGATAGTGATATAGTTATTCAATGACTGAGACTGTTGATTAGAAAGGCTCCACCACACACTGGGCAGAGTCATAATTTCTAACTTGACTGCCTGTTAATTTCTAATGCAACGACATTGGGTGGATTGCTCCGACAAATCCAGAACATTATCAACTAAGTCCAAATAGATCATCAACCCATGGGAAAGTACTAGGCCAAACATGAGAAGTACTAAGCCAATCGGCCTTTTCGTATGGGTAATTGAGAACAGCTAGACTCCTCTTGCTGAATGAGTAAAATTCCAGTAATGATTTGAAATTTTCCTCTCCTTGCATTGGGGTGGAACCGACACTAGAGCATACCTATTTCTAAAGTCCGACACACTCAAAATGAACAAACTCAAAGTCCGATCCCACCTATTGTTTTCTTTTTTTAATTTTTTTTCTTTAATTATTTATATTGTTTGGCTTGATGGTTAGGTGGTACAGTACTACTGTCATAACCTAACCGTCCCTGGGGCTGCCTAGATGAGACGGCCATAATAAAAAAATAAAGAAAAGAAAAGAAAATTAAAAAATAAAAACCTTAAGATTACAAAGAAAAATGACTCATTGCCATCATTATCAAAGCTTTATCCTAACTATGTTCGGGTCGGCTATAAGCATTTTGTTTCTCCATTCCATTCTATCATGAGTTAAATCATCAGATAAGTTGCACTTCTTCATATCTATGTTTACTGCCTCCATCTGAATCCTCTTCAGCTTACCCCCTCTTCTTGGTGGGTCATCAACTTGCATGACCAAACTTTTCTTTACTGGCGTCATTGCCGATATACGTTGGTCATGCACAAAGCATCTCAAATGAGTTTCTCTAATTTTATTATCTATTGATGCCATGCTCTCGAAATCTCCCATTTTTAATTTTAGCGTTCTTAGTTTCACCACACATCCACCTCAACATTCTCATCTCTGTTACCTTCATTTTGTGTATATATTGGTTCTTGATTGGCCAACATTCTGATCCATAGGTCATAGCTGGTGTAATCACTGTCTAATAAAATTTCTCCTTTTATCTTATTGGAATTTATCGGTTACAAAGTACTCCAAAAGCAAGTCTCCACTTTAACCATCCCGTTTTATATTATGTTTGACAACTTCATCAATCTTTCCATCCTTGTTAATACTGTTGTTACCATAATATTTTTCCTTTTATTTTTTCATCCTTACGCATTGCTGTAGTTGTCTTTTATTATTTGCATTGATTGAAAAATTATTAATTGTGTTTATTTCGTACTTATCATTTACTTGTAGTTTAATTATATAATCTTTTAATACGCAAAAACTTAACTTAAATTAATTCTTATGTATATATTTTTTAATTTTTTTGTACATACATTTTTTGTAAGCATGCCTGTACTTAGCATAGGTTATTGTCAAGGGTGGACCCAAGTACAACTTCCTGGGCTGAAGCCACCACCACATATGTGAAAAGTTGAAAAATTTTAAAACCCCCTCCAAATTCTAAAAATTAATATATTTTTCTATTACATTTGACCCTTCATCCAATACTTCTTCTACATGAAGCCCCCACAAGTTGAATTTTTTGGGCTCGCCCTTGATTATTAAGTTGGTTATTATTTATTAAAGGAGTTGATTTTCACCGGTTCTTTTTCAATTCCTATCTCTCAATTTCATCTCAATTTAGTTTCAGTTTTGATAGAGTTCCTCTTAAATATAATACATGCATGGTTTGTAGTCTTTTCTCATAAGAGACCATACAATATGGTCTTAATGTTAGTAAGATATCTTTTAGGGTTGCAAACGGGCCGGGTTCGGTCCAGAAATATCATATTGGAACCAGACCCGGACCCACTATGTAAATGAAGGAATCAAACTGGTGTCGGTTTTGGATCGGAACCTGTCTCCTAGTTTCGATTTTGGTTTCGCCAACAAGCAAGAGCTCTGGAACCGAAACTGGGTCCGAGTCGGGTCCGAGTCTGGTTGTGGGTTCGGTTGCAGAACCACTTATGGAATCGATTCTAATTTACTTGAGCTGGAAGCTATGATTGAAGATAAAAAAATATATGAAGTCAATGGCTCAATTAGTCAATATAGCACCACAATACAAGGAGGAAAAGTGCACGTTGCACTTATATATATTCTATATTGGGTAAACCTACAAGATGAAGGCAAACGCTTCTTAGGACTATTGGCCAACTCACCATGTGATCCGTGCAAACTTATGCTTATTAATGTTGCAAACATTTATTTATGGGCACAAAACCATTCACACATTTGCACATTCAATTACTTACACAGAGAAATACATACAGGAATAAGTGCATACTATAGTGTTGTTTGTGATATCAAAATTAAAAAAACTACAACTTTTATTCAGCTCAAATAAGCAATCTATTTTATCTTATTCATCACCTAAAAAAAAGAGCCAATCAATATACTCAAAATAAAGGATCAAAAATAAATTTGTCCAATAATGACAACGTGGAATAATAAGAATTCGAATCCATGCTTTTTCTTGTTCATCAACTTCGAAGTTCTTGACGCTTACTTTTTCATTGGCAAAACAACAAAGAAAGTATTATTTAGTAAATTTCTGCATATAAATTGTCAATTCAAAACTATAATTAGTAAAGTTGGATTACCTCCAAGAAGAAACATGAAACTGTAAATACTTAAGCTCAGGAAGCATAAAGCCTGTAAAATAAAAACTCATTAAATTATTTGCAAATGGAGATTAAGAAATTGAATAAAAATTGTAATCTAATTGATAAAAAAAATTGTGATCTTATGCTTTTTAGATTCACGAGATATGGGAGGCTTTGAGTTGTTTTGTAGCTTGAAGGATTCATAAATTCTTGCTTGAGAATGAATTCGATTAACAACAGAACCTAGAATATTTCTCACCCGAATAATAAGAGTAAATATCACAAAATTAAAAAAAATAAGAAAGATAATTTTATTAGATTTGTCTATCTATCTATTTATTTAGCCTGCTAGCCTAATGGTCAGGAGATTAAAAGTAAACTGCCTAATCAAGGATCGATCCGTGATTGGAGCTATGGGAGCGGACATGCTATCCACATGGTTACCCCTGCAATTCTCATTGTATTAGAATTTTCATGTGTGGATACTCTATAAAGAAAAAGTAAAGATTCCAACTAGACTTGACTATAACTTACAAAGACAGTGAGTTCACTAACTATCTAAACTTCTCATGTAAGTAAATCTTTAAAATGAATCAAATGACATATAAGCTCCATTAAGCACCAAATTTTAGAATTTTAAGTCGTCATTATTATTATCATCATGAACATTGTTGCCTTGTTCTAACTATGTTGGAGTGGGCTTAAAAAATCGTGAAAAAAAAATTCAAAATTAATTTGATTGTCCAACTAACAAAACTCAACCATAAAATGTACTTTGACACTGTAATACGTGAAAACTAAGATGCACACAAAGTGCATGAGCCCTATATATTTTTAATATTGATACTCTTCACGATAAACCGAGATGGAGAAATATAATTTGTATAACAGACCCTAACATAGTTGTGATGTGGCTATAAATATGATGATGATAACATTCCTTGTAATCATTAGGGGTCTTCATTGCCGAGTCGATCTGGATATAGGGATATCCAAACTCAACTTGAATTTAGAAACACCGGCTTATATTAGACCAAGCCTCACGTGGGTCATTAATAAGTGGTTGGCCCGAGCTTGGCCCATCCCAGAAATGTCAGGCACAAGCAAGCCGGGCTTCACTAAACTATAACCACTAATTTTTTCTTGACCAACCTTGCTTGAGCTGAGCTAGGCAAGGCCGTGCTTCAGGCTTTATGTCATCCAAAAATTCAATGGGCTTAAATTTTAAATTCAAATCAGATCCGAGTTCTAAAACCTAGGTCCAAACACCACCCAAAGTGAGCTGGTCCCTGGATTAGCCAGCCCATGAACACCCGTAGTAATCAATCATATATTCACAGCCTCCTCTCTATCACATTTAAAACCTCAAAAGGTAGCTCAGTTGGCCTAGGATACGGTTTGCATCCGGAGGTTGTAGGTTCAAAACTGCACTATTACACTGGAGCTACAAAGAGTTTACCCAGTTTCCATCTAGGCCCGGAGAGATTAGTCCAGCCTAAAAGGTTGGGAAGCCTCCGATAGCAAAAAAAATATATATATATTCACTTTTTTTTTCTTTTTGTCTATATGCATGGCCCCAAATAGATACCCCATCCAAAAGGGCAGTTACAAAAACACTACTCTTCCATCTTAGAAAAAAAAAAAAAAAAGAAAGAAAAATTCTTCCAGAAGGTGCCCACGTAACTGCTGACATCATGTAACCCTTTAAGAAATTTCCAGGTGTCTGCATCGTTCTCAATAAAGCATTATTTGCAGAAGGGAGCATAAGATTTTTTTAATACGCAAGAGAGAGAGAGAGAGAGAGTGAGAGTTTGACCCACCGCATCCCATAAAAATTCTCCGTTCCAACTTCCAAGAAAAGATATATGAAGTTGTCAGTATCACTTCATTTTGACGACTGATGAAGAACTTGACCTAGTCAAATTATTTTAATAAGTTATATGCATTTTGATCAGTCAGTCCGTAGATAGATTTCATTTTAAATAATTGGTGTTTATACAAAATTTTTGAAGTTTGGATTAGGAATTTAAAATCACTAATTAAAATAAAATTTAAGATTTATATTTGATCATTTACATTAGATGTTTGGACTAAGAATAGTTTAATATGCAAGTTTTTCTCTTATCATAATATTTTTAGCATATGTATATTTATTAACTTGAATTGATTATTATTAATATATGTAAATAAATATATATTTGAATTTTATAAATTTTTTCTCTATTTTGAAATATTCTCAAAATATATTTTTTGAAAGAAAGACTCTTGCGAGTCAAGTTAACTTTTTAGATCTAGTCAAGTCAAAGACGATTAATGAGTTTGAAATTAGATTCAAATCATTGTCACTCAAATCAGATTGATACAAACCATTAGTTTCTACACATAATATATATAAATTAAAATTCTCTAAATAGGTCAATCCAAAAGTATATTAAAATTCAATCAGAGTGAAATTTAAGGAAGTGTTTAAAAATTATACTTTTAAGCTCAACATTGATACATTGAACAAAAAACCACAAACTTTTATTTGAAAAAATCAACTAAGATAAATATTTTTTTTTTGAAAAAAAAACCCCTAAAATTTAAGAATTTTGTTAAAAAGGTAAAGAAAAAATCTACTTAAAATCAGAAGAATGATGTGTGTGAGTCATGTGACAGAAAAATAAAAAAATAAAAAAAAATAACGTGGTTCGCGACTCACAAGTTGTTTACAAAGGCGTGCTAAGCTTCTTTCCACCACTGCTGAGTGCTGACAACATAATAGGACGATTTCAACTATTTTTTATCTTGTAGTTTTTGTACAAGAGGGAGGTGTTTCCAATACAGATGATGCATTAAAAAGATGACCCAAACTCTCCTTTCTAGGTAGAAGGAAGCTCTTTCCTGTGTGTTGTTTTCTCTTAGAACTAGTAGGCTGTGGGTATCTGTTAGGTGGATTCAAAATGGGAGATTTTCATCTCTTATCTCTTCTCATGCTCAGCTCTGCTTTTATTCTGTTATGCTTTTGCATGCGATTGTTCTACACAATCTGGTGGAAACCCATGAAGCTTCAGACACAGCTGAGGCAGCAAGGAATCCAAGGCCATCCTTACAAGTTACTGTATGGGAACATCAAGGACAACATGAGATCTCTGAGGCAATCTCAATCCAAACCGATCAATCTCACTCATCAGATTGCTCCACGGGCCGTTCCTTTCTTCCATCAGACGGCCAAGGACTATGGTATCCATTCACTAAAATTTCTTTGGGAAGCTTTTCATTGTTTATCTTCTCTTTTTCTGCGTTTCTGGTGCGTCTTGTGCAGAATGGGTTTTCGAGGCTTAGGGGTTGACCATTGGATCTGGCCGGCCAAATCAACCCAGACACCAATCTAGTGTTTTTTTTTTTTGGGCTTGGGTTGGGTCCAGGACCTCCAGGTTGGCATCTATGGCTTGATTAATAGATGGGTTAGATTGGACTCAGCCACAATGCCACAATGCCACATATAGGTTGACGTCTAGGCTCGGGTTGGATTATTATGACCCGCCAGCAAAAAGCTGGATCCAAACTGTTAATTAAGGAAGCTGCTCGACTGGACCCTTCTGATCCTTTTAGGTTGTTTTCAGGTTGACATATTCGACCAAAAACCCAATTATGAGATGGGTCAGGTTTGCGTTCGGTTGATGCATAGTACTCGATCAACCTCTCTGAATTTAGTTAGGACTTAGGAGCAATAGAAATTAAAACTAAAAACTATGTTCTTTCTTTAAAAACACCCCTACATTTTGTTCTAATTCCCATAGAGTTCCAAGTGAGTAGAGGTGTTCAACGGGTCAAACCCGCGGGTTTCGGGTCAAACCCGACCCGACCTGATATATTTTATGTGGGTGAAAACCCACCCGAACCCAACCCATTTGGGTCACAGGTTGGTCGGGTTCAACGGGTCACGGGTCGGGTTCGGGTCAGTTTTTTTTTTTTTTTTTCATGCAGAAGACCAAGGAAAAAAATCTAGGGTATTTGGTTGTTGGTTGACTTAAGGGAGGTAGACATTTTCTAGATTAGTTACCTAAACTTAAGGAGAAGGTTAAGGCATCTCGTCCTTCTAAGACTATATAAGTCAGTGTTCTCACCCCTCTTAGGTACTCAATTTTGCATGAAAATATTATTCTCTCTCTTTCTCTATTTGGCGATGAATGTGGTGTGAGAACTAGACAAGTGAATCCTTAAGTTTCAGCCTGGAGTGTAATTACTGATTACTCTTCCCCTTTGTTGCTGTGTCAATTTGTATCAGAGCAACAAAAGGTATCTTCTTGTTTCTTTTTCATAGAAAAAAGAGTCCTTTTTTTAGATTCTATTATTAACTTTTGCAATTTTCAAATTAATGCTAGTTCATGTACAGCCCCCACTAGCTGAATCCTATTCCCTCACAACTCCATCCCACAACCCATAAAGTTAAGCCCCTTATCTGATCTCCTAAGCTGCTATTCACCTTTGCAGTCTCTTTAACAGAGCCACGTACAACAACTGTCCTTCCTGTTGCTGATAGTTGGTCATTGATCAAGGTAAAATCTCGAACATGTTTCATCAGGAAGCTTCAGAAGTTCCATATTTTTATGGAAAGAGAGATCCAAACATCTTAAATTGGATTAAATTACTGGAAGAGTGTTTTACGTGGCATAAATTGAAAGATACTCCATGTAAATATTATACAAGAGGAAAACTTCAAGGAGATGAATGAGTGTGGTGGGAAGAAATATAATATCAATTGTATTAACCTCCACAACCATTTATACCAACACGGTCTTCTACATAAAAAAAAAACGGGTTCACGGGTCACCCGTGAGACCCGTTACCCGTACCAATGGTCACAGGTCGGGTCGGGTCGGGTCAAGCACAGGAATTATGGGTGGAGTGACCCACCCATTGACCCACGGGTCGGGTTACCGGGTCATTTTGTACACCTCTACAAGTGAGTGATGAATGAAACAGACCCACACCAGGATTCAAATTTTATGATAGTTTCTGATATACCGTAGGAAAACGAATTCTCACTTTAAATTTTATTGAAAAAATTTACAGCATTTTTGTTACAATAAGAAACTCCCAATACACACACTGACACACACACATTGAACATGGAACATAATAGTTTCTATGATCTTTGTATTCTTTCTCAATTTTTTTTTTGGATTTAGGACTGCCTTGATTTGTTTTGGAAGAGATTCCCAGGATTTGTTTTTGTGATTAAACTGCTCAGATCTGGTTTTTCCAGTGAAAATCTCACATAGATTTCTGAGCTCTGCTATGACCCTTTCACCTTCTCTTGTCCTAGATTGTTGCTGGATTCCTTCTTGTCGGATTTTATTCAGTGCCCATTTGGGACGCAAAGTTTTTTTTTTTTATATGATTTTTGTTTCTGAAGATTCTTAATCTTTGATCAGATTCAAATGATTGATTATGTACAACTTGGGGTGTGATCTCACCTGTAATCACGATGTCATTGTTTCCCAAGTTTGGACTGAAGTAGATTGCTTGCTTTTTGCCTTGGGACATGTTTGACTCTAGTTTGAATGGGCTACTTCTGTTCCTTCACTTCTCAGGGCCAGGGCGACTCTGATTTATTGTCATGAGACTCCTGTTTCTTTTTGCAATATATCCCAAACTGCTAATGAACTGTTTCTGGATTATCATTGCTGGCGCTGGTTCAGATTATTTTTTACTACCCCATTAATTGTTGTTTATACTACCCTATTCATGGATGAACCTTCACTTTCACTTTAGTAATCCATTCATGGTTTTAAAACTCAGATAATTGAGTTGGACTCGGTCCCTACTGAGTCTAGTCTAAACCAAGTTGATCGATTCTGGCCGAGTCTTATTGAGAAAATGCTGAGACTGGCAATTGTTAGAGATTATTTATTATCTTAGAAGATATAGATTGGATTAGGTTGGTTTTGATTCTTAGAGATAAAGGAGAGATTTGTTAAAGATTTTAGGATTAGGTTTGAATTTGAATAATCTGGGGTATTAGCATGTATAAATTGGGAGGATTTCCTGTCTTCATGTTAACGATGAATTTAATGCAATGGATCAATTTATTTAAGGGGATTTGATCCAGTGAGAACTTTTTTATAATGCCCATTGGGTGTCTCATTTTGGGATGGGACTAGTGGGGATTGAAATATTTATATGGGACCACCATGAATATCAAGTTTGGCACCAATCTCATGCTCTTAACCCCTTCATCCATGACCGACAAGCCTAGTTCATTCATATGAGTATATAGTCGATCCAACGGTCCAATTCATTCACATTGGTGCCAAACCTTGCAGTGTGTGACTATTAAGGGGGTCCCTGTCTATTGCAAGGTTTGGATTGGGTGATAGGTGGGCTCCACCCATAGTTCTCATGGTTTAAACCGTGAGAACAGTTCTCACCGGATCATTTCCCTTATTTAAGAGTCTTTATGGTATCTGAGCTGGGGCCGGGATATCCTATTTTCCGCAATAATCACCGTCCATTTTTCTATTTTCCAATAAAATTAAATGTTGCCTCTCATCCATTCATCAAAATATCAAGCCTTGTAATCTCGCTATTTTTACCAAGTTGCATGATCAAAAACTCAAAAAGGAGCGGGTTGCAGCAGTGATGATTCACGGACAAACGATGTTCACCAAGAAGACATAATGATCAATTTTACAAGATATTTACCATTATTGTTTTTTAGAGATCAGGGCATATGATTTATTTTCATCTTACCAATCACAGATCTTTTTCCTGAAATGATCATGATTGAAGGTGATGTTAGAGATTATTATCTTAGAAGATAAAGATAGGATTAGGTTGATTTTGATTCTTAGAGATAAAAGAGATATTTGTTAGAGATTTTAGGATTGGGTATGAAATTGAATAATCTGGGGTATATATAGAGTAATGTAGTATTTGAAAAATTGGAGATTAAAGCCCTGCTTCCTGTAGTATTTAAGATTCCTGATTTGATATAAGCTTATATATCATAATGATGTTGTTTTATAGAGAACTAAAAATTATTCTCATTTGTATACCAACAGCTCTTGCATTAGTTTTCTTGGGTACACTACGACATCTATACTATTAATCAGGGCGCATCTCACATCCTTCATATGGTCCTAACCATCCAACTCATGGACTTCTAATTAAAACATTCACCATTTTGTTTTCATCTTACCATTGGAAATCTCTAGTCATAAGGTTCAAATCACGAAACAGGTATGGAAGTATCCACATGAGATCGACTGATATCTTTGGCACCTAAATTGCTCCTCAACTATAACATTGTAGATTATGAAATGTAGATTTAGTGACCTGCAACGAGATTGCTTTTGTAAGCCTTGATTTTGTCCATTATCTTTATTCTCTAATAAAATAGAATAAGGATTCAATGATAACAATGCTGATGATCCTCATTTTCTATCATTTCAAAAGGCTTGTTTCAATTGGTAAGAAATGTGTCTTTTAGTTCTTGTAGTCTCTTCAAGAAAGGCCTTTTCTGTTACTGCCCCTTTTTTTTTTTCTTTTCTTCCATCAATCCTTTAATAACTGAACCTTTTGCCACTGGGAAACCCAGGGAAAATATCTCTTACCTGGTTTGGAACAATTCCAAGGGTGAGCATCATGGACCCAGAGCTGATAAGGGAAGTTCTGTCCAACAAATTTGGTCACTTTGAGAAGGTTAAATCAAACCCGCTCACAAGATTGTTGGCGACGGGGCTCGCAAGCTATGGAGGCGAGAAATGGGCCCGACACAGGAGGATTCTCAATCCCGCCTTCCATCAAGAGAAGTTAAAGGTTTGTTTTTTCACACACGTACAAGACAAGATGTTTTCCTTTGAACCACCACCAATGTACAGCTTTTCCTTTCATGAAGGATAGGAAAGCATGAAGTACAATTTGTAAGGGAAATGATAGTTCTTAGTTATATATTTGTTTGCAGTATTTAGCTCAGGACTGTATATTTCAATGGGACCATATTCAGCCCAAGCCAAAAGTTATTTCTGTATTCCACTCATCCACCCTAATATGTAATATGCTAATCCAAAGGGCCAGTTTGGATTTTCGTAATCTAAGTGGAGGTGATCCGTTTTATGTGTAAATTAGGCTTCATTTGTTCATATAGCCTGAATTACCTCTCAGTGGCATTTGTTTTGTTCTCTGCGACAGTTATTGCATCTGAATGGAGATAAAAGTAATTAGTTTACTGGTAAACTGAGTCCAGCGCAATCAAGTTCTGAAGATCCAAAAAGGCCAATGGAAATGACAAACAAACATGGTTTTCACACTTCTGTGTGTGCATAGATGGCACACAAATGCAAGATCCAACCCATCCTCATGATGAACTCTACTGTAGCTGGTTTTTCCACTGAATTAGGCTTTAGACTGTTTATCAGTTTTGAACTAAATGGGCTGTTGAAATGAACTTGCCAATTAATGCGGGCAAGTTCTGCCTGATGAATAGACAGGGTGTGGAAACAATCGCACATTATATTACCAAACCTCCATTTGTGGACACCCCTAATCTACAATATGTTCTCAGGTTCACCCAATTTGACATTCCCTGTTGGTTCCAGAACATAACCTTTATTCATGAACTTATCTTATTGTAACTTTTCATGCTAAAGTGATACTTCGTATGTCTGGCTTTCTCTGGTGTTTTCGTACAGTGTATGCTACCTGCAATGTTTACCAGTTGCAGTCAAATGATAAGCCAATGGGAGCAGTCAGTTGGTTCTGATGGGTACTGTGAAACCAATGTATGGCCCGAATTTCAGAATTTAACAGGAGATGTAATCTCTCGGACAGCATTCGGCAGCAGCTATAAAGATGGGATACGAATTTTCCAACTCCAAAATGAACAAGCCATTCTTGTTATAAAGGCTGCTCGGACCATATACATCCCAGGTTTCAGGTTAGTCGTTTCCTTCTATCTTCTTTTCTTTTGTTGTTTTCTTTCACTTGATAGTATCAGATAAAGATAAGAATTCCAGTAAGAAAATCCATGGAAGATAATACTGCATGTTACTTTCATGTTAATTCTCTTCCCATTCTTGCATGCCGTCTGGTTCTGGATTCTGTTGATTATGTTACCTTTTGTCTTAGGATTCTTGCTGAAATGCAGAATGCTAATTTTATGCTTTGGTGCTTACTAAATTTCATTCAACCATAATTCCTGATATTGTTTTCAAATAATTAGGAGTTGAGTTGACAATAGCATGAACACTAATAGCAAGAGAAGTTTTGGTAGTGAAAGGAATCTTTACATACATCTTGGAGCTATGATAATGGAGTCTCCATGCATTGGAGAGGCCATGGAACTTGACTTCAGGCTATGAGAAAATTCTATCTCTTTAGTCACTTTGTAAGATGTCAATTCTATCTCTTTAGTCACCGTCTGTTTTGACTTGTTGATCAAGGTTCGTTCTTGACCATTTGTTCTTGGGCTGTTGATCAAGGTTAGGATTGTTCCATCAGGAAGGAATTTGGGGTCTGCAGGTCCATGACATTAATGGCCTGGATGACTAGGTCTTCACCATGAATATCCATGTCGAGTGAACCTTACCATTTAATATCAACTAAACCAGTTATAGGAAAATAAAAATTCATTGTAAATCTCATGTTGCATTGCTTCTGCTCTCATGAACATGGGTCTTGTATGCTTGTACAGGTTTTTGCCCACAAAAGAGAACATTAGGAGGAAGGAAATTGATAGAGAAATGAGAGCCTTATTACATGAAATTATTCAGAGGAGACAAAAGGCTATGAGAATGAGAGATGTGAACAACAATGATTTGTTGGGCCTAATGATGGAATCTAATTATCGGGAATCTCAAGAATGCGGAAAGGCCAAGAGCATGGTAATGACTATTGAAGATGTGATTCAGGAATGCAAGCTCTTCTACTTTGCAGGACAAGAGACAACGTCAGTATTGCTAACATGGACAATGGTTGTCCTAAGTATGCATCCAATCTGGCAAGAGCGCGCAAGGGAAGAGGTTTTGCAAGTATTTGGGAAACACAAACCTGACTTTGAAAGCTTAAGCCGCTTAAAGATTGTGAGTATCTGCTTCCTATTCTCTCCTTTTGTAGTTTTTGCAACTTACATGCGTAGATGATGCTTTCATGTAAATATTATTCTTATTCTTGAATGCCGGAAATCATGACTTAAAAAGTTGTCAGAAATTGATTCAAAACATATGTAAAGGTTTTGGCCATGACCAATAACAGTTTTGTATATGTTAACCTAAAAGTACAAAAACTCCATTTCAACCAGTTTTACATTCTACTTTCTATTCTTAATAAAAATTCAGTTAATTAGGAGATAAGGTACCATAGGTTTATGCAGTGTCAATATATTTGTGTTAGGTCCCTGGTAAAACCCTCGTGTGCACCCGTGGTGGAGTGATGCTCGAATGCCTTCCTAACACAAGCAACAAACCATAAAACCATTGTTGTGCCATTTCCCTTCACCAATTGGTTTTGGGATAAGTGGTAGCTCAATGGGGTCTGAGATCCTACAAGTGGTATCAGAGCTTGGTAAGGTTGGGGATTCGAGTCTCCTCTCGGGTGGTACCAGTGAGGGGGGATTGTTAGGTCCCTGGTACAACCCTCGTGTGCAGCCATGGTGGAGTGATGCTCGGATACCTTTCTAACACAACCAACCGACCATAAAACCATCGTTTTGCTGTTTCCCATCACTAATTGATTTTGGGATAATGGTAGCTTAGGGGTGCATAAGATCCTGCAAGATTTATAAGCCCTGGTACAAAGACCAAAATACCCTTGACCCTAAACCCGGTCTAATGAACCATTCCGGTAAACCCGGAATGCAAGACATAAACCCAACAATTTGAACGCTAACATGATAAGAACTGCATAGGAAGTGGGTGTTGCCAGGACTGATGATGAGCCATCCTTTCTTCGTTCTTTGCTTTTTCCTTCTTTTTTTTTTTAATTTAGTAAAAAATTCTTCCAATCCATGGAATGGATTTAAATGTATACCAGTAGTCATTCTATGGCGTTAATTAATCTATCAATATAATGATTTATATTCATTTAGGAAAGCAAGAACTAAAAAACATTTCAGTACATAGCATTACATACTGGAGTGAAATTGAAGTGTATATACTATTCAATCCATGGATTGGGGGTAGAGGGGTGGAGTGCGGGCGAGCACTCGTGGGTTAGTGGTATATATCCCTAGCATGCTGGTGGTACTCGTTCTTTTTTTTTTTTTGTATTCTATGTTTATGCCATTAGTTCATCTCATTCTAGCATTTCTTTTTCTTACCTTTTAATGTTAAAAATGAGAAAGGAATGTAAAAAATGAAAATTTTATCAATAAATGTTTTAAGGAAATAATATAATATCTTGCATAAAATTCTAATGTAGAAGATGAAATTCAATGATATGGGTAGAATATTTGTATCTGTATCCTACATTCTGGGGGGGAAATGCAGAGCATTTCTGGTTCCTTTGTTTCTCTTTGTATGTTCTGTATCTGGGCATCCCAAGTTTAAAAGACTTTATTCAAGTAAAGGCTAGTTTTGAAAAGGGAGTTCTGCGAGCCCATCTTAAAACAGGCCAAAATTTCATTAAACTTAATCTCTCATAAATTTTTGAGGATCAAAGGTCGGATCAATTATTAGCTCATAATAGAGTACGAGATCTTGAAAATTCTTGTCACTTCCATTTTAGGTAACCATGATCTTGTACGAGGTTCTCCGATTGTACCCGCCCATAATTCTCCTCACACGTCACACTTATAAGGAAATGAAACTAGGAGATGCTATCCTTCCACCTGGAGTACAAATTATTCTACCAACGCTCCTTATTCACCATGATCCTGAAATATGGGGTGATGATGCGGAAGAATTCAACCCAGAGAGATTTTCTGAAGGGATTTCGAAGGCCTCAAAGCATCAAGTTGGATTTTTTCCATTTGGCTGGGGACCGAGGATATGCATAGGCCAGAACTTTGCTCTAGTGGAAGCTAAGTTAGCTTTGTCTATGATTCTCCAACAATTCTCATTCAAGCTTTCTCCCTCCTATGCTCATGCTCCTTACACCGTTATAACTCTACAACCCCAGTATGGTGCTCAAATCATCTTACAGAAACTCTGAGGTCACTTCACCACCATCACAGCTGCGACCATCATCATCATCATCAAATACTATTATGGTATGTAGATAGTTCATCAATAAAGTTTGCTTTGTAACACTTAAGATTCAAGGAATGCGCTTCTAGAAGAGATTTATGTAATTTGTGCAATTCCTTTTTCTTTTCTTTTTTTTAAAGATTTCTGACTGCATTCAGTGTGGTGTTAGTTTCAAATTCTAGATAAGATTCTCTCCGTGTGTGTGCGTGTCTGAAATGGAGTGTATCCATTGTGTATATATCTTGACATCTTGGGTGATTGTGCTGATAAGTGATGACATTTCATACATAAGAGGGTGAATGGTCAGGTGAGTTTGTTGATGGTGAGGTGGCCTTTTGTTAATTTCTTTAAAGAATTTGGAGATTTCTGACAATTAGGAAGCTATAGCCCTATTCAATTAATTAATTCACAAAAGATAGGTGCTCTTTACAAAATATTTGGTGGTGATGGTGATGATAATAATTTTTTTAACAAAAATATAAATTTTTCGAAAGGCGAGGGGAGGGTCATTTTTTTTGTAAGAAAAAGGAATGCAAAGGTTTTTTTTTTTTTTTCTTTTGAATTTACTAAAAACAAATCTAACGGTTGTCTGATCTAAAGCCAATGATTGAGACCCTTTCAATGATTTTTATCATGATTTTCTACTTCATGCACATCATCGGATAGAAGTGATCTGCATGGAGCTTATTTTTGATAGATTTCTAATCCACACAATCTACTTGTATATAGCACGAACCAATGGAAATGCCCGGTTTGGATGGTCACAGGTTAATACTCTTAAGAACATGACATCACTTGCCATTTATCTTTGCTTTTAAAGTTATGGGGAAATATTTAAATGCATCTATCCCTCACCATGGGGTGAGAGAGACTCCCTTTTTTTTGAGAAGTTTCAAGTACAAAAGTGACTTTTCATGTACATAGTAATACTCCCGTACTTGAAACTTTCCAAAAAGGGGAGTGTGAGGAATAGATGCATAGGAATACTCCCCAAGGTTATGAATGTAGGAATATTTTCAAGTGTGTTGCCCACATGATCGCATCTATTGGTTTGAAAGCCTAAAATGGTGTAACCCTTCATCTTCGAGGAAGCTTTCAAAGATTTAACTTTTATTCATCTGATCATAATTGCAGATTGCATTGAATCTAGCTAAATTAGAAGAGGAAACAAAGTCATATTAATGGCTTCTTTGATGGAAGGAGGAGACCAAAATCTCTATAAATACCTTCACCCATGGTCACTCTGTAACCTATAAGCTGTGATATTCAATCATGATTCATACACCAAGAAAGGTTTAAAAGGGAGAAAGTAAAGAGCCAACTTGATCACAATTGTTCATATATGACATTTATGATAGAAGGTGCAGACCGAAACGAGGGACGCAATGTAAAGGAAAGGCTATCATCTTCAAGGGTCATCATCTGGATCAGTGGTGCTTAATCTACTTTGTTGAACGTAATCATCAAAATCCTTGTGGTTTCTAGTTTTGTATGCAATGGATGCATTCAACAAACATAATATTTTTGTCATTATGCTTCTCTCTAGGAAAGGGGGTCCTCTCTAGGGCTCTCGGTCTTGTGGGAGCTCTGATTCTTGTCTACAGTACAAGAGTTTTATTCCCCACATGATCGTCTCGGTGGGGATCGAAAACGATGTCTTGTGGTCCGGCTTCTTACGAATAGATATTTTAACCGAGAAGCATTGAAAACGATGTTGACGTCTCAGTGGAGACCAACCAGAGATTTGAAATTCCGGGATATGGGCAATAATCTGATGCTTGCAGAATTTGATGAAAAACTGAATAGTCCATGGACATTTGACAAACACCTTGTCTTTATTATTGGATTTTAAAGGTGAGTTGCAGTTGTCGAAGATTAGATTTACAAAGGCATCCTTTTGGATTCGATTGTATGATCTTCCTTTAAAAGGGATGGATGCAAAAGTTGGTAGAAAATAATAGGAGAGTCAATAGGAATGGGGTGGGGAGAGTATCTGCGCGCTCGAGTTTGTTTGGACATTACAAAGCCTCTTCCCAGGGGTAAAAAAGTAGCAGTTGGTGGGGGCCAATCTATCTGGGTCTCATTCAAATAGTATGAGAGATTGCCAAATTTCTGTTACTGCTGCGGGTGTTTGGGGCATGGTGACAGAGACTGCGATCAATGGGTGAGCAACAGAGTTCCATATGAAAAGGAAGGCTTCCCCTTCGGTCCGTGGTTGAGAGCGGATAGACCAGTTATGGGACGGAAGGTTGGGCAAAGTTCTGCAGAAAAGAACTGACAGTGAGCCTGAAAGGAGCTACTCCAATGGCGGAAGACGAGAGGTGGAGAAGGGCGGGTCAATCTCAAACTGGCCAAAAACGAATGTCATGCAGTCAGTTTCTGCTCCCATGATTGTGGCCAAAAATAATGGAGATGATGGGGTTATTGCGGAAACAGTAACAGAAAATTAAGAAACGCAAAGTTGTCTTACCGAATTTATCTCAATCGCATGTAATTTCCCAGAAGGTGGTAGAAAAGGTAGTAGTTTTTTCGGTTATTTTGAAAACAGGCGATAGTGGGCATGTGGGCTGTGAGGAAGCCCAAGCATATGGGCTTGATCATATTCATGCAGAGAAAGTATGTGGAGTGGACTTGATATCAAACCTGAGCCTACACAACAAAAAAGACGAGTAATTACAAAGCCGATACAATGTACAAGTCATGGGCAACTATTTCTCCTAAAACAGAAGTCTCGTGGAGGAGGAAAGGATGGGGATATTAGTCTATTATTAATATGAACCTTAAGATCGAGAACATCATGATAATCACATGTAGGATTTAATCTTAGATAGATTAAAGATTACCTCCAGACATCCTGATGCAGAGAGCTTTCCGATCCTGCTGTCCAGTGGCGGACTCACCTTATGTGGACCTGGGGCGGTCGCCCCAGGTCCGATCCAAAAGAAGTTAAAAGTTGTATGGGCCATAGGGCTCATGCCCCATTCCTATAAAGTAATCGCCCCACCTCAAGTCTCGAAAACCCGTCGCTCTTAGTCTCGAAGATCTCCCGAATGAAAAATCTTAAAACCCTTTGCTCAATCGTTCTCCTTCTTCCACTTCAAGCTCATGCAGTTCAGTCTCTACACAATAGTATGGTATAAAAGTTTGCCCTCTCACCATACCTTTACACAATTTGTGGGGAAGCATATGTTCATTGGTAGTGGGATATGAGTTCTTTATATTTAATTTTTCAAAAAAATAAAAAAAATAATGCCTTTAAATCATGTAATAAGTGGAGATTATTGGTAGTTGGCGTTGGTTTTGACCTTTTCAATTTTTAATTGACCATCGTCCGCCCCACCCAAATAAAAATCCTGGGTCCGCCACTGCTGCTGTCTGATGTTGTTGTTGATTGATGATGAGATCCGTCCAAGAAGGGTTTATGGGAATAACTTCGGTTTCTCTACTATAAACCTTAATGTGTTGAATTTCGTGAGTGAGTCTTTGTGATGGAGGAAAGATTCTATTTTATAGGTGGAGAAAGGACCGAATTTTCAATTAGGATTCCATTAGTTTTAATCTCAACCGTCCATCAAGGTAGAGTTTGTTATGGAATATATCTCATTAGGAAACCGTATTTGAGTAAAAGATAGCATGTATCCTATGAAAACAGGATTTCTATAATGACCACAATTAGGGAAAGGTAATGACTTGTGGTCCAAGTAATGGACCTAAAAGTAATTTCCTTACAGGGGAATACAAAGTATGAAAGGCAAAAACGAAAATGCTGGTGTGATCAACTGGTAAGAGGTCCGTACAGAATCGTCATTTCGGTGACATTGAACTTGAGGAAGTAAGGGAAAGAAGTAAACTGTCCCAAGACAACCATGAATATCTTAAGTTGGAACTGTTGAGGGCTTGGGAATCCTCGAACAGTTCGGGATCTTTGCTAAATGGTAAAGGAGAAGCTGCCCAATATTGTTTTTCTCATGGAAACAAAGTTGCAATATTCTCGGTGCATGGCAAGCAATAAATACAAAGATTGGATGCAATAATTTGTTTGTAGTGGACTCAGTGGGTCGGAGTGGGGGACTAGCTTTATTGTGGAAGGATGACATGGTGGTGAAGGTGCAAAACTATTCAAGCCGACATATAAATGCTGCAGTTAAAATATCAGGTTTGGATTAGAGTTTTTTACAAAAAACCCACTATATTTTTATGAAACCTCAAAAAAGCTCCTGTATTTTATGTTTTTGCATCTATCTCCGTCGACTAACAGTCAAAATATGCACAAAGTAACTGCTTCTTTCTCCCTCTCTCTTTTTTTTTGACCATTTTACCCCCGCTAAAATTATAACTGATAGTTAAAAGTATGGGCATTAGGTTGATGCAGAGCCGGCCCTGGGTTAAAGCCCAGGAAGCTGCCTCTTTAGGCCCCTAATTTTTGTCCATTTTTTGGGGCCCCAAATTTCTTTAGCTCATATAATATATAGGTCTGTAAAAAATAAAAAAAAAGGCTGCCCAAGACATGAGATAGGGCCCAATTTCTAAACAGCCCATTACAAAAGGGCCCTAAATTAAAGATTTTGTGTTATATTTAAAAGTAAAAAAAATGGAAAAAAGAGTATGAAACTTTAAAAATTGGAAAAGATTATGTCGGCTATTATAGAGTAGTTTTGGATGCCGATTCACTTTCGACTTCGAAGATCAAATACACCCCGTCTCTCTCTCTCTCTCTCTCTCTCTCTCTCTCTCTCTCTCTCTCTCTCTCTCAACTCTGGGTCTCCTTATTCCCAATTAAAATTGGGTTTTTGGACTGCAAAACCGTTTTCGACTTTCTGTTTATGTGTTTCACTGCTTTGTGCCGATGAGCCGAGAAGAGAATTATGTGATTGAACATTCTCTCCTTTCCAAGTTTCAAAGAATATTTTAAAAATGAGCCATTATTTTTTTTATCTGTTCTTTTAATCTTTTTTACTTTTAAGGGGACAAGACTATTGATTAACATATTTTTCTTGTTATATAAAAATTGAAAATGTTACCTAAAAAAGGCCCCTAGATGGCCACTAAGCATAAAATGGGCCATTAGTAAATATGGCACAGAAGTGGTCCCCTGGGACCACTTTCGTTTTTCTTTATTAATGATTGAAACAAGTGACGACGTCGTTGCACCATTCGACCCCATAAAAGTGCCCGAACCCCACTTCCCCATTGTCTCCTTCTTCCTCTCATCACTTTCTCCCTTTTTCCCTGGTGGTTTCCTTTTCCTTCTTCCTCAAAAGGTAGTTAAGGTGGTCCCAAAGTTCATTACATATCACCTGAATCACTCTGGAGATCTTCAGTTAGCTTCCGAACTTGGGCTTCAACGCTTGAGAGATCAGGTCTTGAGTTCAGGACCAAACCCATTGGCAAACTTACTCACATGGATACCTTGAAGATGAGCAGCAAGAAAGTAGCCACTTTCATGGACGATGATGATCGCGGCGAGCACCATAGACGCTTCAAGAACGGGTGGTAAGCTCTCCATGCCGCCAAAAATGGCAAACGGCCGGAAAACAACCCTTTTCCGATGTGGGTGTGTTGGAAATCTGGTTCTTGTGTGGTGGGAGAGAGGGAGAAGTGATGGAAAGAGGGATTTGAGATGGGGTGAGGAGTTGGGGATTGGGAAATAGAGTTTTGCAGGGAAATCTTAGATGAGTATTTTTGAAATTTGAAATCTGATTGGGGAAAAGGATGAGTTTGGGGAATAGGAGGGTAGATTAATCATCTCTAACAATTTGATTCTTACTCTTGTGGTTGTGGAATTTGTTTGGAGAAGAGGGTGTTGGATGGAGAGGGAAAATGAGTGTGTGTGAAAAAAATGGGTGCTGGGGAGAGGGATGATTGGATAAGAGTTGGATAATCATCCTCTCATCCAATTGCTGAAGAACTTGAGCTTATGGATCTCCCACACGCAACCATTCCTATGAGTGTATTGTGGATGCTTCCACAGTACTTGCTCTGTGGAGTTTCAGACGTCTTTACCATGGTAGGTTTGCAAGAACTTTTCTGTGATCAGATGCCAGATGAGCTAGTATTGGAGCGGCAGCTTATCTTAGTACCTTTGGCATAGGAAGCTTCTTGAGCACTGGGATTATATCAATTGTGGAGAGGTTCAACTCAGGATGGCTAGTTGACAATCTCAATCATGGGCATCTAGATTATCATTATTGGATTCTTGCAGGGCTAGGCACTTTGTGGTTTGGTTTGTATTTGTGCGTGGCCAAACATTTTTGTTACAAGCAAATCGATGATATACTTTCGTAAGTAGTTATTTTGGAAATGATAGAAGTCATCATCAATTGAAAGAGCTCTAACAATATTTGTAGTTTGCTCAAGTTTTTAGCAGTTCAATGATCCAAATCAACAGAAAGATCCTCCCTCGATGATATCAGAGCTTGCCCATTAGAACCAGCTTTTTCATCAACTGAAGTTGTTTCCGTATCTTTGGAACCGCCTGGTGATACTCGAGTCATATCCACCTCAACCACATTTTCGGTTAAATTTTGCGACGTTAACGTCCGCTTGTTATGGATTATTGAATGTTGCCTTGTGGTGGATTATTGAATGTTTTAATATGGATTTTTGAATGCTGCCAAGTTATTTACTTTTTTATGGCAAGAAATGAAGCTTGTATGTCCATGTCTTGTAGTGCGCTCGCACATCAAACCAATACACACATCATTTTTTTCGATTGCAATGGTCAGTGACGACGTCGTTGCCTCACAGAAGATAGTGGAAGGAAGTGTGCTCTAATATCTGACGACATCGTTGCTTCACAGAAGCTAGTGAAAGAAAGTGTGCTTTAATATCTGACGACGTCGTTGCTTCACAGAAGCTAGTGCTAGAAAATGTACTTTAATATATGACGACGTCGTTGCTTCACAGAAGCTATTGAAAGACTGTGTTTTAATATATGACGAGGTCGTTGCTTCACAAAATTTAATGTAAAGAAGTGTTGATGTATATATATAACTTTTGGTATTCATTCATAATTTCTTTCGGCTTCAAGTGTTGCATCGGACTCTGTCATCAATGAACTCTTCAATCAGTTTCGAGGATGCTTGGGGATGTGTCATTCCCATCAATGGTTTTGAGCAACAATACCTTGGGTTATAAGTCCGCACCTTAAACTTCGGACCTAAATCAGCTCAAACCATGTGAACTAAACCATCAAAATTTGAAATGGTGAAGTGAACTCCCTGAAGCTAAGTTTGGTGGACTCCACACTTCCAAACCTTAATGAAACATGACTTTTAGATGCAACATATCATTTCCCAATAAGCCTTCGATAGTGATGATAACATATCGCAATTCCTTTACAATTTGCTCAGCTTCAAGCCTATAAATTTCTCGATTGATTTCATTAAAAAACCCACAAATTTTCCTACTTCTGAATGCCCCACAAGATGATAATAAATAAAAAAGTAAGCATCATGATTAATAGGAACCCCACAAAAAAAGTAATGTAAAAATGGAAAAAAAAAAAAACACTAAGATCAGCGTCGACGTCGTTGCCCAACCGTTTATGCAGTCTTGCTGAAGGGGTAGAATAAGCGACGACGTTGTCTCTTCACAGAATCTTGAAACACTTGGTCCCATTTAAATGAGCGACGACGTCGACGCTTGTCGAAAAAGAGCAAAAAAAGAGAAAAGTTTGGCAGGAATACCAGTTTCGTAGCATATAAACTAGTATCCCCTTTTTCATTTAGTGACCATCTAAGGTCCTTTTTCATGTAAATTCCTCATAAAAATTTGTTGTATACATAACTCAATATAAAAATTAAAGGATGAGAAAAGATACCACTAAGTTTAACCACAATATCAATTGAATCAAATGATCTTTCGCTTATTATGAAGAAAAAAAATCAGTTGAATTATCACATTATGAAAGTACAAATAATTTGTAGATGGGTTATGTTTGGCAAATTTGGTGATTGTTGTTTATTTGATTTAATGATTTACAAATGCTCTTATGGTGTTGATAGAGTTATTGATGCTGGCTTAACACTCTATTGTTTCGCAACCTTGGTAATTTTATCTGAATTCAAAGCTTTTGAATTTGGATTGATCATTGGTTCTTTAGTTCTGCATTAGATTGTTTCCTAGAATCATGCAACCTAGAAAGTGCCTCTCAAGGTCTGAAAAAATAAAAAATAAAATTACGAAAAGTTGATGCACTTATTCAATCTCAATCAGGAGCTCTTGATAAGTTTGTTGTTGCTAAGAAACAAACAGATGATTCAGTTCCAATTGAAAATTATGATGATGAAGAATTTATAGATTCAGTAAATGAAAAGCATGAAGAGACACTTGATGAGAAAATTAATCAGTGGATTAATGAAAATGACAATGAGAATGATGGTAGTCAACATGAAGACCAAAATGTAGAATTTCAGCCTTCAAAAGTTAATGATCCGAGTAATTGGTTGGATCAGAATTTACAAGACTTTTTAGTAGAAAGCGGTCCTAAAAGAAGGGTTGACGATGTCAATTATCCTAAAGATGATCTTAATAGACACTTCTCTTCCACACACTACATCCGGCATTTATCCAATGGAGAGAAAACATGATAGAAAGTGGCTTGTATATTCGTATGTTTTGGATAAAGTATTTTATTTTTATTGTAAGTCGTTTAAGGAAGAGGGGAACAAGACTTTATTGGCTAATTATGAACTCGGAGATTGGAGAAATATTGGTAAAAGGTTAAAAGGTCATGAAAGTAGTAATGGGCATCTCATGTGCATGAGTAAATGGATTGAATTAGATATGAGATTGCACAAGAATAAAACCATTGATAAAAGCGTGCAAGAACAAATCAATAGAGAGAATGAACATTGAAAAATGGTGTTGCGAAGGATAATGGCTATGGTGAAAACACTTGCAAAAAATAATTTAGCTTTTTGTGGGGACAATGAGAAGATTTATCAAGAGAGAAATGACATTTTTTAAAGCATAATTGAAATGATTGCCGAATTTGATCCAACAATGCAAGAGCACCTTCGGCGAATTGAAAATGGTGAGGTTCATTACCATTATCTTAGCCACAAAATTCAAAATGAATTGATATAATTGTTAGCGTCTGAGATTAACAATGCAATCATTTTAAGAATCAAAGAAGCAAAATATTTTTTGATTATACTTGATTGTATTCCGGATGTAAGCCATGAAGAACAAATGTCTCTTGTGATTCGTTGTGTGGATGTTTCAACAAGTCCAATAAAGGTAGAAGGATTCTTTTTAGAATTTTTAAAGGTGGAAGATACAACGGGGATAGGGCTTTTCAATGTACTTCAAGAAGCGTTGAGTACTCTCGAACTTGATTTTGATAATATAAGAGGACAAGGATATGATAATGGATCTAATATGAAAGGAAAACACAAGGTTGTACAAAATAGGGTACACAACATAAATCCTAGAGCATTCTATACACATTGTAGTTGTCATAGTCTTAACCTTGTACTTTGTGATATGGCTAACTCTTGTCCTAAGGCTACATCTTCCTTTGGAGTGGTACAACGAATATACTTGTTGTTTTCTTCTTCGCCAAAGAGGTGGAAAGTGTTGAAAGATAATGTAGAAGGTCTCATGGTCAAGCCATTGTCGGTAACATGTTGGGAAAGTCGTGTGGAAAGTGTTAAAGTTATAAGATACCAAGCCCCACAAATAAGAGATGCTTTAGTTGAATTGGCCCACACTACTGAAGATCCGAAAGCAAAGAATGATGCGGAGTCCTTAGCAGAACATGGAATTGGTAGTTTTGAGTTTTTAGTTGGCATGATTATTTGGCACAATCTATTATTTGCTGTTAATTCCGTTAGCAAGGTTTTTCAAAATGAAGACATGCACATAGATGTTGCTGTTGATCAGTTGAAAGGGCTTATTGCATTTATTGAAAAGTATAGAGAAACTGGATTTGCAGAGGCCATGATTGAAACTAAAGAGGTTGCAGCTAGAATGAATGTTGAGCCGTCATTTCAAGAAAAACGAATCATATATAGAAAGAAGCAATTTGACGACAACAATAGTGAAGAGGCGACACAGTCAGTTGAAGAATCTTTTAGAGTGAAGTATTTCTTATATATTGTAGATCAAGCTCTTTCATCACTTCATATCCGGTTCGAACAGTCTCAATTATATGAGAAAATTTTTGGATTTTTGTTTGATTTGAAGGATTTAAATGCTACCAATGATGAAGCTTTGATGTCCTATTGTGCTAATATTGAAACTTTTTTGAGCAAGGATGCGCTTTCTGATATTGATGGGAGAGACTTATTTTCAGAATTGAAAGTGTTGAAAGAAGTTTTTCCAAAAGAAACAACAAAGCCAATTGATGTGCTCAATTATTTAAAGGCGATGGATGGTTGTTTTCCTAATACATGAATTGCATATAGAATATTGCTAACTATACCAGTTACAGTTGCCTCTGGGGAAATAAGTTTTTCAAAGTTAAAGTTGATCAAGTCTTACCTTCGGTCAACCATGTAACAGGAAAGATTGAATGGATTAGCTATGTTGTCAATTGAGAAGGCCATGGTTGATAAGATTGATTACGTAGCTTTGATTAGTACATTTGCAGCAAAAGATGCTAGAAGAGTAGTGTTTAAATGAATTTGAAGTGATGTAATGACTTTTGATTTTTCTATATATATGTTTTGAATTTTGGTAATGATTAATTTATGACCCATTTTTTTAAGCTAATTTTTGTATACAATATATAAGGGCCCCCACTTTGAAATCTTTGCTTTAGGCCCCAAAAATCTCAGGGCTGGCGCTGGGTTGATGGGTAATGGGTTCGTGTGAAGGGTAGTTACAAGCAATTTCTACTCAAAGGTTGGCGTCTGGGTGACATGGTTGCAGAGGGTGTTGTGATCAATGTTTGGTTGTGTCGGCAGGTTGCAGGTCTGGGTTGGTTGCAGAGGACGACGATGAAGATGATAGAGAAGAGTGGGTTGTGTATTGTTTGGCTGTGGTGGGGTCGTGAATGGGAGAGATGGTGGCAATAATAGTTGGGGCTATGATTTAACGAAGTTGGATATATATATATATATATGGTTGGTGGTGAGCAGGTCAAAGTGGGCGATCGGGTTAGCAAGTTGGTTGTAGAAGATGGGTAGTGATGAAGAGGAGATGAGTTTACAGGTTCCATTTGGGTTGAGTTGTGTAAGTGCAAAAATTATAACTCACAAGATTATGGGGTGCCTAGTAGGACTTATCCAAACATATGATGAAGGTCAGCTGCCTTTATGCCTGAAAGGGGAGGAACAAAAGATCAGAGGACCCTGGCCTGAGTGGTGCAAGGCTCTCCAATGTCTCTGACTTCCTCTTCGAGTGGCCTGGATTGTGATGGTTGCGAGCTCGGCTGTCTCGGCCATGATGGCTTCGACTATTACTCGAGCCTTTGTCGTGTGCCCGACCGCGCTTTTCATCCAGATAAGTTCTCAAATCCTCGTGGGAGGAAGGGATCACCTTGCTCTGAACGGCCCTCCTCTCGCCTTGGCGTCCAGAAGGTTGCCTTAACGAGGTGGCTCCTCCGGCTCTTAGCTGCTGTTGGAGCTGTCGGATCAACTTCTCTTGCTCCTGGATGAGGATGGTTTGAGCCGCGACATCCTCATCGCCAGCGAAGTGACGTGAATGGTGGGACTTGCTGTTGCTACAAACTTGTCCCTCTAAGGACGCTCCCGTCGCCGTTCGCTCCGTCGGGGAGGCATAACTTCCTCGCCCGGGGATGAATCCTCGACTCGCTCTGGGAACGGAATCTGGACGAAGAGGTGTGAGTCCGGACGCTCTTCGCCTGCAGCTGCGCCAGGCCCTGCCCCGGATTGCCTCTGAGGAGGAGCGTCCAGCGACGGGCCCGGAGGTGGCAGCAGCTGCAGCATCGCTCTTGAAGATTCTCCGCCTTTCTTAGCTTTCGGAGGCATGATGCTTGGGAAGATTGGATTAGTACCTTCCCACAGACTGGCGCCAATTGTAAGTGCAAAAATCATAACTCACAAGATTATGGGGTGCCTGGTAGGACTTATCCAAACATATGATGAAGGTCAGCTGCCTTTATGCCTGAAAGGGGAGGAACAAAAGGTTAGAGGACCCTGGCCTGAGTGGCGCAAGGCTCTCCGATGCCTAAGTTAGTGTATGAACTAAACAGAGGAGGAAGAGGGAGAAGAGAGGCAGAGTAACAGCTCAAGAGGGGGTGTGTATGCATACCTTTGTTATGGAATGTCATCTTATTTATAGAGGATTCTACCTGATATCTTGGAGTGGGCCCCTAGATTTGATAGGAATGATCTCATTAGCCCACAAAGTAATAAATGCGGGTCCATCATAGCACACGAAGCATTTAATGCCAGTCCGATCAGCCCACATCACATTAAATGCATGTCATGTTGGGCCTGATCGTGTCTCAAGTCTTTGGGGGTTTAGGTCCCATCGGATCCATCCTCGGACTCTGCCCTGATTTGGCTACAGCCTTTGGATGTCGCATTGTCAGCGATCTGGCGGAGATTGTGGATGGCTGGGATGGCCCATCTGTCCCATTGGCACGTGTCCGTACTTAACCACGTGTCCGATGACGTGGCGGAAGCAGGGACGCAACCATGGTATTTATCTTGGATGGCGACCCGACTCCCTCAGCCGGGGTCAGGCGCACAGCCGAGGTCAGCCTGGATAGCCGAGGTCAGCCTGGACAGCCGAAGTCAGTTGGTTTCGGCCAAGGCTCTGATCTTGTCACCGAGGTGTGTTTGGATGGCATGTGGGTGCGCTTTAAACAACATTTTATTATCGATGTTGGTGTAATCCTGATGCCTTAAAAATCTTCCCACACAATTGCCCCCTAGCTTGTGACTTCTGAGGGGCCCTAGCCTTTAGAGGTCGGAAGCTAGAGAGTCTGATGGGAGACATTTGATCATTACTTAGCGCCATTCCGACTCTTTGAGGTAATTAATATCGCGCCTTGCTTACCACAGGAAACGAGCCGGGAGTGACACACGTCGTCACATTACTGATTGTGCCATCAAATTGATGAGACAGGCGCGAGTCGCGATGCTGCCTCTTCGAATTCCTGAATGGCGCCCAAGGAGGGCTTCCTTTTTCTTATAAATAGGGGCGTCTTCTTCTGCTTTACCTTCTTTATTTTCCTTCCTGATTTTCTTTATCTCCACTTCTGATTTTCGTTCTGTTCTTCGTCTTCACTCTCAAGATCTCTCCAGAGGTTTTCAGGCGAGGACGACTGCGAAACTTCGAGGATATCGGATGCCCAGAGTGATTCTCATCCCTGGCTCGCTCTTCTTCACCTGTAAGTCATCTCGAGTCCCTATCTTTTTAGGGTTTTCCCCCTCTAGGTTCTCTTCTTGCTTCCTTCAGTCCTAGGTTGTAGAAATGGCTAGTCCTGGGTTCCAGTTAGAGACACCTGAGGGTATAGCCAGGTTGAGGGGGACGTATAATATCCTGGAGGGGGTCTGCCTCAGGCCGGCGACTCCCTCCGACCATGCCCTGCGCTGCTGGTCCTGCGGCTGGATGTCGTTTCCCTTGATTTCTGTAATCGAGGGTGGGATTAGGTTTCCCCTACACCCCCTACTTAGGGCCTGCCTCAGTGCTTGGTCTCTTGCCCCTTGTCAGTTGATGCCCAACGGCTACAAGGTTATCATGGGCACGGCCAAGCTAAACGAGGTTTTAGGGATCGACCTCGGTGTGCACGACATCGAGGACGCATATGACATCTGCAAGGTAGAGGGAGGCAACTACTACCTCCGGGTAAAACAGCTCCAGAAGGGCTTTGTTTCGGCCTTAGAGGATTCGAATAAGGACGCTGAGGACGATCTCTTTTGCGACTCGGGGGATTGGGAGTTCGGCATCGGTAAGGACAGAACGCACATGGTCCCGCGCCACCTCGGGGTCGTCCCAAGTAAATATTGCCCCTTCTTTTTGTGCTTATTTTACCCATCCTTCAAATTGCCGAACTGATGTCTTATCTTGTCGTGCAGAACTTCGAGAGAGGCAGAGTCGCGCATCGCGCGATGGTTGGAAGAAGAGCGTTGCTGACCATAAGAAGGTCGAAAATTATACCGGGTACGAGAGCAGGGCGGCCTGGAAACTGCTAGGCTACACGCCGAGGTACCGCGGTCACTACAAAAGGGTTGAGATAACGCAGGAGGGCGAGCCCCAGACCGGCATTCCTCCCGTCACATTGGCCTTGCTTAGTGGTATTCGGCTGACTGATCCAGCTGCTAGCCGAATTGCATCCGGTGCCGAGGCGTCCACTTCTGCCAGTTCGGGGACGGTAAGCTTAACGGCGGCCGTAGAGGCTTATTCCTCTGATCAGGGAGAGAGAATGGAAGGGGATCTGCCTCCTCCGAAAACCAAGGACCTGACTGCCAGGTTTAAGAGCCAGTCTTCTTCTCCTTCGGCAGCGCCTCCTCCCGCCGGTACTCGTGCAGCCTCGGGCCTTGGCGGAGCCACGATTTCTTCCGCCCTTATCATCGCCACGGGTGCGGGAACCCGGCGACGCTCTCCCGACAGTCGGAGGGATGGATCCCCACTGAGTAAGAGGTCCAAGGGGGGGGGGGGGGGGGGGGGAGATCCCGTGGCTCGGAAGGCCCAAAAGGATAAAGGGTCTGTGCACGTCCCTGGGGGAAAGGTTTCTCCCGAAAAGAGCGCGCCAGTGGAAAGGGCTTCTCCCGAGACGGGACGCGAAATCAGCGGACCTTCGGGACAAGGCTCCGGATCGGCCTCGGGGTCTCATCCCGTTGTGCCGGCACCGTGGAGGCCGAAGCTGGAGACTCAGCCCGGGAGGCCCCTGAACGTGATGGACCGGGTGGGTGGGAGCCTGGGAACCCTTCGGTCATCGGGGTGCTTGGCAGAGCTTGCGCCCTCCCACGCGACATGGAGCAGCACGCGAAGTACGACAATGAGTGCCTATTAGCTTCGGCAATTCAGGCCGCTCTCATAGTAACTCTTCAGTCAATCTTCGATAAAAACTCTGCTTCGGCTACTTGCATCTGATGGCTCCTTTTTGCAGAATGTACAGAGGCTCCAACTTGTCGTGGAGAGGAGTGACAAGAACGTTTCTAGAGTGACTCAACTGGAATCCGAGAGGGAGAAGCTCAGGAAGGAGTTGGCGGACTCGATGAAGAGCAACGCCGAGCTGAATGCACAGATGGATGTGGCACTGGCCAGCATCACTGATCTTACGTCGAAGACCCACCAGCTGAGGGGGGAGGTTCGGTTGAAAATGAAAAGGTCGCTCGAATTGGAGACCGAGCTGGAGAAACAAAATGCAAAGTCGGCGGCCGAATCGGCGAGGCAGCGTACCGAACTGGCGGGCCAGCGTGCCGAACTGGAGCGGCTGCTGAAGGAGAGTGTCGACCTCAAGTCTTCGCTGCGGGCCTAAGTCCATGCTGCCTTCCAGAAGGGAGTGGACCAGGCCACGGAGGACTATGAAACACAGGTAGAGGAGATAAGCTCCATTCTGTTCAAGGAGGGATGCCGGGCCGCATTGAAAGAGGCGGGGGTTCCTGAAGATCATCCAGTCTATCAGAACCTACCGAAGTATTCAGGCCCGGAATCAGAATCGAGTCCTACCCCCTGCCTGAGAGTCCCCGGGTCGAAGCGCCTTCTGCTGGCCCCTTTTTGGACGATGCTCCATTTCTCCCTCCTGCGGGCGATGCTCCATCTATCCCTCCTACAGACAATGCTCCAGAGACGGTCGTGGCCGCTGTTGAGACCGCCGGTCTTTCAGAGAAACAGTGAGGATTCTGATCCAGTCTCCGGGGATGGTGCTTGCCGAAGTCTTTCCTTTTCTGATTGTATTTTCTACTTTCAAATTGTAACCTCTGTCCTTGTGTGTCAAAAGCAAGTTAATAAGATTGATTTTTATCCCTTCCACACCTGTTCTTCTTTGTTATTTTTGTTCTCTGTCTGTTCTTTGCTATGCTTGACCTCGGCTAAATTGGTGGTTCGTGGTAGGAGGGTTGTCTGAGTTGGGATGAGGATACCTGGTGGTTTTTGTTGTTGTCCACCTTGGTATTCCGAATTCCGAGGCTCATAAATGGCAATAGGTACAGCGGTGTGACCGATGCGGAAAATAAGCAGATGATTCCACCTGTTGCCATCCAACCGGCCAGTCAATTCAAAAGTGTCGTGCGTTGTACGCGAGGCATGGGAGACCTCACCCCATAAATAGGTCCTTGAATACTGAGCCCTCCTCCCCCTTATAAATAAGGGGGGTGAGTCTGCCAAAGAAGAAGAAAAAAGAAACCAAATCAGTGGCCCCTTTCGTCCCTCACAGTCATGAGGATCCATTCGTCCCTGCCAGATACTCTGGTAGTTTCATCCCTTAGGAGTCCTCTAAAAGCCCCTGTTCTTACTGAGCCCTTTGCGATTGAAAACAACTCCCTCCGGGAGGGACTGTACCCGGCAGTCGTGGTCCGGCGCTCTATGAATCTGGTCGCCATAGACCACGCATTCTCTGAACGCGGGTCTTCAATCAACTCCTGCCGATGCGGCTGTGTGGAGGTCAGCTCTTGTCGATGTGGTTGGGAGTTGGTTGCGGACTTGGTCCTGTGGCGATCCAAGCGTTTGCTGTGGACCAGGAGCTTGTTTGCAAATTTTGGCTGACCAACTACAGGGTATTGTAAAGCTCCTGGTGCAGTGGACTCGAAGAGTGGCGCTTCCGAGATCTTTTTCTTTCTCCTCTTTTTTGTTTTTAGAGGACAGCGAGCCTCCTTATTGTATTTTTCTTTGCTTTTCTGCAACTCATGTAATGAGGATATTATAATTAATACAAATGAAGCTTGATTCAATTCAAATGGACTCTCTATGTTTTTGCATCTCTGTGCTGCATGTTTCTGTACTTCCACTGTTGTCTTTTAAAGACTGCTATTGGCCGAGGTGAACCCAGAATCTTGAGGAACTCGGGTGTGCGAGCTCAGCCCTGGGATCAGTCTCGGGGGTATATGAACCCAAAGTTTTGGGAACGACTAGGTGTATGAACCCGAAGTCAGTCCCAGGGTGTATGAACCCAGAGTTTTGAGAGCGACTGGGTGTATGAACCCTAAGTCAGTACTGGGTGCGTGAACCCAAAATTTTGAGAAGCCTGGGTGTATGAACCCGAGGTCAGTCTCAGGGTGTATGAACCCGAGTTTTGAGAGCGACTGGGTGTATGAACCCTAAGTCAGTCCCTGGTATCTGCTGCTGCCGAACTCCGAAATTTAATGGCGCAAATTGATGGCAGGGCGAAGGCTGCTTTTATTGATCATGAAATTTTTATTACATCTCTAGAAAAAGAACTTCTTAAGGTGGGTTGCATTCCATGGTCTCGGCAATCACCTGCCCTTCAAGTCCTCGAGCTTGTATGAAGATCGTCCCGCTATCGAAACCACTCTGAATGGGCCATGCCAGTTCGGGGCTAGTTTGCCTTCGTTTGGATCTCTGTCAGCCGGGAGTGTCTTCTTTAGGACCAGCTCTCCTACCGAGAAACTCTTCTCATTGACTCTTTCGTTGTACCCTCTGGCTAGCCGTTGCTGGTAGTCGGCCAGTCGTATGGCAGCTGCCTCTCGGCGCTTGTCGGCCAGATCCAGTTCCATCACTAGGTTTATCTCGTTTCGGCCTTGATCAACAAGTTCTGATCTCAGGGTAGGGAGGCCAATCTCTAGGGGAATGGCCGCTTCCATCCCATAGGCCAAAGAGAAAGGTGTTGCCGAAGTAGAACGCCTCGGGGTTGTCCTGTACGCCCATAGAACGCTGGGGAGCTCCTCTACCCATCTTCCCTTTGCCCGGTCCAGTCGCTTTTTCAGACCGTCAAGCAATACTTTGTTAGAAATCTCGGCCTGACCGTTGCTCTGCGGGTACGCCGGGGTGGAGTAGTGGTTCCTGATGCCATGCTTTTGACAGAAGGTTCTGAAAAAATTGGAGTCGAACTGAGTCCCGTTGTCCGAGATCAGAGTTCTAGGGATGCCGAACCTTGTAATGATATTCTTCCACACGAAATTCTTGGAATCCCTCTCGGTGATGGAGGACAGCGGTTCAGCTTCTACCCACTTTGTGAAATAATCCGTGGCAACTATCAACCATCCCTTGTTCCCTAGGGCCCGGTGGAGAGGTCCCACAATGTCCAACCCCCATAAGGCGAAGGGCCACGTGCTGGAGAGGGGGCTCAAGTCCTGCGCTGGCTGATGAAGGGAATGAGAGAACTTCTGGTAATTTTTGTGAGGCCCCACCCCTAGTGGGCCCTCAATTTGAATTTGAATAGTATATATATTAGCCTAAGTATTTTAATTATACTAATTATGGGGTTTAGTTAAGGGAAATTATGTATTTTCCTAGGATTAGTCTAGTTGTGTAATTAGTAGAATCAATAGGGTGTCTTTTGTTATTTAGCTTATTAAAGGCCCTAGCTAGAAATTGTGTTTACTATAGGGGGTTTGCACCAAAGAATCTTCTAGAAACCCCACCTAAAGACCTAAGTACCCTCTACCCTAACCCTAATCCTATTCTAACCCCAAGGGCATTTTTGTCCCTAGCCCTAAAACCCAACCTATATAAGCTAAACCCTCCCTCACCCAACGAAGTTACTGTCCATCTCCTCTCTCAATTTCCATCTATTTTCTCTCTTCTTCTTCCCCACTTCTCTCCAACGAGCACTCATCTTTCCCCCAATTCTCTCTATTTCTTTCTTTTCCCAGAATCCCCAATAGAAGAAAAGACCCCAGCTAGAAACCCCAGGCTGATCAACAACAGAGGAGCCCCCACTGCTGAAACCCCTTTTTACTGGCTGATTTTCTATTATTCTCTCTTTTCCTTCTACCTTCGATCAATCTAGGCAAGTGCTCTTTTCTTCTTCTTGATTTTGCAATTCCAATTCATGTATATATATGCGTTTAGATCGATCTGTGAGCTTGTTTTATGGTTTTTCTTTGGCCATTGATGGATGAGTCTACCTCACTTGGAAGATCAATGGTCTGGATTGATGGATGGATGATTATAGAAGTGCTATTCTTGTTTGTTATGCTTCTGTGATGAATGGTAAATGAGTATGAGGAGAAATCCATGGATTGGGTGACCTATAGTGAATTCCCGGATATAAACAGTGGAAAACCCACTTTGTTGCGTCGAGATCGAGACCCATGTGGGCCACCTTTGGAAATCAGGACCCCACATCTGATAGAGGGGCCCTGGGCGACCATGGGGGCGGAACCTGATCTGGATTTTGACCAGAGGTGGGCCACCATCCCTGTGCATAATGAAGAGGAGAAGTTGTGTTCTGTCACAGAACTGGGTTCTGTAACAGAACACAACACGTTCTGTGAACTAAAGTAAAGGAAGATGATGAAGGGGGGGGGGGGGGGTATAAAGGTTTGTGAGTGTATGGGAATAGGAAGGAACCTAGGGAGCATGGGAAAGTGGTCCAGTGAACTTATGGGGCCCAGGTAGGTCCTTAATTTCAGATCTGGTCCAGATATAGGACCATGAGATTTTCCTCAAACCCAGAGCTCAGCAATGGCCGAGCTCAGCGATGGCCGAGCTCAGCACTGACCGGATTCAACACTGGCTGAGCTCAGTATTGACCGAACTCAGTATTCTGCCGAGCACAATGCTCAGGCCGAGATCCGTGTTTAGGTCGAGCTCAGTGTCTTGGCCGAGCTCAGTGTTTTACCGAGCTCAATGCCTGACCGTGCTCCCTGTTTAACCGAGCTCAGCGCTTGACCGACCTCAATGCCTGACCGAGCTCAACGCTTGCTGAACTTAGCTGGGTGACCGAGCTGAGCTAGGTGTTTTTCCGAGCTGAGCTGGGTGACCGAGCTGAGTGTTCAATTGAGCTCAAGTGCTTAGCCGAACTCCGAGCTGGATTCCAAAAAGGCCGGATTCCAACAAAGGAGACCAGAACCTGGGACATTCCCTTTAGCCAGAGCTCTTAGTGTGCATGGCCAACTACCCAGGCCAGGGGGTTAGCCGAACTCACAGGAACTTCTGGGCAATCAGGCATTGCCTGCAGGGTGTTTGCTTCTCTGATCCCAGTGTGTCGAGCTGATCGCCCAGGCCAGGAGGTCGGCTGAGCACACTGTGTATAGTGACACTTCCCAGATTCTAATCTATATTGTTGTGATCATATGTGGGGCCCATTGACCATTCAAATAGATTTCCATCACTGTGCCAACCACGAGTCAATGGTGTGGCTCAACCTTGACTCGTGGGGTTCACTAATTAAGGTCCAGGTTATGTAATTTAAGATGATTCGACCTTTATACGTTACCAATGATGCACATAACTTCTGAGCACTAAACACAGCATTCCTTAGCATCTGTGGTTTCACTTAAAGATCAAATTACCTGAGATAGACCTGAACCTGAAAGTGGACCAATTACTTAGGTTGGACTGTTGATATCTCTCATTGATCCTTGTACTTGGAGATTCATCTCCCTCATATTATTGTTGTCACTCTATTGTCCTTATTATTGCTTATACCTGTTAATTAAATGAAAAATGGAGGACCCGAACCTAGGACTACTTAGAGGTGGCCCGGTAATATGATTGGGTGAACATTGACCCGTGTCTGTGGCTAGGCGGACCCTTTTATGGCCTAAGTTTGGATGTGGATTACCCTAGACTGGAGAGGTTAGATTGCATGGGCTTGTGACCCATTATGGATGTAAATGGATTATATGTTATTGAACATGGACTTGTATCTCATATGGACTGTTATAGACCAAGCCATGTATTTGGTGGACCTTGGTATGGATCCATTGACTGGACTTGGACCTGGATTATGATCCATGGATACTTGGACCTCCTAGGGACTTTGTTAGGACCTTGTTCACGCAAGGCAAAGCCTAGACAGACACAGACTTTTATTGTTTCCTGAGTCGGCATAGACATTCACTCAGTTGATCTAAGCTCGGCCAGTTGGACTGATCATCACTGGTAGGAGCTATTGAGAGTGTTGTGTGGCTATCATGATGAGCTTTGTTGGAGACGGACGGTGTGATACCGGGTCCGGTCTCAGTGTGTGTTGATGGATGATATTATTTGCGGGGCTAGATAATCCCCAACACTGTGAGATTTTTCCCGCCGCAACTGTATTCAGTATGGGAGGGCCGCGGCATAATATCCCGCCGTATCCAGCTTGTGTGAATGTGCCATTTTGTGTAGGTTTATTATTATGTTTATTCTGATTCTATATTATTTATCTTGCTCAACTGCTTAGGATCTGTACCATTGCTATTCTCTTAACTTTATTACTGTCTCTACTCATTTGATGCATACATCCTATATTATCAGCATACTGTGACTTGCCAGATCTTTAGATCTGATCCACTCTTGGTGCTTAGGTCTTGACCCCGAGTTCGAGGGCGATGCGTACGCACTCGTAGAGGCGCCCGTAGTAGGTGACTATGGATGGGGACCGGCCGACCAAGAGGTCGAGCCGGAGGGTGGAGAGCCAGCACCAGTGGCAGGGGCTTGAGATATTTGGGTTTTTGAGCGATATTTTGTAGTGAGTTGGGTAGTGTTTGGAAATATGTAATTAAACCTTGATTTTCTATCACTTGTCATTTTTAGGCTGGATAAGCCCGTTACACTTGATATATCATTCATGATACCTTATGCTTCCGCTATCTCTGTATTGCTTCCGCTATATTCCTTATGCTTCCGCAAATTAACTGTTATTATATTGATGAAAAAGTTTTAAATTGGACCTCATTGCGGACCTACGATCTTGGAAGTTCTCGGATTTTCCGGGAAGTAGCGTGCCAATTTCGGTACTTTGACGGTTTTCACGGTATTCGAAATTGGGGCGTTACACTTTTCACACTTCCTGGCATATATCTGCACGTCCTTCTACATATACGGCCGCCAGTAACCTTGGCTGATAGCTCGGTATGCCAGCGACCGTCCTCCGAAGTGGCTTCCACAAATCCCTTCGTGAATTTCGTACAAAAAGTCGTCAACCTTGCTCGGATGAACGCATTGGAGGTAGGGATCGGTGAAGGATTTTTTGTAGAGCTTGCCTTCGGGAGATAGCCAGAATCGAGCTGTCTTGAGCTTGATCCGGTGAGCTTCATTTTTATCTTCGGGGAGCTGATCATCTTTGAGGTAGGAAGTGATCGGGTCCATCCAGCTCGGGCCAAGATTAAGGCATAGAACCTGTCGAGATGGATGGAGCTCTAAGCTTGATCTCGGTATCGACCCAACCTCAATAGTTCTTTTCTTTCTTACTTCGACAGCGGAGGCCAGGTTTGCGAGCGTATGAGCATACGTGTTAGTATCCCTGGAGATCTGCCTGACTTCGGTTGTCTGGAAATGAGTGAGAAGTTTCTTTATTAGGGCTAGATAGGCCGCCATCCTGTCGTCCCGGGCTTGGTAGTCCCCAGTTAGCTGGCTAGTCACCAATTGTGAATTGTTGAAGACTACCAATTGCCGGGCTCCAAGGATTTGGGCGCTGTTTAGTCCCGCAATCAGAGCATCGTACTCAGCTTCATTATTTGTTGCTTTGAAGTCCAGGGTCAGAGCTTGTTCTATGACCAATCCTTCAGGCGATTGGAGGACTACGCCCGCGCCGGCTCTCTTGGAAGTAGATGAGCCGTCGACGAAGACTTTCCATACCGAGTTAAGGGCTTGGCTTCGAGATAGTTCATCGACCTCGGTGACTTCGCTTCTTTTATACCCTATACCCCTCAGTTCAGTGCCGGGCTGGGTTGAAGCCGAGCTCGGAGAAATGAACTCAACAATGAAATCTGCCAAGATCTGGGCTTTGATCGCAGTCCTGGGTTGGTATTAGATGTGATACTGCCCTAGTTCGACCGCCCACTTTGAGATTCTTCCTGAAAAGTCAGCTTTTTTTTAAGATGGACCAGAGTGGGTGCTCCGTAACAACCACAATGGTGTGGGACTGAAAATAATGGGAGTGCTTGCGGGAGGCACTGCCGAGTGCCAGCGCGAGCTTCTCAAGCAGAAGGTATCTGGTCTCGGCATCAAGGAGGATCTTGCTCGTGTAATAGATTGGCTTTTGCATCTTATCATCCTCTCTGACGAGGACAGAGCTCACCGCGTGATCCGAGACCGCTAGATACAAATATAACGTCTCCCCCTGAGTTGGGGTAGAGAGCAAGGGTGGTGAAGAAAGATAGGTTTTGAGTGCTTGCAGTGCTTGGTCACACTCAGAGGTCCATTGAAATTTTAAGTTTTTCCTTAAAAGCTGAAAGAAAGGTCGGCACTTATCTAACGATCTGCTGATGAATCGATTGAGTTCGGCGGCCATGCCAGTTAGCTTTTGGACCTCCTTTGTAGTCGTCGGACTCTGGACTCCCAATATCGCTGTGATCTGGTCCGGATTGGCTTCTATCCCTCTTCGTGTCACTAGACTCCAGAGGAATTTGCCGGAAGCGACACCGAAAGCGCACTTGGAGGCGGTCAACTTGGGCTTGAACTCCCTGAGTATGCCGAAGACTTGAGCCAAGTCTGCCAGATGGTCGTGAGACTGCTTGGATCTGACGACCATGTCGTCAATATATACTTTGACTGTTTTGCCGAGCTGAGCTTGAAACATCTTCGTGACGAGACGCTGATAGGTTGCCCCCGTGTTTTTCAGTCCAAATGGCATCACCTTGTAACAATAAGTGCCGCAGGGGGTTATGAATGCAGTCTTCTCCTCATCCGGTTCAAACATCAGGATTTGGTGGTATCCTCGATAAGCATCGAGGAAGCTCATTCTATCGTGGCCAGCAGTGGCGTCGATCATTTGATCAATATTCGGAAGCAGGAAGCTGTCCTTCGGGCAAGCTTTGTTGAGGTCGGTGAAATCGACGCATACCCTCCACTTGCCGGTTTTCTTCTTGACGACCACCGTATTGGCTAACCAGACCGGGTACTGGACCTCTCTGATCGCTTCAGCCTCCAGTAACCTGTCGACCTCCTCGACCACGGCTTCTGTCTGCCGCAAACCTGTCCTGCGGGCTTTTTGCATCACGGGCTTGTGGTTGGGATCCACGTTCAGCTTGTGACACAACTTCAAGGTCAATCCCAGGCATTTCGCTTAGAGTCCAGGCGAAGACATCTCTGTTCTGCATCAAGAATTTTGAAAGCTCGGCCTTCTCGGGGTCTGCAAGCTGGCTATCGAGCAGGAAGAATCTGTCCGGGTCGAGTGGATCGATCCTGATTTCGACTAGATCTTCGATGCTCTTCTTCTCAGGGTCTCGGCCGATCTCATCTAGCTCCCTTTTGAGTTCCGCCATATGTACCTGCCCCGGCTCCTTCTCTCGAGGAACTACGGCCATCATGCATTGTTTTGCCATCTGCTGGTCTCCTTCCAGGGTGACCACGTCCACACTGCCATCTTTGTTTTCCAGCAGGAATTTGAGCTTTTAGTGAAGAGTGGAGGGAATAGCCTGCATATTGTGGAGCCAGGTCCTGCCCATAATAGCGTTATAGGGGGATGGAGTGTCTACCACAAGGAAATCAGTCATCACGGTGGCCCCGCCTACCCAGGCCTCCAGAGTTACCTTCCCTTTGGGGTAGACCGGCTTCACGCTGAACCCAATCAAAGTGGTACGGGCCTCTTGCAAGTCTGTTTCCGAGAGACCCATCTTTTTAAAGCAACTGAAATAAAGGATTTCAGATGAACTGCCGGGGTCGATGAGGATCCTTTGGACTGTGAAGTCCCGCAGCTTCAATGTGAGGAGAAGTGGATCATTATGGGGGAGCTGGACTCCTTCGAGGTCCTTATTCGAAAAATAGATTACTGGGTGCTCACGCCGTGCTCTCTTTGATGCTGGTCCGAGTTCGGCCCTCATCACTTCTTTTCCATGAGAGGCCTGTCTGGCCTCGGCACTAGCCTGGGCATTGCCCTTTGGGGAAGCGGAGGGCATTGAGTGTGCCAGGTGGATAACGTTGATGATCTTTTCTGATCCATCGCTGTCAGGTCCTTGTCCCCGCTTTGATGATTCCGGCCGCTGCCAGCATCTCCCGTTTTGATGTAATCCTTCAGGTGGCCTTCCTTGGCGAGCTTCTCCAGGTTTGACTTCAGGATCCTGCACTCTTCGGTTTTGTGCCCATTTTGCTTGTGGTAGGCGCAAAACCTGCTCCGGTCTCGGGAGGAGGGATCACCCTACATAGGCTGAGGCCAACTGAAGTATGGTCGCTGCTTGAGTTTATTCAAGATCTGATGGATCGGTTCCTTGAAGATGGTATTCACAGCTTGATAAGAATTGGAGGGAGGCCTGGGCTTCCTGCTGCCTACAGATTTGGACGCTGGGGCTTTTGCCGAGGTGGTCGAAACCCAAGCTTGGTTTGACTCCTCTCTGCGAAAGGGCTTCTTATCCTTCTTATGAGGCTGGTCGCCCTTGTCCTTGTGCCCTGTGTCGTGGCTTTTTCGGGCCCGAATATCATCTTCTTCTCTGGCAATATAGCGCTTCACCCTGGACATCAACACTGGCACGGAGCTGACAGGGTCTCCGGCCAGGTCTTTCCTGAGTTCGTTTCTTGGTAACAGAGCATTCTGGAAAGCGAAAACTGCCACTTCGTCTTTGGAGACTTCGATTTGGCTGTACGTCGCCCAGAATCGCTTGGCGAACTGGGTAATGTTCTCGCCCTGCTTCATCTTGAGCCAGTATATCAGCATCGGTATTGGGAATGACACTGTAGGCTTGAAATTTCTTCAAGAAGGAGAGCTGGAGCTATCTCCAACTCGAGATAGATTTCTCTGGGAGAGCGCAGAACCATTTCAGGGGGACGTCACCCAGACTGGAAGAGAAGATTTTATAGTTAATGTGCCCCTCGTCCCCCCAAACAGACATCCGCTGAGAGAAGTGTCGGAGGTGAGCGGTGGGATCTGAGACTCCATCGTAGAGGATGAATCGCGGGACGGAGAACTTCTTGGGCAAGGGAGTCTCTTTGACCTCCCGAGTGAAGGAGATCGGCAGGGCCACAAATATCCTGCTGATATCGGGCGAGTCCAGCCATCTCTAAGTTACGCTGAACCGCCAGCTTAATATGCCTGTCGAGCCATTCTTACTTGTCATCCTTCTCTGGCGACAATGTCTCTAACTTCCTCTTCGAGTGGCCTCGACTGTGATGGTTGCGATCTCAGCTGTCTCGGCCATGATGGCTTCGACTATTACTCGGGCCTTCGTCGTGGGCCCGACCGCGCTTTTCATCCAGATAAGTTCTCAAATCCTCGTGGGAGGAAGGGATCGCCTTGCTCTGAATGGCCCTCCTATCGCCTTGGCGTCCAAAAGGTTGCCTTAACAAGGTGGCTCCTCCGGCTCTTAGCTGCTGTTGGAGCTGTCGGATCAACTTCTCTTGCTCCTGGATGAGGATGGTTTGAGCCGCGACATCCTCATCGCCAGCGAAGTGACGTGAATGGTGGGACTTGCTGTTGCTACGAACTTGTCCCTCTGAGGACGCTCCCGTCGCCGTTCGCTCCGTCGGGGAGGCATAACTTCCTCGCCCGGGGATGAATCCTCGACTCGCTCTGGGAATGGAATCTGGACGAAGAGGTGTGAGTCCAGACGCTCTTCGCCTGCAGCTGCGCCAGGCCCTGCCCCGGATTGCCTCTGAGGAGGAGCGTCCGGCAACGGGCCCGCAGGTGGCAGTAGCTGCAGCATCTCTCTTAAAGATTCTCCGCCTTTCTTAGCTTTCGGAGGCATGATGCTTGGGAAGATTGGATTAGTACCTTCCCACAGACTGGCGCCAATTGTAAATGCAAAAATCATAACTCACAAGATTATGGGGCTCCTGGTAGGACTTATCTAAACATATGATGAAGGTCAGCGGCCTTTATGCCTGAAAGGGGAGGAACAAAAGGTTAGAGGACCCTGGCCTGAGTGGCGCAAGGCTCTCTGATGCCTAAGTTAGTGTATGAACTAAACAGAGGAGGAAGAGGGAGAAGAGAGGCAGAGTAACAGCTTAAGAGGGGGTGTGTATGCATACCTTTGTTATGGAATGTCATCTTATTTATAGAGGATTCTACCTGATATCTTGGAGTGGGCCCCTAGATTTGATATGAATGATCTCATTAGCCCACAAAGTAATAAACGCGGGTCCATAGCCCACGAAGCATTTAATGCCAGTCCGATCAGCCCACATCGCATTAAATGCATGTCATGTTGGGCCTGATCGTGTCTCAAGTCTTTGGCGGTTGAGGTCCCATCGGATCCATCCTCGGGCTCTGCCCTGATTTGGCTACAGCCACTGGATGCCGCCTTGTCAGCGATCTGGCGGAGATTGTGGACGGCTGGGATGGCCCATCTGTCCCATTGGCACGTGTCCGTACTCAGCCACGTGTTCGATGACGTGGCGGAAGCAGGGACACAATCATGGTATTTATCTTGGATGGCGACCCGACTCCCTCAGCTGGGGTCAGGCGCACAGCCGAGGTCAGCCTGCATAGCCGAGGTCAGCCTGGACAACCGAAGTCAGGCTGGTTTCAGCCAAGGCTCTGATCCTGTCGCCAAGGTGTGTTTGGACGGTACGTGGGTGCGCTTTAAACAACAGTTTATTATCGATGTTGGTGTAATCCGGATGCCTTAAAAATCTCCCCACACAAGTTGTTTGGTCAAAAGAGAATTAGATAAATCTCGGCAATGAGATGGTGAAGATGATGGTGGCTGTTTGGTTGGGTGTATAATGATAGTGAAGTTAATCTTGGCTGCCCACTGGCCACTGCTCTGGATATGAAATTCTCTCCCAAACAATGTTGGTGACACTTTCTTGGTCCTTGTAATCATTTCGTAACAACTAGGTTACTAAAAGGACAATTAAATAAGGACATGGCTACATTCCATTAAATAGATCCATAGAAGGAAGAGCAACACCAATGATCTATATCACTGTTGTGGCACCACCTCAATAGGACGCTAGGCTAGCTGGGATACAAGTGACGAGCAGGGGTAACCCATCAAGTTCTTCTCATGGGTAAAATGGTCAAAACCAAGAAAATGATAGAGTAAAAAGGAAGTAGTTACTTATTATATAGTTTGACCGTCGGTCAAGGGAGAGATATTAATTAGTAAAATCAGAAAGTACAGGGGCCTTTTTGAGGTTTCATGAAAATATAGGGGGCGTTTTGTAAAAAAACTCTTTGGATTATTCATAGAAGTTGACTGGTTTTTATGGGCATCCGGACTGTGCTAGGCGCAAAAATCACAGCAGCTGTTGAATTTCTTGGCGTCTTTTACCCCACAACCTGGTTGTGTTTAGGAGATTTTAATGAAATCGTTGAGCAGTAAAAAAAAATGGGTGCAGCACTGAGGACAGAGGGACAAATGGAAATGTTTCGAAGTGTATTAATGGAGGAATGCCAGTTATGTGTTTTGGGCTTCAAAGTTCAAAGGGCCAAAGTTCACGTGGAGTAATAGGCGAAGAGACCAGAATTTTAGTAAGGCTTGATAGAGTGATGGCTAACAAAGAATGGTGTGACAAACACAAAGACGCGGAAGTATTTGTATTGCCAGCTAGAAGTTCGGATCACAAGCCGTTGCTGTTATCTGTCCATAACAGATGTCGGCTTTATGGACCAAAGAGAAAGAGTTTTAAGCTTGAAGCTAGTTGGACTTTAGACGAGGAGTGCAATGACGTGATAAAAGCCGCTTAGGAGGTGATCGGACGAATGGGAATAATATTTTACAGACAGTTTCTTGTAAGCTTCAAAGATGCCAACATACTTTATGTCGATGGAGTAAAGGGAAGTTTGGGAATGCAGATAGGCTTATTAAGCAAAAAACAAAGGAGCTTGAAGACTTGCAGTTGCGAGAAGGTCCTAAAGTGATGGCAGACATCAAGAAAATTCAGGAAGAGATTGATGTTGTTGATCATACTCTGATTTGGAGTTGGAGTTGAAATTGTTGTCAACATAACATGGCCATTTTAGTGGGTCAGCCCACTTGCAGCCCAGTTGTGTAAAGGCCCAATCTAGTGGAAATGAGAAAGTCTTCATAGAGGCTCATCAATGGGGCCCACAACTGTTGGGTATGCACTTATGAAAAAGGGATGTTCAAAGTTTTTAGGATCTATGGTCTAAGATATCGAAGAAGGAGGTGATGTGTGTGAATGGGATTTTTTTAATTATGGAGCGCAGTGAAGAAAAAGAAAAAGAAAAAGAAAGGGGTGTATAGGGCTTCTCTTGCCTTTCTTTGATCTACAACGGAAGAGGCAAGAGGCGAAAGCTTGCGGCCACTGCATCTCTCTCAATCTCTGTTGCCATCTTCAGTCTTTATCTTGTGATTTCCATCTCTAGTGGTCTGCAGCTCTCTCTGTCTTACTCGCCATCATCGTAGCTGGCGCGATTTGGTGGCTGGGTTGTCAAACCAACTGGGCTGAAGGAGTTGCAAGAACCAAAGTGTGCACCGGATCTGCAGTTGCCAAACCGGTTGGGTTGTGATTTTTTTTTTTTGTGTTGGACTGGTTACATTTTTATGATTTGATTTTTGAAGGTGTTATTAGTATATATGCTGATCCGTTCTTCATCTTTGGTAAGGTCATCCTGCTCTCTCTTTCATGTGGATTTATCTATTGGTGGGTGATCAGAGTGTGTATTTGGCAGAGGTTGTAATTGCAAGGTTTGGCTGTGATTGTTTGTGACTGTTTGATTCTGACTCGCAATAAGTGTTTGTGGTTGACAAGAGTTGCAAGGCAGATTTAATTGAGAAGTGATCACTTTGAAACTATTTCGGTGATAGGTGTGATGCTGGAGTTTTATTGTAAGGTACCTGCGTGTGTCATAAATTCTTTATATCCTTGTAATCACTCAAGTGGGTGCTTGAGTGTAAGGGTTGGTGCTCTTGTCCGTTGGTGCGGGCGAAGTTGCAAGGGGTTGGTGCTCCTTGCAGTTGATGTTGCTAAAATAGTGAAAGTGCACTATCTGTGCAGCATGTTTCTACCGAGAGTCTTCATGCCAAGCTTTCCTCTTAACCTTGTGAAGGTGTCGGTTGGCAAAGTACTCCAGCTTCACTGTCTTCTGTTTTACATGATCTCTTATGAAATGATACCTGATGTCAATATGTTTACTCATTCCATGCTGTATAGGATTCTTAGTGAGTTCAATGGCAGCCTTATTATCCACATATATAGTTGTGGATTCATCTTGTGGGTGATCGAATTCTTCTAGGAGGTTTCTCAACCAAATAGCTTTGCAGATTGCTGTTGACGCTACTATGTACTCAGCTTCACATGTAGATAGGGCTACAGTACTTTGCTTCTTAGAGACCCACGTGAAAGCCGTCGATCCAAGATAAAACACATATCCTGTAGTGCTCTTTCTTTCATCTTGATCACCTCCCCAGTTACTATCCGAGTATCTATATAATTTTGCTTCGTTGCCAAAGCCAAAAAAGACCAAGGTCTATAGTACCTTTGATGTACCTTAAGATTCTTTTGGCTGCGACCCAGTGCGACTCCTTTGGCCTTTTCATATATCGGCTCAAAAGTCCGACACCATAGACAATGTCCGGCCTTGTGATTGGAAGATACCTTAAGCTTCCAATCAGGCTTTTAAATAGTGTCGGATTAATGTCTCCTCCTTCTTTCGTTAGTCTCAGGCCTGTTGCTACAGGCGTGCTTATAGGATTGCAGTTGCTCATTCTGAATTTTTTAAGGAGTTATTTAGCATATTTTTTCTGCGAGATAAAGATGCCTTCTTGTCGTTGCTTGAGCCAGGAAGAAGCACATTAATCCGCAGTCGGTCATATCGAACTCCTTGAACATAGCATGCTTAAATTCTTCGAACATCGAAGTACTGTTCTTAGTGAATAGTAAGTCATCGACGTAAAGGCATGAAATGAGCATTTCTCTTTATGTAGACTGAATGCTCATACAAGCATTTGGAGAACCCGTTTTCCTCTAGATAATTTGTCTATACGAGCATTCCAAGCTCGTGGGGCCTGATTTAGCCCATATAACGCTTTCTTTAAGCGGTATACTTTTTGCTCCTCTCCTTCTACTATAAAGTCTTCGGGTTATTCTACATATACTTCTTCATCAAGTATTCCATTTAGGAATGCTGCAGACTTAACATCCAGTTGGTAGATTTTCCAACTGTAATGTGCTACAAGAGAGATAAGCATTCTTACCGCATCAAGTCGGGTGACAGGAGCAAAGACTTCTTCATAATCAACAGAGTCGGGCGACAGGAGCAAAGACTTCTTTATGATCCACACCATATTGTTGTTTGTTGCCTTTAGCTACAAGTCTCGCCTTGTATCGATCGATCTCTCCATCGACCGTGCGCTTGATCTCGCGTACCACTTGACATCGATAGCTTTCTGGCCTGGAGGGAGTGTAGTAAGCTCCCAAGTGTCGTTCTTCTCGATGATGTGAATCTCTTCTTCCATGGCTCTTCTCCAATAATCTTCGTTCACTGCTTCTTGGAAGGCAAGAGGCTCATGGTCAGCATAGAGACATAAGAGATTCATCTTTTCCATTTCTTCATAGATACCCCTTAAGCTTCTCATCTTGATTAGGGTTATGGACGAGGAAGAGCTTCGAGTAGATGAGCTACTTGTTGATGATCCATCTTGTTCTTCAGGACTCCTTCGGAGAGATGATGCTGTACGTGGAGATGCCACGCCAACTTGCCGCGGGCCTTCATAATTCTGAGAATGTGTCTCTTCTTCTTCTATTTCAAGAGGCTTTACTTGGGATGTGTTTTCTTCGTTCCACCTCCATGCCTCTTCTTCAATAAAGACTACATCTCTACTTACCACCACCTTTTTAGTAAGTGGGTTGTAGAGTTTATAGGCTTTAGACTCCTCACTGTATCCAATGAAAAAACATTTTTCTCCACGATCATTAAGCTTCTTCCTCTTTGCCTCCGATACTTGGGCAAATGCAACACACCCAAATATTTTTAGATGGGCCTCACTTGATTTATGACCTGCTCCATGCCTCTTGCGGTGTCTTGTTCTTAACACTTTTTGTAGGGCATCTGTTCAGTAAGAAGGCTGTACACGCAGCTGCTTCTGCCCAATATTCTTTTGGCAAACATTTTTCTTTAAGCATGATTCTCGTCATATCGAGGATCTGATTTTTCCTTTTCGCTATTCCATTCTACTGCGTTATGTAAGTGCCTGATGCCCCACTATTTGCAGTACTCTTGAAACTCTTTTCAGGTGTACTCTCCACATCTATCAGATCTAGGTGTCTTAATCTTACAACCACTTTCTACTTCTACACGGGCTTTGAAATTCTTGAAGGTATGAAGGCTGCAGACTTCTCTTTGATGAAGAATACCCAAATCTTTCTACTGAAGTCGACGATGAGAGTGATGAGGTATCTATTACTTCCAAGAGAAGGTGTCTCCAATGGTCCACAAATATCTATGTGAACCAACTGCAATGGTGCTTTTGCTCTTCATGATTTCCCTACTGGAAACGAATTCCTTAGTTGCTTGCCAAGTGTACATGCTTCACATATATGCTTGGGCTTTTCGATGGTAGGCAAGCCATTACCCATGTTTGCAGTGGATAATAGCTTGAGCCCATTGAAGCGGAGATGCCCATATCGAAGATGCCACTTCCATGACTTATTGTTTATAAGTCCATGGAAGCACTTCTCTAGCCTTTTGTTAAGATAGAGTGGGAACATGCGATTCTTCGCCATTTGGACTTGAGCTGTACACCATGTATCTCTCTCAATGACAAAGAGAGATTCTCCATGTGCATTACATACCCCTTCTCCAAGAGTTGCCCAAGACTAAGGATGTTACTTTTCATGTTGGGCATGTAATACACATTTGAGATATATGCAAGCACACCATCTTTCTGATAAATCTTAATATTTCAATTACCTCGTACGTGAATCTTTGATGAGTTTCCAAGACTTACTTTTCTATTGACATCTTCCATAAGCTCTTCAAAGAGTTCATTCTTTCCGCACATGTGGTTGCTCGCCCCATAATCTAGGTACCGGACATTTTCTTGGCCATAGCCTTCTTCTTGTGCTAGAAGAACTGTGGAGGCATCTTTCCCTTCAACTCCTGCTTCTGCGAAGTTTGACACTCGTCCCGATCTGCAAGTTTGCTCTAGCACTCCGAGGCATAGTGTCCAAACTTGTTGCAGTTGTAGCATTGAACACTCCTTGAATTACTACAACCACGGGTGTATCCACCTCGGCCAGCTCCTCTTCCTTGATTGTTGGAGCTCCTCAATTGAGATTGCCCTTGGCTTTGAGGATTTGCTCCCCCTATACCTCTACCGCGATTGCCATTGGTGCTGCCGCCTTGCTTCAAACTTCCGCGACTTGGCTTTTGCTCACTTAGAGTCATTTGACTCTAGTGCTTATTCCAAGACCATGGAGCTACTATTCTTTTGCATACGTTGCTCATGGCCTTGGAGTGATCCCATTAGTTCTTTTATTGAGAGAGTCTTTAAATCTTTGGACTCTTTAATAGCCACAACCACATGCTCGAACTTGGTTGTGAGGGATCCCAAAGCTTTCTCTACTACTCAAATCTCTTCCATCTTTTCACCGTTTCTCTTCAATTGATTAACTATTACTAGTAATCACGAGAAATAATTAGAGATACTCTCACCTTCTTTCATGTGGGTAGCTTCGAACTCTACTCAGAGGGTTTGCAGACGGACCCTCTTGACCCGATCAACTCCTTTGAAGATAGTGCTAAGAGTCTCCCACGCCTTCTTACTCAATGTCTCTTCGGCGATCTTCTCAAATGTTGCTTCATCCACCCCTTGATAGAGTATAAACAAAGCCTTATTGTCTTTCTTCCTTAGATCCTTGAGGGCAGTCTTTTGCTCCGTGGTGTAGACAGCTTCTTGCTCTGTAGTGGGCTCTACGTATCCTTCAGTGACGACCTCCCATAGATCCTGCAACCCGAATATAGCCTTCATCTAGATACTACAGTTCTCATAGTTCTCCTTCGTCAACTTCGGGATCTAAGGTTGAACCAAACTTGTGGCCATCTCTGCTTGTAGGGGAACTTGGCTTTGATACCACTTTGTTGGAAGATGGTTTTGATACCTTGGATAATGGGAGATACACACTAGTTATAGCTTAATTACAAATTGCACTAAGAACAAGAACCCACTTTATAGATATTACAAATACACTATTATAATGCTTACAAGCCACACACAAATTACAAACACTTACAAAATACCTACACCTTAACTTTCAAGCTTACATGCTCACAAGAAAGAAACCACTCACTCATTGCACACTGCTTTCACCGAAGGCACTCTCACACTTAGCAATCATCACACACTTCACTTCTCTTTTGGACTTGACTTATTTCAAATGAGGCAATGTCCCCATATTTATATATGGGCATATGTCGGTGGAGGCATTCTCCTGTGGATGGGAGAGGGTCCATGTGGCCCATCCATCACCATACTTTTATGTCGGTTTCTACACATATCTAGATGAGGAGGTGTTGTGTATTTTCTAGAAAAGTTGAGACTGAGATAGAGTATTGGAGAGAGCTCTTTCAAGAGACTTGGAAAGACAAAGTTAAAAGTTAGTATTTGATTGACAAAATGGATGGAAGGAGAATTTTTTATCATGGGCGGGAAAATAAATTCTCTTAAAAGATGTGATACAAGCAATCTCTACATACACAATGAGTGTTTCTCAATTACCAAAGGCCCTTTGTTGTCAGATCAATTCTCTCATGCTTAGATTTTGGTGGGGAAGCCAAGGAAATGAAGCTAAAGTGCCATGGATGAGCTGGTCAAGAATGGGAAACTCGAAGATGAAAGGTGGGTTGGGCTTTCATGATTTGGAAAATTTAAATACAGCTTTGCTAGCCAAACAAGGATGGAGGCTGGTGCAACATTTAGATTCTTTGGTGGCCAAGATTTTCAAAGAGAAATATATACTATCCGAGGAATATGTTTATGGAGGCAAAATTGGGGTACATACCCTCCTATGTTTGGAGAAGCATATGGAATGCGTGGGGCTTATTGAAGGCAAGTTTAATTTGGAGAGTAGGGGATGTGCTTCCATTAAAATATGGAAAGATAAGTGGTTTGTCTCCATCTTCATATAATGTTCAATCTACAATCCAAATCTAAGATGCAGATGCTGGAGTGAAGGAGTTAATTGATGCTAACACTAAATGGTGGGATCTTTCGCTTATTATAAATGTCTTTAACGAATAAGATGTTGCTGAGATTTGTAGCTTGGCTATTAGTCCAAATCAGCGAAAGGATAAGATGGTGTGGGTTGGCACTTCAAATGGGCAGTTTACGGTGAGAAGTGCCTACTACTTAGAAAATGAAAGACTAGCACAGAGCAATGGGGAGAGTATGCAAGCTTTAGCTCATCAATGTTTTTGGAGGAAGATCTGGAGGCTTACGGTCCCGGGAGCAATTAAAATTTTTTTATGGAGAACTTGTAATAATTTGTTGCCTACAGGAGAAAATCTTTTTAACTGGAGGATAGTCCTAACTCCTTTATGCCCCATTTGTGAGCTTGAAGTTGAAACTGTCAGCCACATATTATGGCGATGCCCTTCTGCAAAAGACATGTGGACATAATGCAGCAGTAGGATTCAAAGTTCTCGTGCGAAGATGATGATTTTATATATCTATTAGAGGGGTTAATGTCAAAAGTTAATGAGGAAGAATTAGAACTGGTGGCTACTATTGTAAGACAAATATGGCTACGAAGAAACAAGCATGTTTTTGGGGGTGACTTCATACATCCTTCTTAGTTGGTGAGAATTGCTAAAGAATCGCTGGAGGAATATCATAAAGCATCGAAAAATAATGAGTTAAGATCTGTCTAGCATCATACAATTTCGGTGTGGAAAAGCCCAAACTGTGGAGTCGTGAAGGTTAATTGGGATGCAGCTTTTGATAAAGTAAAAAATATGATGGGGGTTGCTCTAGTTGCCAGAGATTACAAGGGAAAGATATTGTCTTGCAGGTGCTCTTTCGGACCGTACATTTTTTATCCTACAGTTACAGAAGGGGTTGCTGATTTTTGTAGAACTCTGGAGCTCCAACCTGTTGAACTCGAAGGTGACTCTTTAGTAGTTGTACAAGCTTTGAAGAACGAGGATAACAACTGGCGAGGCCACCATCACACTGGAGGACGTAGCTTACATCTAGGGCCTGCCTATAGATGGTCCGCCTGTAACAGGTCGTACATACACCCACTACGAGATTGACGATCTCTGTCAGGAGCTTCTTGGTGTTATCCTCCAAAAGAAAGAAGACTACAATGGGGTTTCCCTCAAGTTCACCTGGCTGAAATGCATCTTCCGTCCCACTCCAGAGGAGTTGAGGGAGAAGGAGAAGCCGAAGCAAAAGGGAAAGGAGAAAAAAGGTAAAGGAACGCCGAAGAAGAAGATGACAGAGGCCGAGGAGATGTGCAGAACTTGGGCCTTTTTTTTTGTGGTGGGACAAATTCTTTGTAATTCTTCAAGGGCACGAGGCCCCTTTTATATTTTAGAGCTATTTAGAGAGTTTAGTCCCTACTCATGAGCCTCCGCTTGTTTAGCGAACCTCTACAGAATGCTAAACAAGGGTGTTCATTGGGAAGGGTCAAGAAGCGTGAGATGCCCGACCCTACCGATGAGGGGGATGCTGTTGAGAAGAAGTTTAAATCTCTTTCTAGCCCCCTCCAGCTTCTTCAGGTGAGCTTGATATATTATTCTTCATACTTTCACTATTTATATCATAATGTTCTAATGAATCCTTCTCTTTTAATAGATCTGGGCGTACACCAGAATGAAGATTGATCGAGTTCTAAGTCCAAACCACCGCTTAAACCATGACATACAGTTTCCCCTGATGGTTACATGGGCCAACCGACTTAATGGAATGACCCATTTTACGACCATGAGAGAAGTGTGAAAGCAACTCAATTACCGCACTTCTAAAGAGGTAGGAAGAGTTCATTTCAATTTTTCAATAATTTTCATACTTGCTTTGATAGTTCTAACTTATCCAATGCTTCATGCACAATTCGAGTGGCAGTCGTACAAAAAGTACGATAAGGAATTTTTGAAGCACGTCTCGAAGGCTGACAAAACACTCTTCACCACAGACTCTCCCCTTATATCATATTGGATGTTGGAGCATCACCCTTCCCCTAGAGTCATGAGGCAGTTTGGCCTGAGACAGATGGTGCCTCCATGCTTCGTCAAGCCCACAGTTAGGAAGGAGAATAAGGGGAGATCTGTTATAGATTGGAGTATAGTGCACGAGGAGGAGGTCAAGTTATGGGAAGCTCGGTCAAACAATGTACTAAAGAGAAAAGGAAAATCAAAAGGCGGGGAGGATGAAAAAGAATACATGAGATGGTATGAAGCGAATACCATCATGTGTATTGTCCGTGTCAGGCAACGTGACGAGCCACAAAGGGACCCCCCCCCAGCCCGATGCCCAAGCTCCTACCATCCCACAGACTCGGGTATGATGTTCACACCCTTTGCAGCCCTTACTTTGCATCACATTAATTTAGTTCATATATTCTCTAACGGAATCCTTTTAATATGTCGACTGCAAGTCTCTCTCTTCCTCGACCACGTCGTACGGTCATGCAATCGTTCGATCGCTGCAAATGTGAACCTACTCTCCTTCATAACTTTGATTAAGAAAAAGGTCGAGAGATTTAGGTCCACATTTAGGACCACGTACCAAGACTACGTCGAGACATGTAGTATTTCCGCTATGGAAGATGATGACACTCTCATCAGGATATAAATAAATTCGAGCATTTCATTTTGTGAATTGATGAATGATATTGCCTTGATTTCCTCACCATAACTTGCTTCATTTTGCAGACCATCAGAACGCCAAAGCGTGCAAGGATTAAGGGGAAGTCCTCAAAAAGTCCTGCAAAGAAGCTTCGACTTAGTATCGATGCTCCCTTAATGATAGAGGACTCCCTTATCAAGGCATCATCCTCTCACACTTTGGATGAGGAGCAAAAACATGAAGTTGATGCCAGTAACCTTGACGTGGCCTTCGGTGACGTGGATGACATCCTTATTGATGATCTTATCTCTGTCTCGCCCGATCCTCAAGGATACAACACACTTTTGAAGGTCACTTGCTAGGCAATCATTGTATCCCCTACACTGCTACAATTGAATAATTGATATGGAGGTGCAAGCACATACCGAGGCTGAGGAAGATCCCATATAGGTTTCTTGATTATCAATATCCATTGCCCCAAACGGGTTATGTTCTGACGGAAGTAGAGAATGAACTATTGATGGATTTCTACAAATATTACATGCATAGGTAACTGCAATTGTTAAAAACACTTCCGTAGTAAAACTCTCTTTGTTGGGTTTTTTACTAATTCAACGTCCCAATACTCATTGCATTGACAGGAAAGAGGAGCTGGATATGATAATCTCGTGCGTTGATTCTAAGTCCCTTAGAGTTTTATTCGACGAGGGCACTTGGATGGACTCGAGTATCATATATTTCTGGTTTGAAGTGCTACAGGAGAGGTGCAAGGATGCATACTTGGCTAACCCTAGTATATGCGTAAGTTCAATAAAAAATGAAGCCACTTTAAATTTGTACTCATTAGGTTAAATGTTCTAGTTATTTGATGTCTGAGGTGCTTGTCTTGCAGAGTTTCTGGGAAAAGGGTCTAAAGACCGGGGATGACATGGCCTGTGGGCCAAAGGGAGAACGTGTAATGGACGCGATGGAGTGCAAGACTCTAGTCTACGTACTTTACGCTCACAACCATTGGTCCTTACTTATCGGATATGTCGATGAGAACCGTTAGGAGTACTATAACAGTTTGAAGGGAGAGATCTAGGGCTAAAAGACCCGTGAAAGATTTGTAAATACATAATTGCTCCTCTCTTGGCAATAAATTTGTAAATAAATTTCAAAATTGAAGTATCATTCATTTTCACTATGTTTGGACAAAGATTGTAGCTTCAACAAAGATTCATGGATCACGGGTGGTCGGTGCCTTTGGTGTGGACGATGACCACAAAGACGGACATCCCATTTCAAGATAATGGAAATGACTGCGGGTTGTTCGCCTGTGCGTTCGCAGAACATTGCATATATCGTCGTCCCGTCGAGTTCACCGAGTCAGACATCCCGTACTCCCGGTGGAAAATTGTCATCGACATATTCGAGCAAAACTGGATTCGAAATGCTTCATGGCTTAATCTCCCTCCACTCCCGGTCTTGCCGCCTGACTTCCTGTGAACCTTTCCCAGGTTATGTTGTGCTATATGTGTTGTTCCAAATGCGTTGTAATGTAACTTGTAATTGAAGTGGTTAATTATGCTGTGGATGTTGTGAATTTCTAACTATAAACTTAGGAGATGTGCAGAATTGCTTCTTAATTGTATATGGGATGTTGACTGAATGTCAATTTAATGCATGGTTTGTTTGTGCTTGTAATTTAAATGCAATATTTATCTTTTTTGAAGCACATAGTTGTATTTTGATGTAAATGTCATAATCCCAGCAATTCATTTTTTTCCTTGTTTATACACGTCATCACCGACGTTGTAGCACTAAAATTACCTGAGGGTGCACGGAAAAATTACAACTTTTGGTCAAAAAATTAGGATACCTGCGTCGGTGATAACCTTTTTTACACTGCTAAGATCATCACCGACCCTGTAATAGTTTAATTGAAGATGTTGATTGGAAAAGTTACAACTTTTGTTATAAAAAAAGGAAAACTGCGTCGATGATGACCTTTTTTTACACTGCTAAGATCATCACCGACCCTGTAATAGTTTCATTGAAGATGTTGCTTGGAAAAGTTACAACTTTTGGTTATAAAAAAAGGAAACCTGTGTCGGTGGTGACCTTTTTTTACACTTGTAAGGTCATCACCGACCCGTACTTCCTTAGTTTACAAAGCTAAGGTCATCATCGAACCGTACTAAGAATTCTTGCCATGAACCGCCTAGAAAAGTTACAAGTTTTGGGCAAAAGAATTAGAAGCCTGCGTCGGTGGTGACCTTATTTTACAAAGCTAAGGTCATCACGGACTGGTACTTAGAATTTTTTCCATGAACCGCCTGGAAAAGTTATAACTTTTGGATAGAAAAATTGGAAGCCTGCGTCGGTGGTGACCTTATTTTACAAAGCTAAGGTCATCACTGACCCGTACTTAGAATTTTTGCTATGAATTGCCTGAAAAAGTTACAACTTTTGGGCAGAATAATTGGGTGCTTGCGCCGGTAGTGTCCTTATTTTACACAGCTAAGGTCATCACCGACCCTGTAATCGATTTTTTCATAGCTCTTTTCTGGAAAGTTACAACTTCTCGTCATAAAAATAGCTAGCCTGCATTGATGGTGACCTTATTTTACACTACTATGGTCATCATCGACCCTGTAATGAGATATTCCACGTGCATCATGTCAAAATTCCATGCAGAATCGTTACGTTGAGTACATACATTACATCATCCTCCATAACAAAATATTGGGTTCCACACCTCTTTTCAAAAGAAATGATAATTCATACAAAAACATTCAAAAATGCAAAACATCTTTTCAAAAGAAATCATAATTTATATACAAACATCCAAAAATGCAGCAAAAACCATTACTACCATTTTAATAAACTTCCCATAAACATAAATACAACAAAAACTATCCAAAAACATACCCAAAACAAAAAAGATTACATGAGCAGTCCCAAAACACAAAATCCATCAACGTCATTGTTGAACTGAAGGATTTTTGCAGCTCCCACGGTTGTGACCCTTGTCTCTACAATACAAACAAGTTACCACTCTTCGCTTGCGATGTTGATATTCAACTTAAGTCATGTTCTTCTTTGGTCAACCCGGTTGCTCAAAAATATTACATGAGCAGACCCAAAATACAAAATCCATCAACGTCATTATTGAACTGGTGGATTTTTGCAGCTCCCACGGTTGTGACCCCTTTCTCTACAGCACGAACAAATTGCCACTCTTCGCTTGCGATGTCGATCTTCAACTCAGATCCTGTTCTTCTTTAGTCAACTCGGTTGCTTTCTAGCCAATGTTGGGAGGACTCTCCCGGTGGTTAAATGTTGTTCCCATTGCTTTCTATCACGGGTTGCATGAATGACATCACTGTACGTCTTTTGGTACGTACTTGTGAGGTACCAGTGCTCGCAATAATCATATGGATTCATAGTCCGCGCTTTCATGGTGGCAACAGCATGGCAACATGGGATCCTAATCACGTCCCATTTGCGGCACGAACATGACATGCAATCTAGATTAACTACATCAACATACTCTGAAGATAGTACTTGATATTCATTCAATGCCGCTACCCGTACCATCAGCCTTCGCGATTCTTCCATCTTTGTGGCTAGGATACTTCTCTGCGTACAGAGTTAGTAGTGAAGTGATGCTTTGTACTTGAGTTAATTGTCTTTGAAAGAATTCCATGAGTTTTGCACGTATCTCTTCCATTTACTTCGTAATCGGGAGCACTCGACTGTTTTTTAGGAGACCATTTGTGCATTCTGTAGCATTGCTGGTAAGCATGTCATACCTACGTCCATGAGCAAATGCCGTTGCCCAGAACTAACGGCCGGTCGCATGGATGTAATTATATGCATGCTCATCTACACTTTTTATGTGGTTCATACAAGCATCGTACTCACAAGGTCGGTATGCCCCCGCGGCACTCCAAAACTTTCTTATAATGCCGTGGTCGTTGAAAGCCGCCTTTATATTTTCAGCTATATGATGGCAATAAAAACAATGCTTTGCGTTTGGCATTATGGCTTGTACTGCAGGAATTAGACCTTTTTAACGGTCGGATACAATTGTCAGGTTTTTCGGCTCCCAACGACAAGGACAAGTGTGCAAGAAACCACTCCCAACTATCACGCCGCTCTGCTTCAGCAAAGGCAAATGCAATGGGGAACAGTTGATGATTTGCATCATGTGTTACGGCCACCATTTGCACTCCTGGATGTTTGCCACAAAGGTGTGATCCATCTACCGCTATCAGTGGCCTTAGAGTGGTTTGGAATGACCTTAAGCATTGACCAAAGGACCAAATGAAGCGTCTAAATCGGTCATCCTCCCTGATGTCCAACGCAATGTACGAACCAGGGTTGGTTTTATGAAGCTTGTTGCAATAGAGCGGCAATATCATAAAAGACTTGTCGTACGATCCACGCACTTTGCACAGTGCAAGCTCATTTGCCATATATGCTCTCCTGTATGTAATGCGGGTTCCAAACTCAATCTGACATTCATTGATGATCTCCTTGGGCCTAAGATCGTATTGCATCGCACCTTCTTTCAATGAACTCTGCTACTAGCTTCGCGGTTGCTTGCCGATGTGCAGTTCCCATAAGTGGTTTAGAAAAACAGTGTTTGGAATTATACTTTCGAACTCTGAAGTGTGGACTAGAATCTACCATGGAGGCATGTATACGCCTTGGACAATTGACTCCTTTACAACTTGCTGTGACCATCTTCATGTTAGTCCTCTCATGTTTCAAGGTGAAGTTGTTGTCTATTGTGTACTTTGCTATAGTTCTTTTAAAAGCCTCACGATCAAGAAACTCCATACCTAGCCATATCTCCCTACCTAAACCGGTCCCTTCTTCGGGCATGACATTATCAGGGACCAACGTGTCCACGAGGGGAGCTTTTGAAAAGATGTCTTCTTTATTTTTGCTTGTAGTATCTCTTTCGACACCTGATTTAATTAGTTCGGCAGCTGCTGAACTTCCATTCCCATCCGCATTAGTTGCGGGAGAACCTATGAAGTTGTGTACACTTTCGCTTCCATTCACATAAAGAATTTCTACATTGATTTCTTCGAACATGTACTCATCATCATCTGCAAAATAAGACAATGTTGTTGGGCATTTGATATCGTGATCCTCCTATATATCGATCGTGGGAAATTCTTTAAAAGGTGGAGGTGACGGTGGTAGCACGCCCTTTAATGCATTTTCAAGCTTTCCAATGCTCGGAGCGTCTCGAATGATTTCGTTTCTTTCATCCTGTACAAACCTGCAATATAGAGTTATGAAAAAAAATTTACTTTCGATCCAGGCTGAAAATGTTGCAATATAGTTTTAACTTCAGAACATACCTATTGCCACGAGTGTGTTGGAAAGTGTCTTCATCGCATAGCCTTCTTGAAACGAATAATAATATCCATTTTGCTTTGTTTCTTGACGATTTTAACAAACCATTGATATCATTGTATCATCGATATCTATCAACGGAAAAAAATTGCCATTGTGTAGAAGATACTTTAGAGTTATCTCATCGGAAGTTGTTGCCTAACTCGATGCTTCCAAAGCAATTTTGGACAGCTCCTTGAACGTGACATTGCTCGAGAGATATCTCTTTCTGCCTTCCACCCTTGTATTCAGGACGATTGAGCTCAAATTCAAACTCACCGTCATAGTGAAAGATTATTAGGTGCTCAACGTCTGACATGCTATTAGAACATCATAAAAAACATAAATTACTTAGACCATCATTCTCACGCAATAATGCATGGGGTGTAGATTAAATTTGTGAACGTTTTCCTCTTTATTAGAAACTAATTATGTATAAAGTACTTTGGTTGTTGACATTAGGTCAACGTAGTATTATATATTACATTGAAGAGTGCAAAACAGTAAATATGGCTCCTGTGCAAAGTATACCATATTCAATGAAACGGACAGTAAACAACATACAGTGAAAGAGAACATATATCCATGTATTAAATGATAGTATATGTATTATACATTGTTAGTAGAAAGAGGAGATTGATTTCTAGGGTTCCATCATGTGAAGAGAAGATTTTTCATTACCTCCTTTCTGTAGACCTAGACACTAGCAATAGGAGATTGTTAGAAAATTAATGGTGACATCAATGGTGGAAAAACATACTACTCATCATGTTTCACAGCTATACAATACTGAAGGAAAACAACCTCTTTACGATTTTGGAGAAGTGAGAAGAATGAAGCTCGAAATCGGATTATATAGGGTTCGCGGATAGGGTCATCGCCAACCTTATTCAGTGTAAATAAGGTCGGCGTCGACGATGTGCCAAATATGTTTTTTAAAAAAATGAAAATCGGACCAATTGCTCTAATTGGTGCCCCCACCAGCTAAAGTGTTTGATTGCGTAACACGTGCGCATTAAGTGTTTTTTTTTTCGATTAAATCCTCTTAAATCTATAGACTTTAAATCAATTGTTACTCACATAGAATATTAGGTTTTTAGATTTACTTTGATTAGTCACCCTTCCATTTATCAAGTGAAAACTTGATGTTTGTCATTTTAATCCAAGTAGGATTTGGAGATTAAACATTTCCACACAACTAAGAATTTATTTAACAAAGTATTGAAAAAGGGGTCTACTGTCTTGAGATAAAAGGAGTGACTGTAAACTTGTTGATTTCTTTTTTATTTATTTTTTTAACTTTTTTGGTTGTTAACCTTACCACATGTGATTCTTGAAAATAATATTTTCATATTGGAATTTTCAACTGATTTCATTGTTTGTAATTTCGTTGATTGACAGATATATAATTTCGATTCCATTGCTAGAGTATGTATCTGACAATTTTAATGGTGCCCACTTCAAAAAATCAAACAACTTACAGCACGGTTTGTATTGTCTCAAGTTGGAAAGATTAGCTTCAGAATTGTTTGCCTGGGTGGGCACTTCTAGTCCCCTCAGCATTGGGGTGAACCGGGCAATAATGCTCAGATTAAGTATCCGAAGCGTGAGTTTAAGGGGTCATTTGCTTTTTACGCATGGGATAAGAAAATGGATTTTACATATGTATATGTAAGATATGCAAATGTTACAGAAGTGAAATAAATTACCATGTTTGTCAAAATCACCATTTTTCGCATAAGTAAATGAGCACATCCAATGGTTTTAGATGTTTTGGACTTTTTCACAAATTTCTCAAAATCTATGAAGATGTATGAAACTAAATTTTCTTGAAACTTATCATTAATACGAGAATACTGAACATATTCGATTATGAATTGGAAGTCCACAAAAGTGGACAAAACTATATCTATAGTTGAAACCTTTTGTACAAATTACTCAAAATCCATGAAGGTCTTTGGGGTTTGTTAGTTCAATAAATGGATTGAATTGCTCAGATCACAAATACGAGGTGACCTGAATAAATAAAAAAGTGGTTGGTTGACAGGGTCCTTATGAATGCAAGAGGTGTGCAAGTGATTTTCACACCTCAAGATGTGTGCAAGTGATTTTTCACACATCATTTACGCATCACATTCATAAAATGAGCACAAACAAACATGATAATACACAACTATTTCACATGCGACTCATCTACATAAGGAAACGATTGGAAACAAATGACCCCTTATCACACACCATTTTCACAAGCCATTTATGCATCACAAGCGTTAATGAGCGCAAATAAATGTGATGACACATAACCATTATGTGTGCAAATCATTTACACATGTAAATGACTGTAAACAAATGACCCAAAGTCAATGTTGACAAGCCCATCTCGACCTTGGCTTGAGCCCTGCTTTTCCAAGTTCAAATTCAAGATTAAATGTAAGAGAGAAGAGCTTGAGGTTAGCTCATCATCATCATCATCATCATCATCTCCAATGCTACTATACTTTAGTCTATTTATTATTTTATACATGGCCCCACTTGAAATGCAAAATTGCATAATTAAAGCTAACATAAAATAAAATATTATTCAATCATATAAAAAATCCAGATACTAAAAAAATCAAATGAGTCGAGTTGCACCCTTTATGAGCAAAGCTCGCTTGAGCCTAGCATACGAGCTAATCAAGCTTGTTCAAGTGGCTTTAGAAGCACATGAGCCAAGCTGCTCGCACATCAGCTGAGCTCAAGCATGAGCTGACTTAAGCCTAGTGAGATGGCTTCGTTTTGGTTCTTTAATTTTTAATTTTTATGATATAACATCGATGAGGCCCACATCGTAAATTTCTGGTTCAAATTAAGCTGGGCCACTTATCAGGCTAGATTTATGGATCTTTAGGCTTTTGTTCTCCTCATTAAAACCCAAGATAATAACATAAGAGCATGCATTGGTTACCAACACCATCTCTCACCTAGATACCCAAAGTTGGATCTGTTGCCCTCTTCCCATGTGTGTGAGCTCGCTCATGAGTCCCAGCCTCCTTGGCTGGGGTAAAAAATAAAAGAGCATGCATCAATTTCCACAAATGGTTCCAAAGGCCTGTCAAAGGGTCCACAAGTGAAGTTAATCCATACCAGAATGGCGCCAAGAATGTCACCTGTAGGAGCCTTGATGCCACCTTTTTACGTCAGCGAAGTCCAAGTTTCATCTTACAAAACTGCCTTATTTTCTTAGTCTATGAAGTGAATTTTCGTTTTGACCATCCATCATATTACCACCACTGGCTCGCGTCTTGAGGTTGTCATTCTACCCCTCCTTCACCAAAACACCATATGATCGTTTCTCTATGTGATTGTGAAAACATATAAATAGATCAACCATACAGCTCAAAATAAGATTTCTCCCTGTGAATGTTTTGAATTGTGTGACTATGTAGTGATTGTAAGGCGTATAAATTTACAGTAAGGAAATTTGAATCATAAAGTAGGTTGCCCTCGTGCATAAAAATATTTCATCAAAACCATCCAATGTCCACATGTAAGAGAATGAAAGAAAAAACTGCTTCGACACACTCTGAATTTTTTTTATAACACACTAAGAATTTGTTAAGCAAAAATCAAACTTGGTCGATATAAGTAAGGATTAATTAACTAATAATGCATGGAAAATTTAAGTCGGTTCAATAATGCATCTACTAGGTTTTTAACCAACTTCATCGAGGGAAACTGAAAAATAAACAAAGGAAAGAAAAACATAAATGTCCCAAGAAAAGTAGCAATCAAAACTGGGAGGAGCAGGGAGATCCGGCCAAGCCTGCAAATGAAACATCAAATGACAATAAATGTACTGCTGCTTTGGATACAGTGACAGCACAGGTAGCTCAGCCAAAAGAAAGCACCTCAAGATTGCGATGGATGACAGTAGATGTTGGAGCATCTTATGACAAACGGATGTAGTAAATCCAGATATTATGCTGCATGCAAGTAGCAGCAGGAGAGGGCCAAGCAACGCTGGGAAATCAACTAGTCCTGGAGAAAGAATCAGTATATTCACTTGGGGGAAAACTCTCAAGGCCAGTGAGGTACAGGGTATAGACTATAGATTGGATTCAGAAATAGAACTTATGGTCTATTTTTCAGGAGAGTGATTATCAAGTGCTACCCTACCTTTTGGATGGATAACTGAGACCTGTTTGTTATCAAATAATTGGGAGATAAACAATTCCAGTGCAAAGAAGGAACCCCCTCTGTCCAAGACATCTAAATTTCAGGAACTATGTGCCAGTTTGGATGAGGAAAAACAGTGGAGAAACTGTCCAGAGTTCAAATTTTACATTGGAAAGTTGCCTCCACACTTTCTCCTAATCCAGTGAGGTCCCACATGATTCTTGTTGAGAGAAATATGACATTCCTCTAATTCTAGAAGTTAATCTATAACATAGCTACATGGGCATTTAAAATTGAATTTACAGGTGGATCAAATATAGATAGATGGTACCTGGTAGTTTCTTCAAGAGAAGATAAAAGAGCATTAACGTTGATAAAGCAGTAACAAATGAAGTAGAAAGTACCTAGACAATAATGTGGTTTCCTTCATAAGAGACTAAAGTGCCAAACTAGCATGTAATTTTTAATCAAGTCGATATACAATGAATGCCACTGATGAAAAAAGAACAAATAGACAATGAATGTCCAGCATACCAGGCCTTGTGCTCCAAGGTTGAACTGAGAAATGAATAGCCAATCCAAGATACCATTCAAAAGAATAGCAGCCACACTAATGAGGAATGGCAGTTTTCCATCTTCAAGTGCATAATATACCACAACCAGAAGCTCTCGGATAACATAAAATGGTGACCCAATGGAATCTGTTTAGTTAATAGAAATCAGTGGAACTCAACTCTTCGAATGAGTACATAAGACTTCTAGCATAACAATGAGTTAAAAATAGCAGCTTGCCGGCTTCTTTGCAGTAAGTAAACAATGATGACTATCTTTAGCAAACAACAAATGCACTTCAACAAATAGGGCCCTAGTCAAATTTCAATTTAATATGAAATACGGCCTTGGACAAATTTCAATCTAAGTAGGAAGTTGGACCTGAGCCAAATTTCAATCTAACAAGAAATAATACCTTAGTTAAATTTCAATCTAATAAAAAAATGAGTTATAACCAGATTTTACTCAATAGAAAATAGGGACCCCAGCCAAATCTCACTCTAACAGAAAATAGGACTCGAGCCAAATTTCAATATAACATTAATAGAAAATGAGTCATAACTCAACCAAATTTCACTATAATAGAAAATAAGGCCCTAGCCAAATTAATCTTTTTAGTATTGCCAACCAACATTAATGCATATGAAACAATGGATCAATACTATTATTTTATAATCAAATAGTGATACAAGACTTTATGTAATGAGGGGTTACTTTTGCAAAGGGATGTTGCCTCTCCAATCTCATCAAGTCTTTATTCCTGAACTTGCCTTACTTGATAGCAATCAAAGCAGTGCATCTACATACATACATACATCATCATCAAAGCCTTCTCCCAACCATGTTGGGGTCGGCTACACGAATTCTGTTTCTCCATTTCGATCTATCTTGAGGCAAATCCCTCAGATAAGTTACACTTCTTCATATCTATTTTTACTACCTCCATCCACGTCCTCTTTGGCCTACCCCTTCCCCTTGGTGAGCAATCAACCTTCATATCCAAAATTTACCTTACCGGCGCCGTTGCCGGCCTACTTGGACATGCCCAAACCATCTCAAACTAGTCGTTGGACCGGCGCCGTTGCCGTTGTGGGCCTACATACACACATACATATATATATTTATATTATTTTCTTTTGGCTGAAGATTGTAGCATAGGGCTTCTTCCCAGTGCTATTGGGTTCTTAGATCGCAGCCCTAGACTGCGTCTCCTCCTTTGGATTTCTATAGCTTTATATGATCTTGGTAGAACTCAGCTGGCCGATTTGGATTCCTAGGTAAAAGAATCTCCTTTACTTTCTGCTTAATTTTCCTGACTTATTTTCTTCAAACAAGAATAATGTCTTAATTTTCTTCACGTAACTGTACATTGTAGACATTAATATAAATATGGGGACTCCCTCAAAGAGGGGTACAATAGTTTTTTATGCCAAACCTGATAATATTGTCAATGATACTCTACATATGGTGATCACAGGAATATACAAAACCATGTTCCTTCACAAGATTAATAGGAGTAAAAACTAACACCTATCAAGAAGTTGAAAATAGATAAAACAAAACATCTTGAACAAATAATTATACAATGCAAAGTGAGGGGGAGGGGGAGTGGGGGTTAGCTGTGGCCATGCATCCCCAATTTTTTTTTGAAAACCTTGTGTCTTTATGTATGGCCCTCTTGAGGACCTGGGTCTGCTACTTATATACAATGCAAAACATGGCGGGGGGGGGGTGGGGGTGGGTGGGGTGGAGATTTTTTTTTTTTAAACCTTGTGTCTTTATGTATGCCCCTCTTGAGGACCTGGGTCTGCTACTCATTTGGGGTACAAATTCTATGCACTGGAATGTGAAACAGTACAAGAATACTGATATTCAACAAAATGATACATTAGGGCCTAAAGCTTGATACTTACAACAAATAAGTAAAGATGAAACAAGGGTGCTTGCAGCTGAATCAAATGCAAACCGCTGAAATAAGAAATTGATTATTTCTTTCGCCAACACACAAACTGATAATGTAATGGGCAAAACCAACGCCTGTGAAAGAAAGCAACAGTTATATACTTGTCATAATAATATATAACCCTTCAAGTAGGTTACAAATTAACAAGAACATGACAATGGCTCTTATATCATACTGGATTCTTCATATAGATACGTACATATATATATCTATATATATTTGGGGGGGCTATAAAATAAAAAAGTTGTAGCTTGTTAGAGCGCCGGGGCTAAATATAGTGATGCCATGGCACATGGTAATAGAGCTGTTGCGGACTTTCAGTTAAAGATTTTGTTGATAGAACTCAGTATTAATGTTCTACTTCCTATCATCCGGTTGCAATTCATATTGCGTATCATGAATGGATGAAGGACATAGAAGTAGGATGGCACATAATGACAAAGAGGGTGAAAAACAAAAGTAGAAGTTTGCACAATGCAAGGTCCCATGATCAAGCAACTAATTTTTGAATAAAAGGTTTTCCAGCGTCATCTTCATTGTGCATTTTTCGAGTAGAACATGTTGATATGTAGTATTTGATTATTATTTATTTATTTATTTATTGTTCCTTATTATTTATTTGATATTGTAGATAAGGATTTGAAAGAGAAAATTGTAAAGAGATTTGGTGATAGAATTATAGCAATTAAGCTAGTGTTAGAGGAAGATATAATTCATATCATTAGTGCAAATGCTCCCCAAGAAGGATTAGATGAAAGTGTCAACAACAAATTTTGGGAGGAGATGGATGGTTTACTACGAGAAATTCCAACTAGTGAAAAGATTTTCCTAGGAGGGGACTTAAATGGGATGTAGGAAAAGGATAATAATAGAGGATATGAGAGAGTGCATGCAAAACAAGGATTTGGAGAAAAGAATGAGTTAGGAGACACTATCTCGGACTTTGCATTAGCATTTGACTTTGTAATAGCAAACACTTGCTTTAAAAAGAGAGAGGACCATTTAATTACTTATAAAAGTGGAACTAGCAGGAGTCGGATAAACTTTTTTTCTAGTTAGAAAACATGACCGATTGGATTGTAAAGATTGTAAGGTTATTCCAGGAGACAGCTTGACCACGCTACATAGGCTAGCAGTTTTAGATATTTGTATTAGAGGTAGAAACAGAGGGGTAGTATATAAAATGTGCCCTAAAACAAGGTGGAGGGATTTGAAAGGAGAAAGAGCGACATCATTTAAGGACAAAGTGATTGATGAGGGAGAATGGAACTTTGAAGGAAAAACTACAGCGATGTGGAATCAAATGGCTAACTGTATTAAGAAGGTTGTTAAAGAGGTGCTTAAAGAGTCGAAAGGGAAAAGACATGATAATAAAAAAAATCTGGTGGAGTGTAAAGTTCTAGGAAGATGTTCGGGAGAAGAGACGTTACAAAGTTGGGTAGAATACTAGGAATATGGAAAACTATGAGATGTACAAGAAGGCAAAGAAAGTGATAAGTGATGCCAAGTGCAAAGCATATGATGGCCTATATAATAGGTTGGGAACAAGAAGAGAGAATAATATTTTTCAGATTACAAAGATAAGAAAAAGGAAAAGTAGGGACTTAGATCATATCAAATGTATTAAGAGAAATGACCAAAAGGTTCTACTGAAGGACAACGATATCAAAGGAAGGTGGAGGGAATATTTTAGCATACTTTTAAATGAAGACTACATAGGAGACATACGAACAAAAGAGGATACTTCATTAGCAAAGCATACTTTTTCGTAGAACTAAGGTGGTGAAAGTGACGAAAGCATTAAAACAAATGACCACGGGAAAGGCAACGAGTTCAAATGACATCCCGATTGAGGCTTGGAAATGCTTAGAAGTTAGGGATATTTGGTTAACTAGACTCTTTAATAAGATATTAATGACAAAGAAAATGCCGGATGAATGGAGAAGTGTTGTAGTACCTATATATAAGAACAAGGGAGATATAAAAAACTGTACCACCTATCGTGGAATTAAACTTATGAGTCATACTATGAAGCTATGGAAGAGAGTAATGAGCAAAGACTTAGACAGAAGACCAATAACTGAAAATTAATTTGGTTTTATGCTAGGGAGGTCAACGATGGAAGCTATTTTCTCACTTAGGTAATTAATGGAAAAATATCGAGCGAAGAAGTAAAATCTGCATATGGTCTTCATCGATCTATAAAAAGCCTACGACAGGGTACCTAGAGATTTAATTTGGTGAGTTTTAAATAAAAGGAATGTTCGAAGAAGTTATATTAAAATTATTAAAGACATGTATGAAGAAGCAATAACGAGTGTCAGAACTACTTGTGGGGAGACAGGGGAGTTCCCATTGACCATAAGTTTGCATCAGGGGTTAGCCCTAAGTCCTTATTTCTTTACACTGATTATGGATGAGTTAACTACTCTATTAAAAAAGAGGTACCTTGGTGCATGTTGCAGATGATATTGTGTTTGTAGATGAATCAAGAGATGGTGTGAATGCAAAACTCGAGAGATGGCGGGAGGCTTTAGAATCTAAAGATTTTAAAATAAGCCTTACAAAGAAGGAATAAATGGATTGTAATATCAGTTGGGATATAGAAAGAGCTGAAACTACTGTGAGAATTGAAGACGATTAGATTCCAGAAAGTGATTCTTACTGTTGCCTTGACTCTATAATTAGTAAGGATGGGGAGATTGATAAAGATGTCGAACATAGGATAAAAGCGGGATGTTGAAGTGGATACTTGCTTCTGGAGCGCTTTGTGACTGACGAATGCCAACAAGATTGAAGGAAAATTTTTACAAGACAGCGATTAGACCAGCTATGACCTATGGAGCCGAATGTTGGCCAATCAAGAAGCAACATTGCACAAAATGGATGTATCAGAGATGAGAATGTTGAGGTGGATGTGTGGTAAAACTACGAATGATAAAATTAGAAATGAGTGCTTTCGGGAGCATTTAGGGGTAACAAAAATAAGGGGATAAATTAGAGAAACCTGTTTGAGATGGTTTGGGCATGTCCAAGGTAGGCCCGCAACGACGCCGGTAAGGAAAAGTTTGGTTATGAACTTTGATGGCCCACCAAGGGGAAGGGGTAGGCCAAAGAAGGCATGGATGGGGGTAGTAAAAATAGATATGAAGAAGTGTAACCTATCTGAGGATTTGGCTCAAGATAAATGGGAATGGAGAAACAAAATTCGTGTATCCGATGCCAACATAGTTGGGACAAGGCTTTGATGATGATGATGATGATAATTGTTAATTAGTACAATACTACCTACATCAAACCCCAAAACAATGAAAACCATCACCCCCTTCACCCCACACCCTGACACATGCCAATTCTCCTTTTGTCCACTTTTTTTACGTCCTATTTTTTCAAAGATAAAATTTCTCTGCTTGGGATCAAATAGTACAACCGACTCAATGTCAAATAATAGTTATAGATAAATCAAACTCCTAACAAACCTTGAAAACAAGGATGTTGCAAGAGCTTAGATTTCAAGCATCCATGCCTAATAGTCATAAATGTTAGAAAACAAATTAGGACTTACCTGTAAATGCATAAAAAGTTTGACTATTTTGTAAATACACAATTAATAGAATACAAAAAATAAAATAAATATATATTGGAGAGTGTTCTCAACATTCATGTTTGGAAGATGTATAAAAATCAATTTGGTTTCATGCCGGGAAGGTCAACTATAGAAGTTATCTTCTCACTTCGGCAAATAATGAAAAAAAAAAAAAAAAACTAGAGAATAGGAAAAATATTCATATAGTCTTCATCGATCTAGAGAAATCTACACCAAGGTACCTAGAGATTTGATTTGGTTGGTTTTATAAAAGGAGTATCAAAAGTGGTTATATTGACGTCATCAAAGACATGTATGAGGAAGCAATATTGAGTGTGGGAACTAAATGTGGATTGTGGAGAGATGGGCGATTTTCCAGTGAACCTAGGTTCTCATCAAGAGTTAACTTTAAGCCCTTCTCTCTTTGCTATGATTGCGGATCTAAATGCTCATATTCAAGCGGAGGTCCCTTGGTGTATATTTTTACAGATGATTTGGTGTTGGTTGATGAATCGAGAGATGTCATGAAGGTGAACTTCGGAGATATCGAGAGGATTTAGAATCCAAGGGCTTTAAAATAAGGTGTCTTAAGATAGAATATATAGATTACAACTTCAGTGGGAATGTGCAAAGAGTTGAAAACACTATGAGAGTTGAAGCTCAAGAGATACCACAAAGATGTTCTTTTCGATACCTTGGCTCAATAATTAGCAAGGATGGATGGATTGAGGAAGATGCTGAACATAGGATAGATCATGATTGTTGAGTTGGATACTTAATTATGGGGTGTTCTATGATTAGTGCATACCAACAAGATTGTAGGAGAAATTTCACAAGATAGCGATTAGAGCAGCTATGACTTATCGAGTGGAATGTTGGCCAATCAAGAAGCAACATGTGCACAAAATGAGTGTGTAGTGAAGATAAAGAAATGTTGAGATAGATGTGTGGTAAAACTAGGAAAGATAAAATTAGAAATAAGCATTTTTAGGGGCATTTATGGGTAGTATCAATAGGTGATACATTAAGAAAAACTCGTTTGAGATGGTTTGAACATGTTTAATGCAAGCCAGCTATGACAACGTTGACGAAAAGTTTTTCTATGAATGTTGATGGCCCACCAAGGAGGAGTAGGCCGAAGAGGGCATTGAATGAAAGTAGAAACGATATATCCGAAGAAGTGCAACTTATTTTAGGATTCGTCTCAGGATAGATCGGAATGGAGACATGGAATTCAGGTAGCTGATCCCAACATAGTTGGGACAAGGCTTTGAAGATGATATATCCACCGGAGATTGGAGTGACAATCCATCCATGGAAACACAACCATATGATTTGTTTCCTCCAATTCTTTCTCCTTTCTTCTATTTTCTCTTTTTGTATAGTCTAGGGTTTTTCTATCTTTTGAAAAGAATACCCTTGGTCTTTACCAATTATCCATTTCCATGATATCAGAGCATCATTCACGGTAGAAGAACCAAACATGGGTTTTTATGGTTTAGATTGAGGAAAGCAAGCAGAAATCTAGAATCTCTAGATTGATAAAATTTTATGCCCAAGCCACCTGAAGCTTTGTAAATTTCTGAAAGTTCGAGGACGGATCAAATGTTAGTTGCTGACTTGGAGTTTAGATGCTATTAAAAGGCTAATCTGTAAGGAGGATCAAACAGATTCAAAGTTATTTAAGCATAGCCGATTCATGGAATGCAATCGTCCGACAAGTAAGGTCAGCAAGCCTTTTTGTTTAGTTCTTATTATTTTTTAATCTTCATTATCTGAAAGAGATTTAAGGTTTTTCAGCAAATCAATAGCTTTTCAAAGTCCCCTGCAATCCTAGGGCTCATACGGACATAGAGGGTAGGATACATACCTCATTCTGTTTAAAATCCACTTTAAGGGAGCTAAACTGTAATTTTACCTTCATGTGCGATAAAGTGGGGATCTCAAGCATCTATGGCTCCTTGGTACCTTGCAGATGTATTAGAAGAGGTGGCAGAGATTGCTAAGAATATGAACATTTCGTATAACCTCATTAAGCGCTATGCAAACTCAGAATCGGACCGCCTAGCCAAAGAGGGAGTATCCAGACTGTCTTTGTTTATTGTTAGCGATCGTTATTATGTATTCTGCTTTTGGGTTATACCTGAATTTTTGGGGGTGGACAACCCTTTCTTTTTTGGGTTTTTTTTTTATTATGCCCTTGGCTTTTTGGGTCTTCTTGTTCCCAGTATAATCCTCTTATACTGTAAAGTTCCCTGGTGAAATGAATTCAGTCATCTTCAAAAAAAAAAAAAAGTGTTATTTTACCATTGGTGTTTTTGGAGGACTGTTTTTCAACAACAAAGAGTAGATATCTATGCACCAACCTAGGGTGAGTGTTAGGAAACAACGTTTTGGACTTATGTATAAATACATGAAAAGTGTGGAACATTTTGTAAATACATAATTTACAAGGAGATTTTTTTAAATAGAAATATATAATAAATATATATATATATGGGAATGGTCATTTAGTGTTGGAAAACACAACCATATGACTTGTTTCCTCTAATTCTCTCGTCTTCTATTTTTTCCTCTTTTTATCCCCACATTCTAGGGTTTTTAAGACCTTTTGAGGATAGAAAAGGTAGATCTTTACCAATTATCCATTTGCAACAATAAGATATATCAATGTCTCAACCACCAGATGCAATGATGCATCACACGCCCCTATTGATGCAATATCTATACACCAACTTATACATTAGAATATGAGAAACAACTATGATAGTGACGAATAATCAACGATAGATATCCGTAAATAAACTATAGCATCCCAAGAACATCTGCGTCAATGTCATGAAAAGGTCACAAATAAAAAAAAAAAGTCCTACAATAAGAGTGAGATGGGTTTTAACATAAAAAAATTGGATTAGGTATTTATTTATATGAATATGAGTGCAAAAAATAGAAATTAGATGTGCATTCATTACTTGCACAACAGATAACAGTGTGCATGGATCTTACGGTGCACACCACCTAGTGAAGCCCACCTAATCACCCATCCGAGTGGACCACAAAATCAGGACCACCCCTGATGGTCACCAAATCCATGGGTTTGCACCCATTTGAATGGACTAGACTGTTGGATTAATAACACTTTTTCTAAAAATATAAATCCATTGAAACTTGCGGGTTGTTGATCAAGGGTGGGTTAGGATGATCAGGTGAACCCCCAAAGTTTGTACACAATTAGGGCCCACTCAGATCCCCGGTCCCATTGGTATGCACCAAGCAACCTAGAAATAAGTTACTAGTATGCACACAATTAAAAACTCGCAAGCGCACAAGATCACTATGTAGTGTAGTGAATTGTAAGTACGAGGTCGATCCCACGAAGACTTGTGATAAAACAATGTCAAAACTAACTAAAAATCAGAATATTAAATGGAATAATTGAATGATGAAAAGTGGAATTAAACTATTAAAAACAGTAATTTAAAGTATCAAAAGCTAATTGGAAAGTAACCTAAAAACAACTAGTATGAGAATTGAAAAACAGTAATAATGAATGAATGAACTAGGGTTTCATCTACTCCCCTAACCAATCCTATGCATGTCCCTTATTATCTTTTAATCAAAAATCAGATTTTATTGGTGACATCTATCAACCTAGACCATGGCATATGCGTCTAGATTATTATTCCCCTAAACCTAATTCATGAGTGGCATACTACATGAATTACTCATTATGATGCAAAAACTAAGCATGGCATATGTCCTAGTCAAAACAAACATAATGCATAAAAACAATGGGAAAGATAAATGCATGAGTCTAAGCATGGCATATACTTAGATTATTCATGGTTCTAAACCCTAGATGCATAACATCAAGATCAATCAAAATTAAGTTAGCTACTCTTAAAATTAATTGAACATCACATGGTTGGCATGGCATATACACAACTCATCAATTAATAACATGGTTTAGAATCTCAACCAATAAAACTGAAATCTGAATTCAAAAACGCCAAAAGAGACTACATAGAACTAGGCTAGGGTTTCAATTACACCCTAGCCCTAAAAAAATTAGCTACTCATGTTTTTAATGAAAAATAAACTAGAAAGTAGAGTCATAAGAATAAAACTAGAAGATGATGGTGAAGTAGTGGATGACCAGCAGCTTTTCCCTTTTATTCCTCCTCCAAAAGCTCACCAAAGATGGCTTCAAAGATGCTCCAAAGGTGCTGTATGGCTGCTGTCTTATGGCTGGTTATATGGCTGGAATATATGGGATGAATGGTGGCTGGACGTGGCTTGATGGGGCTGGAAAGTACTGTTCACGTTTTTCCCTTGTATGCTATTTATAAGTCTTCAAAACAGCCCCTTTTAGCAAGTAGTTCCTTGTAGAAATAGATCTTCAACCTTCCTTATAATTAGGAAACCTAATTAGATTGAATAAGGAGTCTTCTTTCTTGTTTTAGCAAGCTTTCTAAATCTGGTCCCACTTGTATCTTCTAGAAACTTATTCACATGGACCCACAAATCTGAAATTAATTGCAAGGAATTAAATCTAAACTTTTGACATAAAAGTGGGCTCTATTTGATGCGTGTAACATAAGTGTGGGACCCCTCTTTTAGGACTTCTATCTTGACTTGAATAAGACTTGCTTTAACTTTCCTTCTTTTTCTCCTTGTTTTTCTCCATTCTTGAACTCCACTTCTAACTTGAATGAGACTTTCTAATTTCTGAAATTCTTCTATTTGTAATAGATGTGGGCCCCCTTTGGGTGTTTAACCCTAGATTGGGTTTCTTCTTTCTTTCTTTTGCTTTTCTTCTTTGATTAGAATTGTAAGTTGTCCAAATAATTAGAAAGTCTTCTTGAAATCTGGAATATCTTGAATGGGACCCACCATGGTCTTTCTTTGGGATTCACGCCCATCATCATCTTCATTAATTCCTCTCTTTTTGCTCCTTTTGACCTTAGCATAAAAATTAACAAAACTATGTAAAATCAAATAAAATAACTATGACTAGCACAAGATGAATCAAATATTAGGGCTTAGATTGCAAACAATTAAGCACTTATCAAATTCCCCCAAACTTACCTTTTGCTAGTCCTCGAGCAAAACAATAAAATAAACTAGGGAGAAATTAAAAACACTAAAATATGAAACCTATCCTTCCACCATTTGTCTCAGAGATGTCTGATCAATACATGAATCAAAGAAGCAAGAGTCTCAACCAGTTCACAATCCACATGCTCAAAAGGGTCGTGTGTAAAACAATACCAACATAACTTTTAGTTTAGGCTTTCACACAACGAAACAATCATTTTTGCAATTCAGTTTAACTTCAATCCTCACCATGCATACACTCACAATAAAACACTCAATAATTGGCTAAGAGTGAACAGATAATGATCTCATGAAAAATACCACATGCTTGAAGTGAAATCACACACCATAGGCTCCCATTCCATCTCATCTCCACACTGGGACTACACTTCACCTAGAATCAAGTAGGACTTTTGCACATAGGTTATCATGGGTTAGGGTGAAGGGTTATGAATGAAAGGAAATGGATAACAAGATCTAAGGAATTTGCGTAGAATTACACTTCAGGTTCCTTTATACACTTCTGATTTTTTTTTTGGCGGGAAGGCTTGCATTTTGAATTTCAACATTGCTGAGTCACACATGTACCCTCCTTTATTCTTTTTTCTTTTCTTTTTTTTTTTTCTGTTTTTTTATGTTTTTTTTTCTCTTTTTTTTTTTTTTAATACACAATACTATGAAGATGCAGGGGTAACGGCAACTTTTCTTTTTTTTTTTTTTTTTTCAAGCCTTGAACACATTTTGTAATGAACCTTGAATTCATCTTTATACTTCCTTAGATAAGGTAAGGCTATACATATGGTAAGGTAACTCCCCCAAACTTAGGGGTTGGTATGGGTGCAAGAACTGGCTTAATTAAGGCTCAACATGGATAACTAGTGGTAAACATCAAAGGGGATGGATAGAAAAGCACAAACTAGTCAAACATGGCCTAAAATCATCTCCTATGGTTCATGTAGTCGAAATTTGCCTCAATCGGATAAAAATGAGAGTTCTAGCATGTTTTTCCATATAAAAGTCAGAACATGTGATCAAAGACTGATAATGAAATCAATTGCATCATATAGATCAAGAAATGAAAGATCATATCACTCAGCATATAACCCTCTCAAGAATAAGCATTTAGGCTCAAATCTCACTAGGTTGCACAAGTTTTCACCAAAAGCATCTAATCATTCAATTGTGCGCGAGCTTTCAACCTCAGACTATATCAGCATTGTAATCCACACAGTGATAGCTCAACATGCTTAAACGAGATTTACAACAATTGAATAATAAAAAGAACTAGCATAATTAAGTTCGATGAACCATGCAAGACAAATCATCATTTCTCATCATTGTGGTAGGAAGGAACTATATGACTCAAAGAAAAACAAAGAAAAACAAATATTTTTGTGATTTTCGAAAAAATTTTAAAATTTTTATGGATTTTTGGACTATAATGACTCTTTTAATGACTAATACTCTTCCCCCAAACTGAAATTAAACATTGTCCCCAATGTTGTAAAATAAAGTAAGAAGAAAACACTAATAACATAAAAGAAAAATAGAAGGACAAAGAAAAGGGTAAAAGAACTCAGCTGGATATGGAGTACATCGCCAGCTCTGAATCGCCATCCTCAACTTTTCCTTGCAAAGATCAGGGCTACCTCCCAGTAGTGCTTGCTTTAGAGTCTTCAGCCAGACTGTGCTTCTCTATCAAGCAGAAGGGGAATCTGTGAATGTAATCACATCCACATCCTTGTCAAAAATCTGGTCCCAATAGGGCTTGAGCCTATGTCCATTGACTTTGAACTTGTTACCATTCTTTGGATTATTGATCTCAATTGCCCCATGCTCAAATACCTGAGTGACCTCGAACGGGCCACACCATCTGGACTTTAGCTTTCCTGGAAATAATTTGAGTCTAGAATCGAAAAGTAATACCTTCTGGCCCACCACAAACGTCTTCCTTAATAGCTTCTTATCATGGAATATTTTAGTCTTCTCTTTATATAGCTTGGCATTCTCATATGCTTCATATCGTAGCTCCTCAAGCTCATTCAGTTGTAACTTCCTCTTCTCACCTGCCTCCTTCATATCAAAATTAAATTTCTTGATCGCCCAGAATGCCCTGTGCTCCAATTCCACCGGCAGATGACATGCTTTCCCATAGACCAAACGATATGGAGACATGCCTATAGGAGTCTTGTAGGCTGTCCTATATGCCCAAAGCGCATCATTCAGCCTTAAATACCAATCTTTCCTGTTGGGCTGCACTGTCTTTTCTAGAATCTGCTTGATCTCTCTATTACTCACTTCTACCTGGCCACTAGTCTGAGGGTGGTACGGAGTAGCTATCTTGTGAGTTATCCCATATTTCTTCATTAATGCTTCAAAAGACCTGTTTTTGAAGTGACTGCCACCATCACTAATGATTGCTCTGGGTGTCCCAAATCTTGCAAATATCATGTTCTTCAGAAATTCCAAAACCACCTTGTGGTCATTTGTTTTACTTGGGATAGCCTCCACCCATTTCGACACATAGTCTACTCCTACCAGAATGTAGAGATAACCATAGGATGATGGGAATGGTCCCATAAAATCAATCCCCCACACGTCAAAGAGCTCCACCTCTTGTATGCCCTTCAGTGGCATCTGATTCCGTGAAGAAATGTTCCCCATTCGCTGGCATCTATCACAACTTAAACAAAAAGTATGTGCATCTTTAAATATAGAGGGCCAAAAGAAACCAGATTGAAGTACCTTAGCAGCTGTCTTCTTTCCTCCAAAATGTCCTCCACACGCCTTGTTGTGGCAATGTGTTAAGATGCTTTGAACCTCTTCCTCTGGTACACATCTTCTAATGATCTGATCCGAGCAGTACTTGAACAAATATGGGTCATCCCAGTAATAGAAACGTGCCATGTGCACCATCCTCTTCTTATCTTGATTAGTAAAATGCATTGGGAACTCACCACAAACCTTGTAATTCACCAAGTCTGCAAACCATGGAAGCTTGGTAATCTGAAATAGTTGCTCATCTGGAAAAGATTCATTTAGCGGAATTTCGTCCCCTTTGAATGCCTCATCATTCAACAATCTGGATAAATGGTCTGCCACTACATTCTCACTGCCCTTCTTATCTTTGATCTCAAGGTCAAATTCTTGTAGTAACAACACCCATCTAATTAGCCTTGGCTTTGCATCCTTCTTGCTCATTAGATACTTCAATGCTGCATGATCTGTGTAGATTATTACCTTAGACCCAACAAGGTAGGATCTGAATTTTTCTAGTGCAAAAATTACAGCAAGAAGTTCCTTCTCAGTAGTAGAGTAGTTCAGCTGTGCATCATTTAGAGTCCTGGAGGCGTAGTAAATCACATGTGGAAGCTTCTCTACTCTTTGGCCAAGCACAGCCCCCAAAGCATAGTCACTGGCATCACACATGAGCTCAAATGGCAAACTCCAATCAGGTGCCATGATAATAGGGGCTGATGTCAAAAGCATTTTCAGCAGCTCAAATGCTCGCAAGCAATTCTCATCAAAAACAAACTCCACCTCTTTTTGTAACAATGAACAAAGTGGTCTTGCAATCTTGGAGAAGTCCTTAATGAATCTGCGATAGAATCCAGCATGCCCAAGGAAACTTCGTACTCCCTTCACGGATGTGGGTGGTGGAAGTTTGCTGATCAAGTCTATCTTAGCCTTATCCACCTGTATCCCCTTGCTTGTTACCACATGCCCAAGTACAATGCCATGTTTCACCATGAAGTGGCATTTTTCCCGGTTTAACACCAAATTACTACTCCTCACATCTCTTTAGCACAAACTCCAGATGATACAAACAGTTATCAAATGATGATCCAAAGACAGAGAAGTCGTCCATGAATACCTCAATAAAGCGCTCCACCATATCGGAGAAAATACTCATCATGCATCTCTGAAAAGTTGCTGGTGCATTGCAAAGCCCGAAAGGCATCCTCCTGTAGGCAAATGTCCCAAATGGACAAGTAAAAGTGGTCTTCTCTTGGTCCTCTGGAGCAATAGGAATCTGATTGTATCCACTGTATCCATCGAGAAAACAATAATGTGAATGCCCAGCTAGCCTCTCTAACATTTGATCAATGAATGGTAGTGGGAAGTGATCCTTTCTGGTAACTGTGTTAAGTTTCCGGTAGTCTATGCATACCCTCCATCCAGTGGTAACTCTAGTAGGAATAAGCTCATCATGTTCGTTCTTTACCACTGTCATACCACTCTTCTTGGGAACAACTTGCACTGGGCTAACCCACTTGCTATCGGAGATTGGGTAGATGATCCCAACGTCTAATAGCTTAAGAATTTCTGCTTTGACAACCTCCTTCATATGAGGGTTGAGTCTCCTTTGTGCTTCCCTTGTAGGTTTAGACTCTTCTTCTAACAAGATACGGTGCATACACATGGTTGGGCTTATACCTTTGATATCGGCAATGCTCCACCCCAATGCTGTCTTGTGAGCTTTTAACACTTTTAACAACTTGCTTTCCTCATCAGAACTCAAATCATTGGCTATGATACATGGCAAAGTCTCATGTTCTCCCAAATAGGCATATTTGAGATGTTCAGGTAATGGCTTTAATTCTAACTTTGGTGCTTTTATAATAGAAGGAACGGGTTGCTTTGTGGAAGAACCCAGAATTTCATAAGAGTTAGAATATTTACTTGGAATGGAGGGGAGTACTTCTAGCTGATTTACAATCTCCATAAGTGTTGCCGCAAGCTCATCACTATCATGCTCGATTTCAGATTTGGTGTAGCCTTGCTGAATGCATGTGTCCAACTCCTCCGTGCACCCATGTGCTCTTGGAAACACCTCTACTATAGCCTGCTTAATTACCTCAATCTGAAAGCAATCTTCATCTCTAGGCATTTTCATAGCTTCGAACACTTTAAACTCAATTTTCTGCCCATTGACCTTCATTTCAATTGTGCCTTTCTGTACATCTATCTTTGAACCCGCAGTGGCCATGAAAGGTCGGCCGAGTATAATAGAAAGGTGGTGAGGCAATGATACACTCTCCATGTCCAGTACCACAAAGTCAGCAGGTAATATGAATTCTCCTACCTTCACCAAAATGTCCTCCAGAATGCCCCTCGGGTGCTTCACACTCCTATCTGCCAATTGCAATGTAATTGAAGTTGGTTTGAGCTCTCCCAAACCCAAATACTCATAGACTGAGAATGGCAGCAAATTGATACTCGAACCCAAGTCTAGTAAAGCTTTCTCAAAAGTATGCTCTCCTATCTTGCAAGGTATAGTAAAGCTCCCAGGGTCCTTCAATTTTGGTGGAAGCTTTCTTGAAAGAACTGCACTGACTTCCTCGGTTAACTTAACCTCTTCATGATCTTTGAATCTCCTCTTGTTTGTACATAGCTCCTTGATAAACTTTGCATAAGAGGGTATCTGCTTGATAGCATCAATCAGTGGAATGTTAATCTCTACCTTCCTTAGAGTCTCGAAGATGTCTTGAGTGAACTGATTTTTCTTCTCTTGTCTCAGCCTCTGAGGGTAAGGTGGAACTGGCTTATAGACCCTTTCTGGCGCTATATAAGTTGTTTCCTGAATAGGAGTTTGCCTTGCTCTATCCTGTGGCTCAATTTCTACAGTTTTCGGATTTTCATGTGGCTCATTCACGCTGGTGTCTATGGCTGTACCATGCCGCCTCATTCTCTTGTAGACCTTCTCTGGCTCTTTGGTGACGGTAGTTATGGCCTTTAGATGCTCATGATTTTTAGGGTTGATTTCAGTCTGACTTGGAAACTTACCGTCCTCCCTCTTGCTCAAGGCATTAGCTATCTGACCCACTTGTGCTTCTAGCTTGGCCAAACTCTGCTGAGTATTTGTAATTGCTTGGCTATGTTGCTGGAAATTAGCCTGAGATGACTGAATAAACTGGGTCACCAAACTTTTGAACTCATCTTCTTGTGGCTTTTGTGCACTGTTCTGAGAAAAATTATTATTCTGGTAGCTTCTCTGCTGTCCTTGAAATTGGTTCTGATTCCCTTGATTTCCTTGATTGTTTTGATTCCCTCCCCAAGAAAAGTTTGGATGATTTCTCCATCCAGAATTGTAGGTATTGCTGTAGGGATTATTGTGCTTGGGAAAAGCGTTACCAACATAGTTGGTTTGTTCCTGGTCTGTAAAAGATGACATGGGGCAGCATTCAGTAGTATGGTTAGTGTGAGAACATATAGCACATACTTCCTTTGGTGTCTGTCCTTGCATGTTGTTGGAAGCCATTGCTTTGATGAGCATGTCCATTTTTTTATCCATTGCCGCCATCTGGGCAGCTATATTTCCTTGAGACTGGATCTCATATATTCCTTGCTTCTTACCCATCTGTTTGTTTCGACAAGAAAATTGTTGTGAGTTTTCACTAAGGGTTTCAAAAAGATCATAAGCTTCCTCACTATTTTTCTCCATCAGGGCCCCTCCACATGCAGAATCAACTATTCCTTTATTTAGCTCGTTCAGTCCTTCATAGAAAGCTTGAACCTGATCATCTTTGGTGAGGTTGTGATGTGGACACTTCAATAATAAATCTTTAAAATGCTCCCACGCTTCCCAGAACTGATCTCCATCTTTCTGTTGATATGTTTGGATCTCTCTTCTTAACTGCCTTGTCTTTTGAGCCGGAAAAAATTTCTTTAGAAACTTACTGGCTAGCTGCTGCCAAGAGTTGATAGAACCAGCATCCAAGGAGTTTAACCATATTTTAGCTTTATCCTTAAGAGAGAAAGGAAATAGACGTAGCCTGATGCCCTCTGCAGTAACTCCATGTATCTGTTGTGTCGCGCACAACTCAAAGAATTCCTTAATGTGAAGATAAGGATCTTCATTAGGTAACCCATGATAGTGTGGCACCATATTCAGCAGTTGTGCATGGAGAGTGAAATTTTCAGCCGTATTAGGTGGATAAAGAATGGTGGACGGCTGTTCGGTGTGCAAGGGTATGTAAGATTCCTTCATTGGTCTCTTTTGATTATTTACTACCACTTCTTCTTCGTTTTCTTCTCTGTCAGCCATTTTTCTTTCCGGACCTTGATTTCCGTTAACACTGGTTTCTTCAAGCTCTGAGTCAGATGAGGGCTGTGTATTGGTTCTTGCCCTTTGAGCTTGTATTCGATTTCCTCTAAAAGTTCGTTCAATTTCTGGATCGTAGACAATGATGGCTAAGTCCTGAGATCGCCTACCTTGCATATACAGAATTTATGACCGCAAGTAAGCACCTATAAAAGAGTTAATTGTGCTAAAAGAAGAAAAATAGAAATCTGAAATTAAATAGCTGAAATACTATGATAAAACAGTAATTAATAGCACTTTAAAACTTCAAGTAACTGAACTAAAAATGAAACTAGACTATGACACTACACTAAACACAAGTTTTGACACTATTCTATGCAAACAAGTCCCCGGCAACGGCGCCAAAAACTTGGTATGCACCAAGCAACCTAGAAATAAGTTACTAGTATGCACACAATTAAAAACTCGCAAGCGCACAAGATCACTATGTAGTGTAGTGAATTGTAAGTACGAGGTCGATCCCACGAAGACTTGTGATAAAACAATGTCAAAACTAACTAAAAATCAGAATATTAAATGGAATAATTGAATGATGAAAAGTGGAATTAAATTATTAAAAACAGTAATTTAAAGTATCAAAAGCTAATTGGAAAGTAACCTAAAAACAACTAGTATGAGAATTGAAAAACAGTAATAATGAATGAATGAACTAGGGTTTCATCTACTCCCCTAACCAATCCTATGCATGTCCCTTATTATCTTTTAATCAAAAATCAGATTTTATTGGTGACATCTATCAACCTAGACCATGGCATATGCGTCTAGATTATTATTCCCCTAAACCTAATTCATGAGTGGCATACTACATGAATTACTCATTATGATGCAAAAACTAAGCATGGCATATGTCCTAGTCAAAACAAACATAATGCATAAAAACAATGGGAAAGATAAATGCATGAGTCTAAGCATGGCATATACTTAGATTATTCATGGTTCTAAACCCTAGATGCATAACATCAAGATCAATCAAAATTAAGTTAGCTACTCTTAAAATTAATTGAACATCACATGGTTGGCATGGCATATACACAACTCATCATTAATAACATGGTTTAGAATCTCAACCAATAAAACTGAAATCTGAATTCAAAAACGCCAAAAGAGACTACATAGAACTAGGCTAGGGTTTCAATTACACCCTAGCCCTAAAAAAATTAGCTACTCATGTTTTTAATGAAAAATAAACTAGAAAGTAGAGTCATAAGAATAAAACTAGAAGATGATGGTGAAGTAGTGGATGGACCAGCAGCTTTTCCCTTTTATTCCTCCTCCAAAAGCTCATCCAAAGATGGCTTCAAAGATGCTCCAAAGGTGCTGTATGGCTGCTGTCTTATGGCTGGTTATATGGCTGGAATATATGGGATGAATGGTGGCTGGACGTGGCTTGATGGGGCTGGAAAGTACTGTTCACGTTTTTCCCTTGTATGCTATTTATAAGTCTTCAAAACAGCCCCTTTTAGCAAGTAGTTCCTTGTAGAAATAGATCTTCAACCTTCCTTATAATTAGGAAACCTAATTAGATTGAATAAGGAGTCTTCTTTCTTGTTTTAGCAAGCTTTCTAAATCTGGTCCCACTTGTATCTTCTAGAAACTTATTCACATGGACCCACAAATCTGAAATTAATTGCAAGGAATTAAATCTGAACTTTTGACATAAAAGTGGGCCCTATTTGGTGCGTGTAACATAAGTGTGGGACCCCTCTTTTAGGACTTCTATCTTGACTTGAATAAGACTTGCTTTAACTTTCCTTCTTTTTCTCCTTGTTTTACTCCATTCTTGAACTCCACTTCTAACTTGAATGAGACTTTCTAATTTCTGAAATTCTTCTATTTGTAATAGATGTGGGCCCCCTTTGGGTGTTTAACCCTAGATTGGGTTTCTTCTTTCTTTCTTTTGCTTTTCTTCTTTGATTAGAATTGTAAGTTGTCCAAATAATTAGAAAGTCTTCTTGAAATCTGGAATATCTTGAATGGGACCCACCATGGTCTTTCTTTGGGATTCACGCCCATCATCATCTTCATTAATTCCTCTCTTTTTGCTCCTTTTGACCTTAGCATAAAAATTAACAAAACTATGTAAAATCAAATAAAATAACTATGACTAGCACAAGATGAATCAAATATTAGGGCTTAGATTGCAAACAATTAAGCACTTATCACCCATCCCCAGGTGGGACCCACAGTGAGGTGTGCATCATAAGACCATGCGCACCATGTGCGCTGGATCGCTACTCTATATATGCACATTGGAAATATTCTCCGACGTAGACCGCACATTTCTCTTATGCAGTCCAACTCGTGGGGCAATGGGAGTGGGGTAAAAGAAAAGGTCTTGTGGATAAGGATCAAGAAAAAAAAACTAGCCCATTCGGATTATAGCCCTTGATTTAACAACATTAAAAGTTTAGCGGTCTTTTAACCATAGATTCTTTGAAATTCAATCCATTGGTGCCTAATGGTTTGATGAGAGTAAAATGGGGCCTGCTAAATCATGAGGGGTGAGAGTGTTAAAAGGCCTGCACTGACCAAAGGTGGGACCAAGTGGGCCCCATGGAGCTGGACGGCACATGATGTTGCTCATAGTAGAACATCTCTCTCTCTCTCTCTCTCTCTCTCTCTCTCTCTCTCTCTCTCAGACACACACAGAGTAGTTCAAAAGAAAATGCATCAAAAGCCATAGTTAACTTACCACACAAAGTAGAATTGCTTGCTGTAGGTTCTCCTTCAGGCTGGGCCAAGATGATGACTACAAAAGGTGCGATTGTTACATACTAGATAGTTATAATTAATTGAAAATGATTAGGTCCGGCTACCTTTTCCAGTCTCGAGAAGGTAGGAATTAGCGGCAACATAATTGTGCTCAATAAGATGCCCAATGGAGCCATGGCCAGGAGATGTGCATCTAATAATGGAAGAAAGCTCATTATCATAGTGGCATGAAATATTTAAAATATTGTAGAAGGTGGCACATATAGATGTTTAATACAATTCTACTGATCTTAGAAATATAACAATACAGAGGTCTTTCTAATATTCCCAGAAGTAACTCTTGCTTGTAGTCAAATAATATGGACGGCAACATTACAATCGAGAACTTTGCATAATGATCTAACTGGCAATTTATTGATGTGGATTGTGGAAGCAACTTAACATATTGAGTGTTGCAAAAAAATGCTTTGTAAGATCCAGAAACAACAAACTTTTGTAAGGTCCAGAAGCCACATATATTATTAAGTTCCTTCAAGAAACTGACTATAATACAAGCAACATTTTATCTTCCTTCTTTTCTGGGTAAATATTAATTTTATTAAAATGATAACAAGAGATTCACAATAATGGCAACGATGAAGCATTTATAACGTGTAGATGACAAGCCCATCTTTTGCATGGCATTTTTCTCAGCATCAGCCACATGAGGAAGTAAGAAACGGAAAAGGAAAACCACTACATTATAAATATCTCTAATATGCTCCACCCAAATAGAAATTCTTCCAAGGCATTTTATGTCTTTTCAGAAGTCAAATCTGGACATAAAATATACATATACAAAAGTTACTGTTGAAATTAAAGGACTTTATTATAGTTAAATAATTTCTTGCCAAAAGTGGAAATCAATTATTGAAATGTTTAAATGTACAAACACTAAAATCCACTGACCCAATTCATGGTGAGGGTACATGTCCAATGATTACCAGACATCCCTAATAGGGGCCACAAAACAATGTTTCTTGCTTCACTCATTCAAACAAAGTGGGGAGCAAAACAGAAATGCCATTGTACAGTGGATATTGTTTTAACTTTCATACTATAGTTCGTCATTCCTATATCCCTTGATACTTCAAATATTTTCTCTATAATATTTGGAACGCAATAGTTAGAAAAGATATATTAGGTTGTGAAGTGATTAAGAACATGGATTTAGATAGGGTAAGAGGAAAGTAGAACATAAAGTCAAACCCAATGGATGGGATATGGCTGATGATGATGTAACAGCTTCCCTCAACCTGAATTGAACTTTCAGGGTAGAGAGAGAGAGAGAGAGAGAGAGAGAGAGAGAGAGAGACATCTCACTTGGCACACACCCCTACTCCTTTTATATTAAGATATTACTGTAGCATAAAAAGACTTCCAACCTAAAGTGTTTTGAAATCCTATTTGTAAATGGACTCTAACACTAATCCCCTATGGTCCCTAAGAACAGAAGTAGGACCAGTTAAATTAGATCCCCAATACTCCCCCCTCAAGTTGGACTGATTTGAGGATATCAATCCTCTCCTTTGAGGAGATGGATCTGAAGCCATAGGGCTCAATCCAAGTAATCTTGATCGATCACATGATCAGTTGGATCTAGGCCATATGCTCTTGCATCAGAAATTTAGGGTTTGAAAAAGAAGTAGGAAGAAAGAGAAGATGAGAAATGGAGAGACTACCATATCGATGAAGGAAGGAGAGAGTCGTCTCACTTATCACACGCCCCCTTAGCTCCTTTTATATCAAGTATTAAGATACAATGGTAGTATAGAAAGACTTCCAATCCTAAAGTAATTCTAAATTCTAATTGGAAATGGACTCCTAATCTTAATGCTAATCCTAATCCCTTATTGTCTCTAACATAAAAGAAGAAGTGTCACCAATTACATTAGATTCTCAATAACCTGTATGAAAGGACTGACCTATCCTCATAATGTGATTCAGAGAAGGACAGAAAGAATCTCTCTGTCATGATCCACCTAGAATTCACGTATAGAAATATTCTCATTTTCCATGAGCATATGTTCTTAGGTCAGACACTGTCATATCCAACTCCACTATTATAGTGATATGCAAGCACTGTAACTCTTCCATGTTAATTTCAGCTAACCTAATTTTTGCATGAAATTATTAATCTAAAGAAAAGGCAAGTTCATTCCAACACGCATATCTCTTTTCAGACACAAGTATTCTTCTAGAACTCCTGAATATTCTACTTTGTCCTTGCTGTTCTTCTTGAGTTTCTTTTTAACTTGACCACTTTAGCTTTCATTTTTGTATTCTTTTATACCATGTCAGATTACAATGTTATAGCACTTACAAGCCTTAGGGTCTAGCAATGGTATTCCGACATCCCAATTACAGATCTAAATCATGACGTGCGTCGCAAAAAAGAATTCATTCGAGATGCATATTCAGGAAAGATAGACAGCAAACTGCAGATCAATTGCTTTGATGACGATACTGATTATTCAGAAAAGAAAAAAATGCAACAACCAATTTTTATTTACGGCCTACTTTATTAGAAATGGGTAATCCAACAGGTACAAGTACTGAAGTCACTTACAAGAGAGAGCTGCAGCAGCACCAGGAATAAAAGATGCAAAATAGAGATCAGTAAAAGATGCTATTTGTGCCATGCCTGAACTTATTGTTGCAGGAAGCATTAATGAAAACAACTGTGAGGAAAATAAATTAATAAGCCTCAGTTTCAATTCCCTTACTCATCAAATCATACTTCCTTTTCAGTTTCTAAGTTAAAGGTTTGTACAGAGAGAAAAAGGGAAGGAATGAGTACGAAGATCCACAAAACTAACCTTATATAGATCCTTATCCTTTAAAATGTTCTTCCATGAGCTGGACATGAACCCATATCCATTTTTGCCATGCACAACAACCTGAAAATCCAAGAGAAGCACAGTGAAGCTCACCCACCACTTCAAAGTAGGTTCCTCAACTAGGGATAAGGATTTGTTATTAATGACAACGTATTCAGAACCTGGATAAGCCACTGCAAGAAAGCACCTAATGAAGCTCCACAAGATAGAAGTAGTCCACCTGAAAAACAATTAGCCTGTCACACTGCATATAAGATCACAGTGGCAGGAAAATTAACAGTAACAGCTACATATTCATGAATGGAGATGAACCAAATGCAGAGAGTGAGCGGAGTATACAGTATAGCCAGAAAAAAACTCCCAACTAAGAATTTACCATACAGTGCATCCTTGGAATGGGAAGAACTTGATCCGCTGATGAAAATATAGGTGGCACACTGCGTAATAAAGACAGGAAAACTATAAGGCCTAAATCTGAATGCCTTTCAATGTCAATCTAATGTGTCAATATTCCACACAATAGAAACGATAAGTGAAAATGTGAACCGTGTGAATATTGCAACATGCCACTAGCATGATGTTAAGGCTCCTTCTAGAGGAGGGGTCTGCACTGATGATGTACATGAGCCAAACTGATTATGCAATCACCAGTGAATCCAGGGGAAAAAAGTTTGAGCTTTTACCAATAAAATAGTAGTTATGTTTGACACGGCAGGGCTTAAGCAAGGGACAATGTTATCTCCTTCTGCACTGTATACCATATGCAGTAAGCTTGAGACAGTTATAGAACTATAATATAGCAAGCAATGACACAACAATTGCCAAACATATTGCTTAAGGAATTGATTGTACTCACCTGAAACACCCCAAACCAAGTCCAATAGGGCCAGCAAAAAGTATGCAAGGAGTCATTAGCTTCAGCTAAGAGTGAAAACAGAATGTGACAATGAAAATGCATAGTGGGATAAAAAATCATCTTCTGTTTGTACAGGTGAAGAAAAAAAATTGCAGCAGATAATGACTGTTGAGTATAATAGTATTCAGGTAAAACACACACACACACACACACAACACACACACAACACACACATATATATGGGAGATGCTCCTATGAGAGTAACTCTCACACTATTATGAGAGTAAGGGGGAACCATTGGATTCCAACAGCCTAAATATTGAGGGTCCAAGCACCCCCCCAACTCTCATACCATAGTAGTGTGAGAGTTACTCTCATAGGAGCATTTCCCATATATATATATATATCATTCTGCAATATATATATCATTCTGCAAACAATCAGAGATGCCCCAGCCTCAATGAACCAAACATAACAATATTAAGAATGGATAAAATTGAGTCCACATCACAAACCAATCATACACTGCCACACTGAACTTTGATGAAAAGGAGATGCAAATGCTTTTGCACAAATCCTGAGTGACCATAAAGGTGGTCAGTTGCAATCTTGATTGGGTACAGAGCTTTCACAATGGTTTTATCAGTAAGCTAGACCTGTAATCCTTCCATGAGCCCTCCCATTGGCTGTTGCCCTCAATCTCTCACTCACTGTTTACAATTTTGTTCATCTGCTTCTGATTTTCCTCTATGATGCCCATATACGGCATGGATTCGGTAGGGACGCGCCATGGACATGGCAGGGACACGGATTTTACATATAAAAAGTGAAGTATCGGATACGATACGACACGATACGTTGCCCATTTGGAAGTATCCGTGCATCATAGATTTTCCTCCTTAAAAGGCGTTCCCTAAAGTCTGCAATGTTTTGTTTGTTAGATCCTTATGTGGAATGGAATTTTGATCATGATTTTTGCAAGTGGATTAAGCCTACATGTGGGGCAATTTGAGCATTCTAATAAGTCCTGCAGGGGTTCAGTTCACAATTGATCAAAATCAGGGCCCAAACAGTCCTTAAATCTTAATTTACACCAATTCTAGAGGCTGTTTTGCAAGAATCAGAGAAGGCAGGGGATGTTTTTGCAAATTACGAAAACCCAATTGAAGAAAACAGTGAAAAGGGGGCAGTGCATGTGGGTATTTTGGGCTGGGCTTGCTCCGCCTATTTTGAACCCAAACGATAAAAATATCAGCCGACACCATTACGTATCAGCCGCCATGTACCAGTATCGCCGCCAAGGATGAAAATAGCGGTAGCGGCGGGCGTAGCGGCCCACCGCCAAAACGCTACGAAGCGGGGGATACGTAGCGTAGCGGGGATACGTAGCGTCGTAGCGGTGCGATTTGAAATAATCGCCCAAAAAATCTAAAAAAATTACAGAAAATCCAGAAAATTGTAAAATGAAAGAATATGTGGTTCTTTTGCAAAAGTAAGTAAGAAAAGTGGGTGTAGCGGTGCCCTCAATATATGAAGTCCTGTATCGCTGTATAAATAGAAAATAGTAGTAATTATTAGTTTTTTCACATGTATTCATGTTTCTTAGTCATACTAACTTAGAAAGTAATGGAAAGCTCATAAAAAAAAGTAGAACATGAAATAAAGGCATAATTGCATAAGACTTAAGAGTTACTCATTACTCAATTACTCATTAGTGAATATTGAACAATCAAAATATCAAATATCAATACTTCAACATTCAAGGTTCAAATTCAATCAAGTGAATGAACTATGAAGTGATCAAAATAAACATCAATCAATAGTCAAAAGTCAACAGTCAACACCAATTTAGAAATGACAGAGTAGAGAGTAAGTGAAGAAAGTAGGAATACCTTGGTCACCACCAAAAGGATCGTCTACCAAGATTCAAGGCACTGTTATCCTCATCCTCATCTGTGTTATTATTTGTATTGGCATCATATTGCATTTGATATTGATAAAAATTGGGATCCACCAATCCAAAGAAGGTGGTAGCCGCATGGCCTGCATCATCATAACTTGGAGGAGGTGGAGGTGGATATCTATTATATTGTGTTTCACCATAGTCACCATATGAGTAGGACCCTGAAATAGAAGACTGTTCGTCTCCTTGTTGCAGTTGACCATATGGAAAATACTGCGAGGGTCCTTGTCCACTGTAACTAGGGTTCCACGAACCAGTCAATGATGCTGCTTGTTGTCCTTTAACACCTCCACCCATATTTCCTTGTTCATTACTACTACCTCCAGGAGCATGTGGAGCAGGTGGTGAGACTCTCCGACGCCGTTGATAACCACGATTTCCTTCCATTCTTTTCGGAAAGTCTTGTACCTCCTCTACAGGAATGACATCTTCCTGATCATGTTGGTAGTATTCACTAGTAGCACCTGTCCCACTAGCGTCTCCTGCTCCATCTCCCCCATCTCCTCCACCATGGCTACTCGAAGAGACGGTGGTACTCGTCCTCTCAGAAGATGACACAACATGAGCAGGAATAGCAGGTTCTTTCCCTCTAGATTGTGGGTGCGGCTGTGCACTTGTGCCTTCTCCTCCAAGTGGGGCACCCCTACCTCATCCATTTCTTCATCAAGCAAATCTCTAACCTCCTCCTGAAAGCCCGGATCTGAATCTAGCAATGGATCCTCTATCTCGGCTATCCATGGGAGCAAGGGATCGTCCTCTCTGAATATGTGATCCAAACTAATAGGACACTAGTTCGGACTATCCCTTGCCTTCCTTTCTCTCGTTCTGTTTCTCAACTTTAAATTGTAATGACAATACACAAGCTTGTTGAGTTTTTGCATGGTAAGCCGATTCCTGGACTTTGTGTGGATCAAGGAGAAAGTGCTCCAATTCCTTTCACAGTTTGATGAAGTTGTAACTTAACTAAGGATGCGAACAGCCACTTTCCTTAGATTTGGAGTATCCTCTCCAAAATTCATCCACCAATCAGCTGAGATTCAAAATAAACAAATAAAATTAGATATCCCTTAAGTCCTTCCAATCAATTGAGAGATAAATAACAAAAGACTATTAGGCTGGGTGATTGGGTCTTTTGTTATCATATTCATACCAGGTGTCATTTTTCCAATCGCCCTTTGTGTGATTGGGTCAGCAAAGCCTCCTTTCCTTTGTGTATGTAGATATCTACAATGTGAAAATTAGGAATAAATCATTAAAGGTTTAACGAACCTATCTTAAGCATATTTGCATATACATATGTGATATGTCATCTCAAATCTCAATCACTAACTCACCTCTTGAATGGCGTTGATGGAATCATCAATTCCCAACAATTTTCTCAACATTTGCCTTAATCCTACCCTCAACTCCGTCTCTATTACATCGCTGTGTTGTTGGGCATTGGGGTAGTAGAATTCGGGATTAAGGAAATAACCTACATTGAAAACAAGTTGAAATGCAAAATGATTAAACATCAATCAAAGAATGATAGCTTGCTTTAAAAGCATCAAATATAGATATAACTATTGAGTACCTGCAGCATGCAATGGATGGTGCAGCTGGTCAGCCCACCGTCTATCAATAATCTGTATATTTTCTTCATGATATCTAACATTTTCCATGATAGTTTGCTTAGCCCGATCCATTGCTTCATATATATATCCCATTGTTGGCTTGTCATCACCATCTATAAGCCGCAACACTCTAACTAAAGGCTCATAAACCTTTAATAAATTAGACACTTTCTTCCAAAACTTATTGTCCCTCATCAAGTTAGGGATCTCAAATTCCGGACCACTTGTTGCATTGCCCACTTTGAACGAAGCCATTCTTCTGATGCAAACATCTGAATCAGCTCTGTTCTAAACCTTACAAGGCTCTCCATCGCAATGAAATGGGTAGCAAACCTAGTTGATCCCTGACGAATCAAGGCATGATTATTTGTGAATCTTTTCATCAAGCACAAAAGCCATGAATGATCATAAATAAATCTGGTAATGCTTCTACATGCCTTGATAACTTCAACAATTTTCTTCTTCCTTCCAATCTCTTCCATAATGAGATCTATACAGTGTGCTGCACAAGGAGTCCAAAACAGATGAGGCCTCTTTTTCTCCAACATCACACCGGCTGTCTTGAAATTGGCGCCATTATCTGTAACCATCTGTACAACATGTGTTAAAGTTGCTAGCCAGTAATCCCAAAACCAATTGGTGATAGGAAACTGCACAAACAACTACTTAACAACATGCTCCTCTCCCACAGTCTCTACAACCTTGTCCATAAGAGTGTATATATATTTAGCTGTCCGTCTATGCTCAGATGCATCCATGGACTTCACAAAAACACACCCAGAGACTGAATGTACCAAAAAGTTTATTAATTGTGTTTGTGTGCCGCTGGTCCACCCATCACACATAATGGTGACTCCATTCTGTTGCCACATGGGCCTAAAGGTCTCCACCCATGCCTTTATTTCTTTATATTCCTCTTCGAGATATTTAGTGCCCACATCATAAACAGAGGGCGACTGTATTCCCCGCCCAACTTCGGCGGCAACATCAAGAATTGTTTGGAAATAAGAGGAATCTATTGTTGTAGGTGGTATGTTCTTGTGAATTAGCCATTTCGCTGTAGCTTTGGCTAACCTATCTCTTGCAGACTTCATTGCCCCTTTCATAACACTTGCTATATTTGGTTGTTTAGCTCCCTCTTTTCTATGTGCTAGAGGATCAACAGAGGGAGGAGCTGCTCTTCTAGTAGAAATAATTTCTACATCAACATCCCGTTCCCGGGTGCTAAATGCCCTACTGCATTGCCCCCGCAATGCCCTTGCCCCTGCTTGGCACAGCAGATGAGCCCCCTGCATCATAATTTTTGCCGCTTCAAGCAAACGCACGACGTTCATATTCTTCTTGATGACTCATGACGGACTCTCGGCGTGCAGCCTCCATCCGTGCATCTTCATCATCAAAACCTTCATCCCCAAATACATCATAACAGGCAGCATCAACATCTTACTGCCTCTTTTCTTTTATCTCTACCTTTCTAGCTTTGCTTTGGCTAACCAAAGCTTTCATTTGTTCCCTGACTTCCCTTGGTGCTTCGGTACAGCCAGCAATATTACCAGAAATGTGGCCCAAATGGTGCTTGAATCTTGTAATGCCCCCATTGGTCACTTCCCACAAAACTTGCATTTGATTTTTAACCTGTTGTTCTCAACTGCCTCACCAAAGCTCCATGCGGGATCAATATCACGAGGCATTTTCAAAAATTAATTGGCAAACACAAATGCACAATAGAAGACCGAATACCTATAAATATGAACAAGTAGTAAGTTAAAGTTTAAAAAAACAACAAAACATGATAGAGGAAACATATATCTAACACTTAAGAATCATTCTCTTGACATTTAATTGGCATTCAATTACTAAAAAATTTTTTTTTTTACAAAAATAAATAAATCCAAAAATAAAAAAAGGAAAAAATTGAAAAATAGGTATTATATGTTGGAATGATCTATGGGAAACATAGATCTATAATTTAGAAGCCCTTTTCAAGACATTTGATTGACATTCAATTACTAAAAATAATTTTTTTTACAAAAATAAAAGAAATCCGAAAATAAAAAAAGGAAAAAATTGAAAAATAGGTATTATATGTTGGAATGATCTATGGGAAACATAGATCTATAATTTAGAAGCCCTTTTCAAGACATTTGATTGGCATACAATTACTAAAAATAATTTTTTTTACAAAAATAAAAGAAATCCGAAAATAAAAAAAGGAAAAAAATTGAAAAACAAGCATTATATGTTGGAATGATCTATGGGAAACATAGATCTATAATCTAGGAGCCCTTTTCAAGACATTTGATTGGCATACAAATACTAAAAATAATTTTTTTTACAAAAATAAAAGAAATCCGAAAATAAAAAAGGAAAAAAATTGAAAAACAAGCATTATATGTTGGAATGATCTATGGGAAACATAGATCTATAATCTAGGGGCCCTTTTCAAGACATTTTATTGGCATTCAATTACTAAAAATAATTTTTTCTTTTACAAATATAAAAAAATCCGAAAATAAAAAAGGAAAAAAATTGAAAAACAAGCATTATATGTTGGAATGATCTTTGGGAACCATAGATCTAACAATATGAAGCTATTTTCAAGTTGTTTCATGAGTTTTCCAAAAGTGATAATGGTTTTTTTTTTTAAATAACTTAAATCCGAAAATAAAAATAACAATATTTAAAAAAAAAAAAACAAAAGATATGCATACAAGATCAAAAGGATGCATGGATCTACAATAAAACAAGCCAATGATGCCATTATATTGTGATTTATAGTAGTTAGAGAGTGATAATCTCAAAAGTTGAAAAAAAGTCACATACCTAGATGAAGATTCTTGTTTAGAATCTTTAAAATCCTTTGAATAGTTGAATGTTGGTGATTTGGTGGCAAGAAATCTTGAGAAAATCCACTTAGGAGACACTTGGGACCACTTGGGAGGAAGAAAATGGAAAAGAGGAAGAAAACATAGCAGCAAGTGAAGGAGAAGAAGGGTTTTTCGTCCAAAAAGGGGTTTTATACCCCCCCCCCCCCCCCCCCCCCCCTCCGGTATCGGCCGCCACGGGTGCGACGGCCGATTTTTTTATCCATGATCACCGCTACCAAACTGATATTTTGATGTGTGTCAGTCTTAATAGTGAAGGGGCAAAATATTGGTCCTTATCGGCCAATATTTTCAAAATTATGGTCTGTATGATAAAATATCGGTTCTACATCGGCTGACGAATACTAAAACCCTTCCTTTCCTTCTTTTAATTCATTCTCCTTTACCCCAAGCTCAATCTAAGCATCCAAATGTCAATCAATCCCATCCTGCGCAGGATGGGTTGGGCCCCATAATTGTATTATAATTAGATCTTGTGTTTTAGTTCAATTACAATTAGTCTAGTCATAACTTCAGTACACTTTCTATATTAGATAGCTATAATTTAGGATTTGTATTGGGATTAGGATTATGTTAATAGGGTATTAAAACCCTTATATAATGAGAAGAGATGGACCCTAAAGAGGGACACACGATTTCAGCATCTCTCTCTATATATATGCGTGGTTTGTGTTCTATATTCTCAAAATAACATGGTATCAGAGCATGGTCGATCATCTGTGATCATCTTTTAGTCATCTTCCAAGTTCTGGAAGCCTGATCCTTCAGTTTGATCATCACTGATCATCCCAGATCCAGCGTGGCCCACCTGTGATCATCATCACCATATCAGCAACATCTGCCCTTCTTGGTCACCTGGTTGTTCACTAGTTTATGAAGATTTTTTTCATATTTCTTGATCATCAGAGGTAGTTCTTCTACCAATTTTTGTGGAAATTCAGTTTTTTCCACTTGTTTTCATCTCAGCCGACCAAAATCCTGGATTTGGATTGGTTCTGACTGAGACCACTTCCAGTAGTTGCATAAAACTACTACTCATTCATCCCAAATCTCTGATCTGTCTAGAGATCACTTGGTATGGCCCACGTGCTGTTCTTCCCTATGACGTCAAGGACGTTTTTTCTTCTTGTTGCTGCTACTGTTGCCGTTTGCCGGCTGGTTGCTGTTAGCTATTTGCTGGTTCATGGTTGGTTGCCTGCTTGCTGCAGTGATACTACTAAGGGTTCCTATTTCACTCTATTGCTCTGCTATTGGTTACTATTGTACTGCTGCTGCTGTGATATCTGGGTTACTGCTCCTTGTATTGCTGCTACTTAGCTTCATCAGTCATCTTCCTTGCTATTATTACTCTTGTTTGGAATTCTTACTAGTCTTCTATTAATGGAGAAATCAGAAATTGCCCTAGTTCGTTTTGATGGGAAAAATTACACATCGTGGGCCTTCTAGTTTCAAATCTACTTAGAAGGAAAAGAACTCTGGGGCTACATGGATGGTTCTGACCCTAAACCAGAGGACGATGACAAGAAGATCTCAGCCTGGAAAACTAAGGACGCTAAAATCAAAACTTAGTTACTAGGCTCTGTTGAGCCCCATTTTATTCTCAATCTAAAGCCGTGCAAATCTGCCCGTGAGATGTGGGATTATCTTAAAAAGATTTATCAACAAGGTAATGCGGCTCGACAATTTCACTTGGAGCTCGACATCTCCCAATTTTCTCAAGGTACCCTGTATATACAGGAATATTACAATGGGTTTCGACGAATGTGGTCTGAATATGATGAGATCAAGTTTGCAACTATGTCTGAAGCACTTCTACCATAATTACTTCCCTTACAATAAAATAGCCATCGGGACCAGTTTCTCATGAAACTTCGTCTGGAGTTTGAGACCATCAGAGCAAACTTAATGAACCGGGCTCCTCTTCCAAGCTTAGATGACCGTCTTCAGGAACTTCTGCGGGAGGAACAACGTCTGGTTACTAAAACAACTCTGGAACAACAAAGATCTACTGAGGCTCCACTTGCCTATGCCGCTACAACCCATGGTTTAAAAGAACGGACTCGGGACCCGACTCGCCCAGGGCCGAGTCCCTTTGTAGTGCTGAAAAAAGAGATAAAAAAAGAAGAAGAAGAAGTTGCTGCTGTAGCCTACTACATGGAGTTATACAAAGGCTTGAAGAGAAAATAGAAGAACAAAAAAAGAAAGAAAAGGTATACCAATCACTATCAGCAGAGCAACAGTGTTGCAGGTAGTAGCACTAGCAGTAGGGTAATATGCAGCTGCCAGCTAATGAGCAGCAGCAACAGCAGAAAAAAGCCTGCACCAGCAAAATGCAGGCAGCAGCAAAAGCAAAAAGCAGACTGCTCCAGCCAATAAGGAGCAAGATGAGTTGGCCAACAGTAAAAAGCTGGCAATCACAGCAGAGCAGCAGCAAAAAGCTGAAAATTTTTACAAAAGACCCCCTTTGCTGTATTTTTTTTTTCATTTTTTACTTTATTTCAAAATGTCTTCTGAACCGAGTCCGAGTCACTATAGACTCGACTCCAACTCGGCTGATTTTTTAAACCATGCTACAACCAGACCACCTTCTTGGGACATCAGTAAATTTTAGTGCTATAACTATAAGAAATACGGTCATTATGCGAATCAATGCAAGGCTAAAATCTACAAATATTGTAGGGCCATTGGTCATGTTATTGAAGACTGTCGGAAGAAGGCTCGAAATTCAACTTCCCGCAACTATGCGCCGTCAGCGCCTGGTACTTACAATGTACAGTCAGCTTCGAGTGCTTACACATGACAATCTTAGCCATCTTAACAACACAGTGACCTCTCAACAATCTACACCCTCTCACTTCGGTGGTTCCCTACAATTTGATTCTTCTTCACAACCTGGTTCCTCATCCCACTCTACGTCACCAGCTCTTCTCACTCCTGAAATGTTAAATCAAATGATTATCAATGCCTTGGCATCCATGACATCTTAGGTACTGACATCTTCACCCACAAAATTACAGCATGTTGTCCCTTACACTGCTGTTTAAACTGCCAATGGAGACCATCTTCCTATCACCTCTGTTGGTGATACTCCTGGCCCATTACCATTAACCAATATTTTAGTGTCTCCTCATCTTTCTACCAATTTAGTTTCCGTTGGTCAACTTGTTGAGGATAATTACAATGTCTCATTTTCTTCTTCTGGTTGTGTTGTGCAGGACCAGGAGTCGGGGGAAGTGATAGCGAGGGGGCCTAAGCGTGGCAGATTGGTTTCCCTACCAGTGTCTACTTTTATTTAGAATAAATCTTTACACCAGTTGTTTTGTTTTTCTTTTGAGAATAATTCTCGGTTCTGGCATAATAGACTTGGTCACCCGAATGCTTCTACGAAGTCTACTTTATTTAAATCTGGATTATTAAATAAAACTATTGATTTTGTTTCTTTTGAATGTGATGCTTGTAAATTAGGAAAAAGTAAAACTTTACCTTTTCCTCACTCCACCACACGGGGCACTGAATGTTTTGACTTAATTCATAGCGATGTTTGGGGCATTGCTCCTCACCTTTCCCATGGACATTTCAAGTACTTTTTTACATTCATTGATGACTACAGCAGGTTTACTTGGGTTTATCTATTGCACTCTAAGTCTGATGTTCTTAATGCATTTCAATATTTTCTTAGCTATGTTGAAATCCGATTTTCAAAATGCATTAAAACTTTGCACTCAGATTCGGGCGGGGTGGGGGAGAGTATGTTCCCAATGCTTTTCAGTCTTTCCTAAAGACTAAAGGAATTATTTCTCAGTGTACCTGTCCGTATACTCCACAACAAAATGGAGTTGGCGAACGAAAAACAGGACACTCTCCTTGATGTAACTAGAACACTACTAGGTGAATCATCAGTTCTCTTTTGCTAGCTCACCACTCAGTACAGCTATATTGTCTTCCAATCACCTATCATTGATCAATTACAACCCGCATTTTAAACTGTTTGGGTCATCATCCTGTGTTCATTCATCTACGTACCTTTGGCTGTGTTGCTCATTCATCTACGCCCCCCCCCCCCCCCCCCCCCCCACACCACAGAATGAACAAAAATAACTGCACAATCTCGCCGGTGTGCATTTCTGGGTTATGCCACTAATCAAAAATGTTTTGTTTGTTATGATCCCATTGGGTGTTGCATCAGGGTTTCTCGCAATGTTATTTTCTTTGAAAATCAGTATTTTTTCCAAACACGCTTGGATTGTCCTCATCCATCGCCTCCTGCTATCTTATTGGGTTTTTCAGATAAAACAACTGTTACAAGGTTTCATCTTGACTTTGTTTATCACCATCGGGAAAAACCTATCATTGCAGATGCCCGTCCTCCTGATCCTCTGCCGGCAACTGGTTCCACAACTCCTCATCTCCTGCGTCACTACTCCAAAACTTCTAGACCACCTTAGCAGTATGGATTCACACACTTCCTTGATGACAACCCTTTCTTCTGTCTCTATCCCAAGCTCTTATTTACAGGCAGTACAACAAGATAGTTGGAACCAGGCCATGAAGGAATAATTGGATGCATTGGATCGGAATCACACTTGAGACATTGTGGATTGTTCTTTAGCAGTTAAACCATCGGTTCCAAATGGATCTACTCAATCAAACTTAAATCTGATGGCTCCTTGGATAGACACAAAGCTAGACTTGTAGCACTCGGAAATAGGTAAGAATATGGGATTGACTACGAGGAGACGTTTGCACCTGTGACAAAAATGACTACAGTTCGGTTGCTTCTCGCCATCGCTGCCTCTAAATCTTGGCCATTTTACCAAATGGATGTCAAAAATGCCTTTCTCCATGGGGAACTGAAAGAACAGGTCTATATGAGGATACCACAGGGAGTCCCCTCTCCATCTAAGAAATATGTCTGTCGTCTATGAAAGTCTCTTTATGGTCTGAAGCAAGCTCCTCGGGCATGCTTCGAAACTTTTAGGGGTCGCCTATGCACAAGAAGGCTTTACTCAAAGCCCTTATGTTCCGTCTCTTTTTTTGCAAACAACATCTACTGGTGTTACTATTCTTCTTATGTATGTTGACGACATTATTATCACGGGCACTGATGATGGTATGATCGAGTCCATCCAAGCTTGTTTCAGGGATTCTTTCCATATGAAAGATTTGGGACCCTTGCATTATTTTTTGGGGTTAGAAGTGCATCAATCTCCCAAATGCATGTTTCTTATGTTAAAGATAACAGGCCCAGGCCCAGCCCATGTACAAAGCCCACACGTGGGATATACTCAAATCTGTATAGGATAGGCCCTGATTTCTCTCCTTCTATGTATAGGATATGATTTATTCTTTCCATTCTTTTGTGATTCTGATTTGTATCTAATTTGTAATCTTTACTTAATTAGAGCCTTGATTAAGGCATCATATCAATATAAAATAGAACAGTCGATGCTCTGTGTAAGCACGACCTTCTCCCACTGTTTCTCTTCTTCTTCCTCTCATTTCTTTACAAATTATTACATGGTATCAGGGCTCTGTGGGATCTCATCTCAACTGTCTCTCAGTTGAAATCTCTTCTCAAAGTTCTAGACAGGGAACACTTTTCTCCCAACAATTTCTGTGTCGTCATTCTGCAGAGAGGAACTCAAAGGTGGGCCATCATCTGATCATCCAAAGATCATAAACGAACCACTCCACAAGGGTCGCCCATCTTCTAGAGTAATTATGGTTATTTTTTCAGAATTTTTTTCGCATCAGAGTTTGGTCATAAACTACTTCTTGTGATTTCCCAATTTTTCAAGATTGTTTTCATCAGATCCGTCCCATCTTACGGATTTTCATCCGATTGGTATGCAACCTGATCTGAAATGTAGTAAGAAGTCTCACACAGAGAACTGTGTTCACTGAGCAGCAACTTGATCTCATTGTGGGCCCCACGTGCCCACTTCAACTCCAAAAAGAGGGTCGTCAGCCCTAGTTTGGATCATTTTTTTTGTCTGTTTTTTGGGTTCTTGCTCTAGCAACAGACCTGCATCAAGTTTCAGACTTTTAGGTTATTGCTTCTTGTCTAATTACTGTTTCATCCTCCCTCTTGGCGTGCTTAAAGGAGAACAGCACTTCTGATTTGTTGCCTGTCTGCTTTATCTCTCTCTGTGACACTTTCTCCTGTTGGTTTGATCATGGATAAATATGATGTTATCCCTGTTAAGTTTAATGGGCAAAATTATATGGCCTGGTCCTTCCATCTGAAGAACTTTGTAGAAGGACAGGGGCTATTAGATTTTCTGGATGGCACAGTAACAAAACCTCCAACTCCGGGTACCACGGACTCCAAAGTCTTAGCCACCCGGTCCAAGGAAAATGCAAAGGTGATTACTTGGATACTCAATTCTATTGATTCCTCCCTTGCAATGGCTCTTCAAGCCTATACTACAGCAACAGATATGTGGGCTCACCTCAAGAAGATCTACCATCAAACAAATAAAGCCTGAAAATTTCACTTGGATAATTAAATTACTAAATTTACTCAAGGGGATCGATCTGCGCAGAAATACTTTAATGGCTTCCTCACCTTATGGACAGAACGGGACTCCATGTTGATTCAGACCATCTCTCCGAGGCTCTTAAATTCCAAGAGGAAACTCACATTAGCCAGTTCCTTACGAATCTACGACCAAACTTTGAATCGGTTAGGTCTGCCCTCATGAACAGAGAACTATCGGCTAATCTTAATACCTGTTTCAAGAAGTCCTTCGCGAAGAACTTCGTCTCACCTCACAGCGTGCCATTCTTGAAGAACCGAAGGCCTTCCTCGCACCCCTACCAGCTGACTCTACTCTTCTAGCAACCCCCAATCTGAAGCTCACTCAATGCTATGATTGCAAAGGCTTCAATCATATTGCCAAGAATTGCCGCAAGAAGTTGGTTTGCCGATACTGCAAGCGGTCTGGTCACATATTATTGATGACTGTCGCAGTCTCCAGCGAAAGAATGAGACGCAGCCTAAGAAGCCTCCCTCCAATCTGCCAAGACAGAATATTCCTTCAGCATTCGAAGCTCAAGCACCATCATCTGATGCAGGAAACACCTCATCTGGGGCTGTATCCATGACTCCTACTCAGATTCAAGAACTGATCCAGAGCACAGGCGTCTATGGACTTCTCTGGTGGTCGGTATCAAACTCTTTCTCATATAGCATCTCCTGCTTTTCATTCCCCTGCATCTCTTTCTTCTCTCATCACCTAATCCACATGGTTTTTAGATTTAGGAGCCTCAAATCACATGACATTTGTAGAACATAGCTTTGCAGATTCCCATCCTTACCTTGGAAAAGAGAAAATAATCACTGCTAATGGTGATCAACTACTCATTTCTGGAGTTGGTACCATTATTTTATCTAGTATCTCTAGCCAGTCCATCACCCTTCCTAATGTTTACTTTGTTCCCAAATTATCAGCCAATCTACTTTCTGTAGGACAACTTATAGATGATGGCTATCTTGTTCACTTTTCTTCCTCTGGTTGTGTTATACAATGGCGACAAACTGGGAAGGTGATTGCGAGGGGGAGTAAACATGGACGCCTGTTCTTGCTGGACATTGGACATCATTCTTCCTTCGCTTCTTCTAATTTCAATAAATTGTGGACTGTTTGGCATAAACGTCTTGGTCATGTGAACAATGCACATTTGCTTTCCTTGTTTAAACTTGGTTATCTGGATTCGACTATTGATAATAAAATGATGTCTCATTATAAATACTTTGTTACATTCATTGATGATTATAGTCGTTTTACTTGGATTTATTTTTTGCATGCTAAGTCTGATGTTTTCTCGGTTTTTAAAGTTTTCTTGTCTTATGTTGAGAATCAATTTTCCACTACCATTAAAATTCTTAGGTCTGATTCAGGGGGGGAATATGTTTCTAAAGACTTTCAAACATTTTTGCAATCCAAAGGCATTATCTCCCAGCGATCTTGTCCTTACACCCCCAACAAAATGGTGTGTCTGAACGGAAAAACCGACATCTCTTAGATATTGCTCGTTCACTTTTGTTAGCATCTTCTGTTCCACTAGATTTTGGCCTGAAGCCCTCTTAACCGCTGTGCATGTCATAAATCGCTTACCTTCATCTCGATTAGACAATCAGACACCGTTTTTTAGACTCTTCCAAAAGAATCCTCTCTATGATCATCTTCGTCCTTTTGGGTGTGTTTGTTTTGTTCTTCTTCCTCCCACTGAGCGCACTAAGTTAACAGCTCAATCCTCCATCTGTGCCTTTCTTGGTTATACTCTTAATCAAAAAGGCTATCTATGTTATGATTCTACAACCAAAAGAATTCGAGTGTCTCGCAATGTCGTGTTTTTTGAAAATCAATATTTCTTTCCAATGCATGGTGATTCGAATGACTCTGTCTCGTTCTCTTTTTTTCCATCTTTTTCAGATGCAATGCCTCCACCTGTTACTCGTTTTAAGCCGAATTTTGTGTATAAACGACGGAATGTTACAGATGATCGTGCCTCTGGGTCTCTCACTACGCCTACCTTGATTGCACCTGATCCACCTCCGGAGCCTCCTGCCCCTGATCCTGCACCTCATCCACCTCCGGAGCCTCTTGCTCTTCGCCGATCCATTCGCCACATAAAGCCACCTGATCGTTATGGTTTTACTCATGCTTCATTATTAACCACTTTGTCTTCTATTTCTATCCCTAACACGTACTCTCAGGCAGTGCAGCATGATTGTTGGAAAAAGGCTATGCAGGAAGAACTTACTGCTCTTCAAACAAATCATACATGGGACATTGTTACCTGTCCTTCATCTGTCAAACCCATTGGATGCAAGTGGGTATACTCAGTGAAATTGAAGTCTGATGGATCCTTGGACCGCTATAAAGCCCGTCTAGTTGCACTTGGAAACAGGCAGGAGTATGGTATCGACTATGAGGAGACTTTTGCTCCAGTGGCCAAAATGACAACTGTCCGTACAGTTCTTGCAATAGCTGCCTCTCAGTCATGGCCTTTATACCAGATGGATGTGAAGAATGCATTTCTTCATGGGGATCTTAAAGAAGAAGTCTACATGCGTCTCCCTAATGGCATTCCTTCTTCTTCCAAGACCGATGTCGCTCGTTTAAGACGCTCCTTATATGGCCTTAAACAGGCACCCCGAGCCTGGTTTTACAAGTTCCGAACCTCTCTCCTTCAGCTTTCTTTTATACAGAGCCTGTATGATCCTTCGATGTTCACACTTCATTAATCCCGAGGATCCACAATTCTCCTTGTGTATGTAGATGATATCATTATTACTAGCCCTCACAGTGATATGATTCGACAAATACAGGCCTCTCTGCAAGATAAGTTTCATATGAAGGATTTAGGACCTTTGAATTATTTCTTGGGTTTGGAAGTTCATCAATCAAAGAAAGGCTTGTTTCTTCATCAGCACAAATATGCTACTGACCTAGTGGATCTTGCCGATCTCGGTGATTCTAGCCTAGTCGACACCCCATTGGAAGTAAATGCCAAGCTTCGGCAACAAGACGGCGATCTCCTTCCTGATCCTACATTCTATCGTCGTTTGGTTGGTAGCCTTGTCTACCTAACCATTACTCGACCAGATCTCTCTTATGCTGTTAATCTGGTCAGTCAGTTTATGACAGCCCCGCGGCATCATCATTTGGCGGCAGTCAAACGGATTATTCGATATATCCTTGGTACCTCTACCCGCGGCTTATTTTTTCCAGTTGGCACACCACTTACTCTCACTGCTTATTCTGATGCGGATTGGGCCGGCTGTCCGAACACACGCCGCTCTACCACAGGATGGTGTGTTTACTTGGGAGATGCCTTAATATCGTGGAAATGTAAAAAACAAGATAAAGTTTCCAAATCTTCCACGGAATTAGAATACCGGGCCATGTCTTCCGCTTGTTCTGAGATCCTATGGCTCCGTGGGTTGCTCTCAGAGCTTGGATTCTCCCAAACGCAATCGACTCCTCTTCATGCTGACAACACAAGTGCCGTTCGAATCACTGAAAATCCTGTGTTTCATGAGCGGACCAAGCATATTGAAGTGGACTGTCACTTCATTCGGGACGAGTATGATCGCAAAGTCATTTCTCTTCCTCATATTTCCACTGAGTTCCAGCTTGCTGATATCTTTACCAAGGGTCTTCCACGGCCGCGGCATGAATTCCTGGTTCGCAAATTGTTGCTGGTTGATTCTCCGCATCAATTTGAGGGGGGGTGTTAAAGTGTAAACTTGTATGATAATAGACCCAGCCCACTTGTATGATAATAGGCCCAGCCCACTTGTATATATGGGATCTAGTTAGAAGATAACTACGTATATACTAGGATGTCCTTCCATTTTTAGAGACCTAATTAGGTCTTGATTCCATGATTTGCAGTGATTTGTAGCCTAAACTTAGGCAATGTAAAGTCTATATAAAGAAGAGAAATCCAAGAAGACAATACATCGAATGAGAATATTTTCACAAGACTCTTCCTCTATCGTTCTAGCATTCTTTCTAAAATGCCTCTGAATGTCAAGACAGAGTTTGGGAATTATTGCAAGGATCATGGCATAGGGCATTACACCACTATAGGAACTCCACAGCAAAATCGAGTTGCAGAGAGGATGAATAGAACGATCTTGGAAAGAGCTTGTTGTATCTTGTTCTCTGCAGGATTGTCTAAGGACTTTTGGGCACACGACTGGCTACTTGATTAACAAGTCTCCACACTCAAGGATTGGTTGCAAAACACTAGAATAAATGTGGTCAGGTAATCTAGCTGATTATTCTAACTTGAGAATCTTCGGTTGTCCAGCTTATGCTCACGTGAAAACTGATAAGTTAGAGCCAAGGGCTGTGAAGTGCATCTTGGTGGGATATGCTCCTGGGGTAAAAGGATACAAGTTGTGGTGTACTGATCAAGATTCACCCAGATTTATCATCAGCAAACATTTCATGAGGATGCTTTACTCGATGCGAGAAAGCAGGTGGAGAATACAAAGGCAAGTAGTACCAGTGACACCGTTCAGATGGAGTTGTACATCCTAGTAAGGAAGGAAAGTGCATCCAGCTCCTCCCGGTAGTCAAATTGTGTAGCAGACAGAGCAACAGATGCCGCAAACAGGTAGACCACAGAAAGAAAGGAATAGATACGATTTCGAGGATATGACAACGTATGCGTCGACATCAGACAATGGTCGTGATGATATGGTTGCATATGCATTGACGGTTGAGCCATCCATGTCTCCGAAGTTAGTGGAAAGGCGGGAAAGTAGTCAATAGGCAGCAACTATGGATGAAGAGATGGAGTCTCTTGATGAGGAAAATCAGGCCATCGAATGCAAGCAAGTTTTACGAGAAAAAGGAAGGAACTTCCAATGCTCAATTCGAAGAAATCATTGTATGGATCGAAGAAAGCTTCTGGACAATGGTACAAGCAGTTTGGTGCATTCATGAAGAAACGGGTCAAAGACAAGTTCAAGCCTTGCTTGGACTTGACCCATGTCACTCACCATTGAAGCGTGAAGATTACGCCCCATGACAGTGGGCACAGGGACGTACCTTTTAGCGAGGTACAAAAGACGGGAAGACTGAAGACATTACTGGTTATTCTTCTAGTGGCTTGAGTTCTACGGAATTTGAGCCAAGGTGGAGATTGTTGGGTTTATACCTAGTATTTCGGGCTAACCGGATTAGTCCATTGGGTTAGCCAATGACCGGGTCCAGGGTCAAGGGTATTTGTCATTGTACCGGGCTTTTTTGGATATGTAGCCCTAGACCTAAGCAAGCTAGAATAGTAAAGAGAGTGCGTTCCCTTCGGCCGTGGACGTAGACACTCTGCCAAACCACGTAAATCTCTTGTGTGATTTTCTATCTTCTAGCGTGTGGCCTCTAGTGTGTGGTTTATCACAACCAATGCTTGGTTGTGCAACACTAGTGGGTCCGACATGGGCCCCACATAACTAAATATAATTTTTAATGCACTTTCTCCATGGCCACCCACTTGTGTCCAAATATTCCAATAGTTAGACTGATTATTATCAAGATGGTATAACAAAATTAAGTAATCTTAGAATAGGGATTTTTCAGGGTTTGGACCTCACACCTAAACACTCTAAGAGCATTTAAACAATGAAGGTTCACAAATTTTTTATTTTCTAAGCATTTCAAAATTGTTTCTTTTAGGAAAAAAAAAATACTGAAACCACATATCACTCAGGAACCGATACATCAGCTGTGAGGATAAAATTTAGTCATTTTTCTTTAATCAATCAGGGACTGATTCAAAATGTTATGGATGCAGGCCCTTTGCAGTAAATTCATAAAATAGAAGCGAGGTTTTCTGAGTTTTGGAAAAGTAGCAAATAGTATAAATAAGTGGTGCAAACCCAATTAGATTTACTTTTTCTAAATCTAAAATGGAATTAGAACAAGTTCAACAAAGAAAAATCCAAAAGTGAATTCATCGTCTTCTTTTTCCTTCTCTCTTTCTCCCTCCTTTTCTTTTCTTCCTCAAACTACAAGGCCAGATAAGGGCAGTAAAAGGCCATCAGATATATGGTCACACAAGTACAGTCAGAAGGTGCACCACAGTGAATCTCCACAGAAGTCATCAATTATACCTAATACACATACCAACATACTGCACAAAATCACTATTGAAATGACTAGCATAAGGAGTCCCCGAACACATTCATATGGGAATAAATAATAGAAAACGAATGAAACTCTGCATCTACTGAAATTAAATATACATCATGCACTAAAGTCCAAATCTCACCAGCAAAGCAAAATAAGCAGAACTAAGAAACAAAATTAGGATACTGATTATGGCATAAAATTTTCTTATCAAACAATTTATCAATTCCATATGAACAGAGTAAGAGACTAGAGAGCGAACACATAGAATATTAAAAAAAAAAAAAATGAGATTCAATAATTACCTGAACAACAGCTAGATCTGTGATCAATTTCCCATTAGCCAAGGACCATAAACTGGTCAATCATAAAAATAACATCACCAAGATGCCAGTTTTGAATAAACAAGGCTCACTGGGTTAATGACGCTTTGCATAAAACTTATATTCTAGAAATACATCATGAAAAGAGAAAAGCATACATAACAGTATTGATAACCAAAACATCAGTAGAGTAGCATTCATTGACAACCAACTTCACACTTCAGTAACAAAGTATTTCATTCAACAGTGAAGAGAGTTACAAAATAATATACAGTACTGGATATGTAAACTGGAAGCATTGATTGGAAGAGATCTAGGGTTCTATCACAAAGGTATGAAAAACACTAGAAGAGAAGAAAAGAGAAAATAGGGAGAAGAAGAAAGAGAGAAATTGATGAAAAGAATAATCAGGCTGTGATGCCTAATGTTGGTTGACCATTCCCATATATAGCCTGTAATGACCCAATTTTGGGAGCTTAATTGTTTTGGGTCCTCTAAATACTAATTGGAATGCCATATATAGTGGTTTAATTTTTATTGGCTTGCCTAGTAGGCCCTAAGATAATTAGAATTTTTGTAATGTTGTTAGGGCCCATTGGACTTGAGTTGTGTAATGTTATATTCATAATTTAAGTGATGGGACCCTCATAAATTAATAAGGAGTTATAGCATAAAGAGGGAGGGACCCACTTGTAACTAAACGGAGAAAAAAAAACAATAAGGGCCGAATGAGGAATGGGTTTTTCACAACTCCCAAGGCCATTTGAGGCTTGCACAGACATCCAACAAGTTTCCCTCAAGCCATCTCTCGACAAGTGCTTAAGGGGTTTCTTTTAGGAGCCCTAGGCCCCGTTTGACATTGTTCATGTGTTGTTTCCGATTTTGTACTGGGACCGGGTTGTGCTGTGATCAAGTTGTGCTAAGGTTGTTCTGTGAAGATCTTATTTGGCAATATTATGTTAAATTATTCCAATGAGGATATGCTGCACGGAACTTCTTTGGTAACAACATAACAATTTGGTTCTAAGAAACAAGATAAAAAAAAATCATATTTGGGAATAATGTTGAATAAATTTATTATAAATATTCATCAATTCATCTTACATATTAAAAATAGTAGGGAGGAATATAATAAGAGCTTCCAATCTATGAATTACAATGTGGGCCCACCTGTAAGAATTACAACTCTGGGAAGAATCGTGTACATAGAACCACTTTTAGACTTACAACATTAAACCCACCTTTAAGAATTAGAACATAGGGTCCACCATTATAATATAAGCCCACCTTTATAGGAATTATAATGTGGGCCCACTTTTATAGGGGCATTATATTCCTGAAGTGTCGAGCCTTCAAGGATGCTAGGAAATGCTTTTACATGAAGTACCATTAATATATGCAAAACTTTAATTTTTATTTTTTTGTAATCAAACACCTATAATCTGCATCACCCTATGCCTGTGCAACCTACAAACTCACCTTTCTCATATCCTTCGTGTAAAAAACAAGAGGTCAAGAACAAAACCCAAGTATACCTCTCTACCTATGAAGCATGGACACGGATACGCAGATACGCCAATTCTAAAAAAAGTAGGATACGATACGATACGTTGAAAAAAAATTTAATATTTTTTTTATGACTGTGTAATAAAAATCTAACATTATTTCAAAATATTGGCCCCATCAGGCTACCTAAAATAACTCCAAACAAACAAGAATAATCTAACAGTAAAAAAACAAGATGGATACATATACACACATACATATAATACATTATATATCTATTCATTTGTGAATGGGGACAGCTTGTGAAGAATCTGGTTACTGTCGGCACAAGAATTTTCAGATATCTTCTAACCAACAGGCTCTTAATAAAGAATGGACTCATATTTCAGATACTTTGGTCAGCACTCGTAAATGGGTTTACAACTTCATATAATGAGAGTCTTATGATATACTAGCCTTAGAAATCCTAGGAATCCAATTACATGAAACAAACTGGCCCTAAATGAAAATCATGTTCCCTTTCCCAAAAAAGAAGAAAAGGAAAAATGAATTTTGATGAATAAAGTTTGTGTTGGATAATTCCCTACTAGGCTATCGAACAAACGGCCCATGGTATTGGCTTTCACCGGTTCAAGATTGAAGAATAACTTCCAACTCAGATCCTTTTTAGCACTTGATCTAAGCCCTGCCCAAATATTAAATGGGCCTAGATTATATATATATCCAGAGAGAGAGAGAGAGAGATTCTCCCAGCAACACAGAAACCCATCGAACAACCAGCTACGCTATACATACTTTGGGCACTTAAAAAGACATTCCTAATAAAAACAGATCAACAAGGAAACACCAAAGATACAGAGGAAGAGATAAAAAGAAACATGTAAACAAGTAACAGCAGCAGCAGCTACAGCCTACAGATACATAGGAAGAGGAAAAAAAAAAAAGGAAAGAAAGAAGAGAAACGAACCTAAAAAGTGCTGGTTCTCCTATGATGCAGCGGCGAAGGTGGAGATGAGGGCAGCGAGGCTGCAGCGGCACATGTATGTACAGTTTTCTCTTTTCTTTTCCTTTCTTTTGTTTTTTTTTTTTTTCCTACTGCAGTTGCTGTATGACGATGAGGGCGGCGCGGTTAGGGTTTGATGACGACAACGTGCTGGCCGGTGTGATCTCGTCGAAGGAGTGGAGGAGATGGCGAGGTTAGGGTTTTTCTTTTTCCCTTCTCTTCTCTCTCCCACGTTTTCTTCTCTGTTTCTCCTCTCCCCCTTTTTTTTTATTTTTCACTTACAACGTGTCCCGCTCGTGTCCCGCTCATATCCCGGACGTGTCCCGTTCGTGTCCCGCACATGTCCGAAATTAAAAAAAAAAAAAAAGAATTAATCAGATACGATTTTTGCGTATCCCGAACGTATCCATGGCGTATCCGTGTCTGATACACCCAAGATACAGATTCAGGACCAGTTTTTATGTACCCGTGCTTCACAGCTCTCTACCATTCTCTCCATCTTCAATGCCTCTGCGCATTTTCTTTATTTCCCCTGCTCATCATCCATCTCCTTCCCTTCCTCATCCATCCATCATCACCCACAAACAACTTTAATAGCCAATCCTACACCCAAATCAAATGATTCAACCCACTTCACCAACTTGACAAAACCAGATCTAAACTCAATCAACTCACTCTCGACCTCCTTTCTTTTTAGCCACCATCACTCACCAACTCCGAATTACCATTTGATCATTCAACTCCCAACCAAAGCTTTGAAAACCCACATTTGCAACCTCCAAAGGCATCCAATCCATCAAACCACCAACCGTACAACTAGTCGCACAACCCATCCATTGACTCACCAACAGTACCCATTCACTGACCCACCTATTCAATCCAGCCCTTAACATTGGAGCATGAGAAAAAGTGTAGTTGTTCATAGGTCCTCCTATACATAGACAATAAGATTGATAAAATCATATGAAGAATGAAATTGCCATGGAATCTATTAATGGGAGATGCTCCTATGAGAGATCTCTCACCTTATATGATAGATAGGGGTGGGGGCCCTCACATCCATATCCAATGCTAACAACTTAAATGTGAGGGCCCCCACCCCTATCTCTCATAGGAGCATCTCCCTATATTAATATGGGATGTGAGGGCCCCCACCCCTATTTTAAGAAAATGTAATTCATGCATCATATCCAGAATCAAAATCTGTGTAAGTGGATGCAGAGTATTCATAATTCCAAAACGGAACAAATGGGTAGGGAAAAAGGGGGAGAGAGACAAGAGAGAAAAAGAGAGATCAAGGGTTGGGAGCAGACAAAGAGAAAGAAAGAAAGGGAAGAGAGGGATCGTGCCGGTTGGGGAGAGGAGAGAAGAAAAGATTAAAAAAAAAAGGAAAGGAAAGAAAAGACAAGAAGAGAGGAAGTGGGTTGTTTGGGTGAGAGAGGGAGAAATTTGCAAGGGTTGGTGCATCAGATCTTTGGATTGAGAGAGAGAGAAGAGAGAGGTTCGTACAAGATTTTGCAAGCTAACAACTATCGACGATTTGGAGCCGCATGAGAGATCTTAAGAAGTCCTCTCACCAGTTGAAAACACGAAAAAGAGACGGAGAAGTAATAGTGCCAGCAAGACACATCCGAAAAAGAAAACAAAGTTCTATCATTTTCACTTACTTAATCCAGTGAGACAGAGTTTTTGGGATCCTTCCATGGAGAATTAAATTCGGAATGGAAATTTTGCTAACCAAACATGTTTTAGATGGTTTTATCCTGTCAGAACATGGGATCGTCCCATTGGCATGATGATACCAAAGGGGTCCCTATTGACAGGATGAATGAAGAGATTAATATTTGTGGAAATTCTAGGATCCCTGTAATGGACGATCCTTTCTCTCTTTTATAAACATATTTAGCCTTAATCAAGGCAAATCAAACTAATTACAATCTGAGCAGGCATGATGGTAGTGGCAGCAGGACTAACTACAGAAATGGGCGCATCCAAAGTTGCTAGATTTGCCTTCTGGGAGGAAGACCGAGCACGGCGCCGACATTCTGGAAGAACATGGCCTTTGCGTTTGCAATAAGAACAGAATTTCTGATCGCATTGAGTGGAGACATGGCCATACTTCTGACAAGAGTAACACTGTACTTTGGACATGTCCTTGTTTTGCTATTTAGGACGAGCAAGGTAGGCAGAAGTTAGTGGTCCTGAAGATATGGCTTGTTGAAGAGCAGCTTGGGTCGTAAGTCGTTGTTCCTCGCGAAGAAGCTCTCCTAAGGATGAATCAATAGATGGAGGAGGCACCCGGCTCATCAGATTTGAACGAACTTGTTCAAATTCAGACCGCAGTTTCATCAAGAATTGATCCCATTGACAAGTGGAATGAATTGTTTGAACCACCGCAATCGAGGCATCAGGGAGACTTGAGTAAATGATCTCAGTATAGTCCGTCCATAAACGGATAAAATGAGAGTAATATTCTTGAATGGACATTGTCCCTTGATTAAACTGAGATAGCTCATGTTCTAAGTGAAAACGTCTGGCGGAGTTATCCTGTTGATACACCTGGCGGAGATAATCCCACATTCCCTTTGCTGTTTTATATGGCCGGAGATTCAGAATGTATTGTGGATCAACCGAGCCCAGAAGCCAAGTCATGATCTGGGCATCCTTGGTTGCCCATTTAGAGACAGCCTCTACATCCTCTAAAGGTATAGGATCAGTTCCGTCAACATGTCCCCATAACTCTTTGCCTTTAAGGTATATTTGAAATTGGAATGCCCAGGAAGAATAATTTGTCCCATTGAATTTAATCAAGTAAGTTTCACTTTTGTGGCTGTCCATAATTGTAACTCAAAAGCACAAGTAATTCCAGACACCAAGAAGATAAGTTCTGATGAAAAAAAAAACTAACAGAGTAGCTGAATATCCAAAGTTCCAGAGAGTGCAAGAAACTGTTTGCAAGAGAAATATCTAACAGTGCATCCCAATAGTGCAGAAATTGTCCGCACAAAATTTCACCAAAAAAACACCAAAAAATAGGGCCAGGCGAGCTTGATTTTGGCCTCAAAATCCCTGTGTGCGGCCCACAGCTAGATCTGATTGAGAATCAGATCAGCAAAGTTTAAGGAGACTCAAAATCTCTTTCCAACAAGACAAGATGCATCCAAATCCATCCACAAACCAAGATGTTGTACGGTTGTGATCAAAACTATCTGAGAAAAATGGAAAATCACAAATTGTAGCAAATGACCTACCTTTGATCTTGAAAAAATGTTGAAAAAATCTTCAGAATAACTAGGAGAGATAGGCGACCACTGCTGTAGATGATTTGTAACATGCCATGATGATCACTGGTGGGCCACTTGTGATCATATCATCACAGACGTCTGTTAGAGAAAATTGCATGCAGATCCCTGATTTGATTGATTGCAAGAATACAGATGGCTGGAGATGATTCTTCTGCTGATCAGAAGAATGGAGACGAACAGAGAAAATGTCCTCTGTTGATTTCTTAGTCGACTGAACAAGAGGATCCACAGAGATAGAGTAGTAGTAGCTCTGATACCATGACAGGATGAATGAAGAGATTGATATTTGTGGAAATTCTAGGATCCCTGTAATGGACGATCCTTTCTCTCTTTTATAGACATATTTAGCCTTAATCAAGGCAAATCAAACTAATTACAATCTATCTGTTATGGAAAGTAAGCTGTACAATTGATTTGATTATATCCTAACTAATCCCACGATATGTGTAGATAAGTTACAATGAATGGGCCTGACCTATTTCCCCATAGTATCTTCTCCTCTTTCAGTCTATCTTTTTGGGAAGAAACCCTAATCTAAGATCTTTTGGAAATCAAGGGTGGAGAATGGAAGGGAGGAGGACTTCTCAAATTTGATGACATACAGCCTGCCACAAGTAAACAAAGCAACTAGATTCTATTCAAGGTGAGGGAAATTCTGCCTGATTGTGTATTTGGTGTTGTTTTAATTTGTGTATTGGTAGAATAGGATGTTTCTTTTTAGAATTGGTGTACAATGGAGTACGAGCAGATGCTTTACCATGAGAAACCCTAGATCACCAAGATCAGATCTGGGCCTTAGATGCTGTCCGAATCCTAGATCTGATGATCTAGGGTTGGCCGAAATCAGTATGGTGATTGGCTGAACCCTAGATCATGAGTTCTAGGGCTGCTCGACCTTATGTTTGGAATTTCAGGCATGTTTCTTGTATTATTTCAATTCTGGTTTGAGGATAAATTATTTGTTACAAGTTGTAGACCTCCTTGGAATACTGTTGTTTTTGAAAATTTAATTCCTTAATGTTGTAAGCATGCTAGTATCAGGTTACATGTAATTAACATTCATAAATAATCTGCAATCTCAATTCTGATGCAGGAAGATTGATTTCTTTGGAACGACACCTGTTCAATTCAGTTTTAAAATTTTATTTACAGATTGGTGGATGATTCTTATATACCCATTCTGTTTTGGGAAGCATATCTGAATACTTATGTTGTAACAGTAGACCTATATCAGAGAAATATACTTCTGAAATTATTATGACAATTAGGAAATATTCTACACAAAAAGCAGGCTGAATATAGTGACATCACGCACTTGGTAATGACCCATTCCGACTTTGGAAAGGGAAAGTTTCAACCAGGAAAGGTTGTGCGGTTCACTGCAGAAACCCAACGGGTGTACATTATGAGTGAATACTCCTGAATTGAAAATATAATGAACCAATAAAAGATAGTTATTCAGTACTTGGTTGGTTGTATTGCTCTTTTGGACACCCGACACCATCAGACGCCAAGCACAACATAGGGACACTCCTATACAAGGGCCAATTTGGGAGTTTGATTCTGAATTCAGATCTATTTTTAAAGGGTCCCTTATGTGTTGAAAGAATGGAATATATGTTTGATTTGTGGACACGCTATGATTTGTTGTGCTACTAGGGAACTTTTGGTTGTGTTGTGGGTTTGAAGAATGATGGCTGAGACTTGGTGCTGCAAATTATTTATGTTGTGTCTATGGGATGGATTAATGTCATAAGAATAAGGGAGGAGCGTTGTGATATGGCTGATGCGGAGGTATTTTATGTTGTGATGGGGGCATGAGTTGTGATTCACTTTTGGAATCGTGTTGTGTGAAACATCTGTTGTGGCCCCGTGCTGGTATTCAATTGAGTGTAGTCAAGGTGTCGAACATAAGTAATTTGATGGATCAGGGGATTTATGATAGCTTTATTTTTGTTCCCATAATTAGTAATGCATCTCTTTTGGTTACATATTGATTATAAACACTTGTACTCAATTATGTAGAGTTTCTCCTCTCTCAGTGGTTACTGATTCCTGGTTTGTCCTTGTCGGTAACCAGATTGTAGGAAAATGTGTGAGCTGTGATGATCAAGCGCTTAACTTTGACATCCATGGCTGAGAGACGTATCACCAAAGACTCCGAGGATTAACCTCATTTGGATTATTTAGTTCTGAATTTATGAATAAAAATTTGTTAGATTGGACTACTGAGTTTTATTAATGTTGTGTATTTAGACATTTTTTCTTCCTTTATGCCTGATCTTTAGTAAAGAATATTAGATGATATGAATAAATGCCCAGATTTGATTTATGTTTGGTTGATTGCTCATTAGTCATAGTCCAGGACCCGTGCGCCCAGGGTTTGGGACATGACATCCTTTATTGATTTCTTCGTATCTAGAGAGGAAAAAAACACCATGTATTTATAATCACAAGACAGTCCATAATTTCTATATTTACATAAAAGTCCTATCTTATTTCTTACTGCTCTTCCTCGAGATGGTACGTATATGTTTACCATGTCTAGCTCGGACAAAACATCACTTAATTGTCTCTAAATCGCTAACTTTGTGAAAAAATCCACAATATGATTGCTAGTACTTGCATTCTTTCTTTCTTCACAACCTTCTCCCTTATAAAATGATGGTGAACCTCAATGTGCTTTGTCCACTTATGACACACAGGATTATTTGCAATGTACAGTGCTGAGGTACTGCCACAGAGTGAATCATCAGAGAATCTTACTTGAACCCCAACTCCCGTAACTTACAACATCAATGTGCCATCACACGGTATTCAGCCTTAGAGCTTGACCTTGCAACCACTGGCTGTTTCAATACTCTTCCATGAGATCTAATTTCCACCAATGAGAGTACAATATCAAATAGTAAACGACCTATCCTGGATCCTGTCCAGTTAGCAACTGTAGCTTCCTCATTCAAGTTTCCATGACACATATACAAAACACCCTGTCCTGTCCGGGCACTCGCTTTAAATATCGTAGAATTCTGTGAACTGCAGCCATATGTCCAATGCGCGGAGCATGTATAAATGAACTTCCCACACTAACAACAGGAGATATATGGCCGTGTGATGGTCAAATAAGTTAACCTTCCCAATAACCTCTAATACGCTCTCTGGTCATGAAGCAATTCATCATTTTCTGAGTGCAAGCCGTAATTTTGTTCAATTGGAGTATCAATTGGTTTTTCACCCAATTTTCATGGTACTACAAGGAAATCTGAAGTATTTGGAAATGTAACTTCCAGGTTATGTAGCAAAGGTAACTGCGCACCTTATCTCAAACTTTGAGATAGATCAGACCGTTGATCGGAGAAATCAATGGTGTTGATAGAAACTAGTAAGGAGAAACTGTCCGACATAAAAAAGAGGACAGCACTAACCTCTGATCCTTAGTAAAATGCCAAAAAATATGTATAAATATCAGGGAGATGGGCGACCCTAGCTGCACTGCCATATCTTTATATGATCACAAAAGATGGTGCCCATAATTGATTGACAAATGCTGCAGATGCTATAGAGATGCCAACAGAGATATTTTCCTGGCTCCAACTGAATGAGGTTTGATTATAAAACAGAGACCCAATGGTATCCACAGAGGGATTATCAAATCTAACCACTGATAGCAGTAGTCGAAGATCCCAAAGACAACTTAGATAATAAGAAGATGAAGATTTCTTCTCAGAAGATGAATTCACAGGGCTCTGATACCATATTAGGTTGATATGAACACATGAGAAATAAAAAAGCTGCAGTAAATCCGAAAGAGGAAAATGGATGACTGTTGGTGAAGTCCACCAACCTTGTATAATCAATACTAGTATATATAGGATTGGGATTACCCAGTTTGGGCTACAACCATGTGCAATTAAAATCATTAAATATAATCAAATATCATATGAAATCTCCTATGATCCCAATTAACCTCTCTATGTACAGTTGGATACTAGTATTCCTAGGATTACTGATGCAGAAGCAGGTAGAGGAAGAGTAGCAAAGGACTGCTCTCCAGGACAAAGGCTTAGGGTAGATTGTCTAGGTCTCACAACAAAGACAGAAAAATCACTCGATTGAGGGAAAACTCAAATTCTTATTCAATATGCAATGATCGACTAAGTGGGGATTGCAACTCTTTATAAAGACTCCATACCAATCTAATTTAGGAAACAACTCAAGATAAACTCTGACATAGACTTTCTAATTTAAATTCATAAATAACTCTAAATATTAGCCACTGCTAAAAATCAGGAAATTGAGGAAATCTTCTAGAAACTTGAGAAATAAGAAAGGACAGCTGGAACACATCATGGAGGATTTTATCTTCATTAGATTGGGTTTTGTTGGACTTGGACTTTCGGGTATAGACCTTTGGATGGGGCCATTAGTCTGACCTGCATCAATTACAAAAAGGAAAGTTTATCTCTTTAAGAGATTTCCATCCACATGGATATACATAGGGATAATTACGTGGGACTTGACCGTGGTCCCCATCTGTATGTGGGATCATGTCTATGGTCCCTATCTCTACAGAAGTGACGTCATCAGCTCACAGATCTGCCATGGATCAGGTCAACTTCATTTGTTGATCTCCCTCGAGATGCCATTGATGATTGATAAATTGAGACTCAACCAAGCCAAGCCAAGCCAAATGATTGATTAGAAGAACAGAATCCCCAACTCATGAGAGATAATTCTCAAATCAATAGTAACCTATATCAATTTTTATCATTGTATCGGTATTTATACATGATTACTGCCTAAAGAGTAATAAATAGCAAAGTTCTAATTAATCACAGATGATACTAAATGACATTTTAAATGATTGTTATGAGATATGGATCTTGGGTGGATGCCCACTTAAGATGAGTTAGGGTTAGAATTAGGGTTCCTCTCTTATGAGGTTACTTTGCCTATAAATAGGCTCTCTCTCTCTTTGTATTTACACACAGTTAATGAGATGACAGAAAGGCTCTCTCTCTTTCCTCTAATCTTCTTTCTCTTGGTCTCTCTTTTGTAACACGTTATCAGCACAAGGCTTTAAAAAAAAAAAAAAGGGGGAAGAATACGATCCATCAGCAACCCACGCCCGGAGAGAGATAAACATCTCATTCCTTTTCTCTCTCACCCTGCATCGGGAACCGTGCAACAAGTGTTGTTTTTAGACAACTTATGTGTCAAAATCCAAGACGTGCAAAAGTAGTTGTCTTTAGACAACTTCAGTGTCAAAACCCGAGGAGCGTCACGTGCTATGTTTGTTTTCTTTTCATTATTATTATTTACCTCGAGTAGCGTGCAACAATAAATCACCCTTTACAACTTCTATTTCAAGTGCCAGGGAGTCAAAAAAATTTCTACCTTCCTCTCTTGCCTCGGGACACGCGCCAGGGATTTCAACTGCAGAAATTTTTTTTTGGACTGAGGTAAGTGGTATCCAAATTATAGTTCAAATCCAATCTATTAAAATGCATAAAAAAAAGTTTATGATTCTTATTTACTATAATTATAGTGTTTGTCTACTGTTCATCTTCTTGCATGATTACAAATCAGTTTTAATTTAATTTTATTAATACTATGAATAGATCACAAAATAGAACTGGAAGTTCTAGTCTGAACCTGAAGTTCACCGATATATGGACTAGCAGTCCTAGAAGTTGGAATACTGATATGAACCTGTAGATTCATATCCATAAATCAAAACCTGAAGTTTTTAATTCAAAAGTTCAAATAAATTATAAAGCCATGAAATTAAAATCAAAACCTGAAGTTTTTAATTCAAAAGTTCAAATAAATTATAAAGCCATGAAATTAAACCTGAAGTTTTGACAGAACCAGAAGTTCTGATCAATTGTTAGAACCAGAAGTTCTACTTCAAACCTGAAGATTTGATAGAACCAGAACTTCCGATCATTTGTTAGAACTAGAAGTTCTACTTCAAAGCTGAAGACTTGACAGAACCTGCAGTTCTAATTTCATGTATTATGAACCTGAAGTTCTAAATCAAGCCTGAAGTCTTGACAGAACCAGCAATTCTGATTCTCAAATTTGAGAACCTCATATAATAAATTTTCATTATGTTTCAAATTCCTTCCTTAATTACTTTTGATGTTAATATTATATTATTTTTTATTGATTATCTGTACACGGTTAACTCAATATATATTTCCTATTACAGTTCTTGCAAGATGTCAAATTTGGCTAAAATTGACTTTAAAGCACTCAACATAAATGGGGACAATTACTTATCTTGGCAATTGGATGCTGAAATCCACTTGCAATCCAAGAAACTAGGAGAGACCATAAAGGAAGTTAATAAGATGTCCCCAAAGGAAAAGGTGTTAGCCCTCATCTTCCTGCGCCATCACATACATGAATACCTTACTGAGGAAGACCCAGCAGGCCTATGGAAATTCCGGAAGGATAGGTATGATCACCAGAAGATGGTCATACTACCAGCTGCCCAGAATGACTGGTTAAATCTGAGGTTGCAGGATTATAAAACCGTATCTGAATACAACTCTGCTCTCTTCAATATTGTTTCCCGATTAAAAATATGTGGTGAAAAGGTTTCGGAAGAGCAGATGTAGGAGAAAACGTTATCAACTTTTCATGCCTCGAACGTGCTCCTGCAGCAGTAGTATCGAGAACGACGTTTCTCCAAATATTCAAAACTTATTTCCTGTCTCCTAGTCGCTGAACAGAATTGCATGGTATTAATGAAAAATCACAACTCCAGACCAACTGGATCTTTGGCAGTTCCTGAAGCAAATGACAGTATTAGCTCAAACAGAGGTAGAGGAAGGGGGAATGGAAGACATAACTCCTCCAGACGAGGTGGTTTTAAAGGTCCCCCTCCAAAATTCAAAAATCACCAGAAGTGGTCTGCCCCTCAGCGTAAGAGCAACCAGAATCCACCGGCTAATCTTACCCACCATCCTGATGACACGTGCCACAGATGTGGAAGAAGTGGGCATTGGTCACGCATTTGCCGTGCACCAAAGGAAGTGGCAAAACGATACAAAGCATACAGGGCCTCTATTCATTTAACAGAGACAAATGATCTAGAAGACTGGAATTTGAATGCAATGACACCAGAGATGCCTCCACTTGACATTACAAACTTGGAAACTCGACACTTCTTTGAGGATGGGGACAGCCAACCTCTGAATAATGAGGCATTTAACACTCACGTGGGAGCACCCCCTGGCATGGTCTAGAAGACCAATAATTCTTTGAACTTTTATAAACTTAATTTTCTTTTAGTTCATTTAAGATGCATGTTTCTTAGACTTTTCCTTTATGATGGGGATCTTTAGTTTTTCAATAATGTCCTAATTTATGGTGAATGGTTTAATTATTTCAATTTTATCATGTGATTGCATAGTTATATTGATTTATTATTTAAGCTATGAATCATGGAACCGAGGACAATTTATGTTTGGTAGATAGTGCCATAACACACACCATTCTGAAAATATAAGAAATTTTTCTCAAAATTGTTGTTCATTCCACGAAAGGTATCCACCATAACTAGACCTGTGCAAATAATTGAAGACTCCGGAAGAGCCCATATGATGAGATAATATTCCCGCCGTTAGGGGGAGAAAAGATAGTTCCTGAAGAACATATTGTTCCTATAGAACAACCCGTTCCTGAAGAACGGCATGGAATACTTTCAGTCTGTCTCATCTAGACCCACGTACTTCACAATGTGAAAATGAAGTACGCAAGAAGTGTGGCAGCCTTATAGGTTTAAAGAACTCAGCTCCGCGGAAAAGGAGAAATGAACAATCATCATCATGTCCACCTAAAGAGGCACGTAACCATCCTGAAAAGGCTCCTCTCGAAAAGGCACGTAACCCTCTCGAAGAGGCACATAACCCTCCTGAAGAGATTCCTCCTGAAGAGGCAAGTAAAGCTCCTGAAGAGGTTCCTCCCGAAGAGACACTCAACACTCTTGAAGAGGTTCCTCCCGAAGAAGCACATAATGCTCCTGAAGAGGTTATGGTAAAATCCGTTCTCTCTAGAATAATGAAAGTCCCTGGTGAGACTCTGAAAGCGCCTGAAGAGGCACCGGTACCGGTTAATGAAGAGATCTCTATACTTTACAAATTATTCAAGAGAGAGATGGAATATAAATGATGATGATGATTGGGACATAGAACCACATTCTATAAACCCCGGAAGGATTTCCTTTGCCTGAAGCAAAGCCAAGGAATACGTACTCAATCCAATTAAGGCATTGAATTAGTATACTACTGATTTATGAATATTTTATTCTTATGATCATAGAAATTTCAGTTTTGTAGAATATGCAGATTCAGGTTATCTCTCTGATCCTTACAAGGGTCGATCATAGACAGGTTACGTGTTTCTTAATGGTAATGACGCCATTTCTTGGCGTTCTACTAAACAGACTTTGGTAGCTACCTCCTCTAACCATGCTGAGATTTTGGCTCTTTATGAAGCCAGCAGGGAATGTGTATGGCTAAAATCTTTGATTCAGCATGTCCGTAGTTCTTGTCAATTACCATCTATTGCAGGTATCCCGGATATTATCTATGAAGATAATGAAGCATACATAAAACAGATTTGAGAAGGTTTCATTAAAGGAGACAAGACTAAGCATATAGCACCGAAGTTCTTATTCACTCATGAACTTCAGAAGAACAATGAAATTGAAGTCCAGCAAGTTTGTCTGTTTATCAAATCTTTGCTAAAATCAATATTCCAGAAGTTTGTATATGAGATTGGCATGCGTAGAGTGTAGAAGATAACAGGCCTTTTTAAAATAGGCCCTGGTCCATCCAGGCCCATGTATAATCTTTCTTTGTTTAGATTGTATCAATTAGATCAATTAGCTTTATTCTCTCCCTGTATAGCTGATTTCTTTCCTCTTCTTTCTTTGTATAGATTAGGAGATATTCTTTGATTATTCTAATTTGTATACTTAGCTTGTTTAGAGCCTTAATTGAGGCACAATCTAATTATAAATACAAACAGTCGATCCTCCATTGAGGTACGACCTTCTCCCACATTGTTCTGTGCTCCTTCTTCTTCTCTTCCACATAATCTCACATGGTATCAGAGCCTTAATTGCCTTCTCTCTTTGATTCAGTCACTTGGATCTTCTTCCTGGAGTGTCTGATCATCCCTAATAGTGTCTGATCATCCCTGATCAAGACGTGGCCCACTTCGGATCATTTTCAACATCTCTCACGATCACCTCCATCTTGGTCGACCAGCATCACTGGTATTTATGAGCATTTTTTCTGGATTTTTTCTCCCATCAGAGGTAAGGTTTCCAGCAACATTTGTGATATTACTATTTCTTGCCTCTGTTTTCATCAAAACCGTCCAAATTTGTGGATTTTGATCCGATTTGAGTGAAACTTTGGCCTGGAGTTGCGAAAATAACTCATCCTTCCATTCCATACCCCTGATCGGGCCGCGATCAACTACTCAGATCTCACAAGGAGATCGACTGACTGTCGAACCATGTCGACATGACGTATTCACGTCAGTTTGCCGCTGTTCTTCTCTTTTATCACTATGGCCCACCTGTGATGATCACAAAATTAACAACGATCATTCCCAACTTGGTTGACTGATTATTCTGGGAATTGTAGTGATTTTTTCTGGATTTTTGGCATCATCTTTGTGGTAGTTTTCACCTCTTCTTCATCCGACTATTTTCTCAGAAGGTTTTCATCAGATCCGTCCAGTATTGCGGATTTTCATTAGATTTGTATGAAACTTGATCTGAAAGTCACTCAGAAGTATCAATCAGAGGTCTGTGTTCCTTGATCAAAGATTTGATCACTTTGTGGGCCCCACGTGTTCACTCCAGTAGCCAAAAAGGGGTCGTTAGCCTATTTTATACCATTTTTTTTTCCTGTTTTGGGTTCTTCTGCTCCAGCAACAGATCTGAACCATATTTCAGATTTCTTTGGCTGTTTCTTTACATCTGATTGCTGTCCCATCCTCCCTTTTCTCTTTCTGGGCGTGGCTAAGTGCAGATCAGTTTCTTTCTGCGTGGTTGAGTGAAGAACAGCAGTACTGCTTGCTGTTTTCTGGCTTATCTTTTCCTGGTTGAGTACAGAACACCACTACTGCTTGCTGACTTTCTGGTTTATCTTTTCTTGTGACTCTTTCTCCTGTTTTGTGATCATGGAAAAATATGATGTTATCCCTGTTAAGTTTAATGGGCAAAATTATATGGCCTGGTCCTTCCATTTGAAAAACTTTGTCGAAGGACAAGGGCTCTTTGCTTATCTTGATGGAACAGTAACTAAGCCTCCTACTTCAAGTACATCGGATTCCAAAGCCTTAGCCACCTGGTCCAAGGAAAATGCTAAAGTAATTACTTGGATACTCAACTCTATTGATTCCTCCTTGGCCGTGGCTCTTCAAGCCTATACTACAGCAGCAGATATGTGGGCTCATCTTAAGAAGATCTACCATCAAACCAACAAAGCCCGGAAATTTCACTTGGATAGTGAAATTGCAAAATTTACTCAAGGGGATAGATCGGTGCAAGAATACTTTAATGGCTTCCTCACCTTATGGACTGAACGAGACTCCATGTTGATTCAGACAGTCTCTACTGGTTTTCTCTCCGAGGCTCTTAAACTTCAAGAGGAAACTCACATTAGCCAATTCCTTATGAATCTACGGCCAGAATTTGAATCAGTTCGGTCTGCCCTCATGAACCGAGAACAGTCTGCTAATCTTGATACCTGCTTTCAAGAAGTACTACGCGAAGAACTTCGTCTCATCTCCCAGCGGACTATTCTTGAAGAACCGAAGGCTCTCCTTGCACCCCTTCCAGCTGACTCTGCTCTTCTGGCAAACCCCAATCTGAAGCTCACTCAATGCTATGAATGCAAAGGATTTGGTCATATTGCCAAGAATTGCCGCAAGAAGTTGGTTTGCCGCTACTGCAAGAGGTCTGGTCATCTTATTGATGACTGCCGGAGCCTCCAGCGACGGAATGAGGGGCAGCCTAAGAAGCCTCCCGTCAATCTGCCAAGACAGAATATTCCTTCAGCATTCCAGGCTCAAGCACCATCATCTGATGCAGGCAGCACTTCATCTGGGGCCGTATCCATGACTCCTACTCAAATTCAAGAACTGATTCGGAGCACGGTTACTTCTGCATATGCATCTATGGGCATATCTGGTGGTCGGTATCAAACTCACTTTCATATAGCATCTCCTGCTGTTCATTCATCTGCTTATCTTTCTTCCCCTATTACCTCTTCCACATGGTTTTTAGATTCAGGAGCCTCCAATCACATGACATCTGTAGAACATAGCTTTACAGATTCCCACCCTTATCTTGGAAATGAGAAAATAACCACTGCTAATGGTGATCAACTTCTCATTTTAGGAGTTGGTACCATTACTTTATCTAGTGTTTCTGGCCAGTCCATCACTCTTCCCAAAGTTTACTTTGTTCCCAACTTATCAGTCAATCTTCTTTCTGTAGGACAACTTATAGATGATGGCTATCTTGTTCACTTTTCTTCCTCTGGTTGTGTTATACAGGTGCGACAAACTGGGAAGGTGATCGCGACGGGGAGTAAACATGGGCGCCTATTCTTGCTAGATACTGGACATCAATCTTTCTTTACTTCTTCTCCTAATTTCAATAAATTGTGGACTGTTTGGCATAAACGTCTTGGTCATGTGAACAATGCAAATTTGCTTTCCCTGTTTAAATTTGGTTATTTGGATTCTACTATGGATAATAAAATGCTGTCTTCTTTATCTCAATCTAAGTGTGAAACTTGTTGCTTAAGTAAAAGTCATATTTTGCCTTTTCCTATTCATAATGCTCGTGCCTTGGCATCATTTGACATCATTCATTCAGACGTTTGGGGAATTGCTCCTACCTTGAGTAGGACTGGATTTAAATACTATGTGACTTTTATTGATGACCATTCTCGTCATACTTGGATTTACTTTATGCGCATGAAATCTGAAGTCTTCTCCATCTTTCAAACATTTTATAACATGGTCCAAACCCAATTTCAGAAAGCAATAAAAATTCTTAGATCAGATTCTGGTGGAGAATACATGTCTCATGAATTCTCTGCCTTCCTTTCTGATAAAGGAATTATACACCAAAAATCTTGTCCACATACTCCTCAGCAAAATGGGGTTGCGGAAAGAAAGAACAGACATATTCTTGAAACTGTTCGTACTTTGTTGATTGCATCCTTAGTTCCTCCTAAGTTTTGGTGTGATGCTGCACAGACTGCTGTGTATCTTATCAACCGACTTCCTAGCTCTGTTCTAGGCAAGACTACTCCTTACGGAGTTCTCTTTGGTCAAACTCCTTCATACTCTCACTTACGTGTTTTTGGTTGCCTGTGTTTTGTTCATCTTCCTCCTACTGAGCGCACAAAGTTATCTCCACAAGCTGCTAAATGCATTTTTTTAGGTTACAGTAATGAACACAAAGGTTTTTTGTGTTATGATCAATTGGAAAAACGCATGCGCATCTCTCGTAATGTTATTTTCTTGGAAAATATTCCCTTCTTTTCTTTACATTTGGATAGTCATCCTATTGCTGTCTCCTATCTGCCACAATTCTCAGAGTCTACTTCTCCATCACCTCCTCTCAAAGTCTATGTACGGCGGAACAAGGTCTCTCCTCTGGCGACTCCCTCTCCTGATCCTCTCCCAGCGCCGCATACTGAGTCTTCAGGTAATGATAATTCTTCTAGCACCATTTCTCTGCGACGATCTAGTCGTCTTTCTGTTGCCCCTAACCGCTATGGATTTCCTGCTCTTCTTACTTCCTTGGATAGTACGCCTATACCCACCTCATATTCACAGGCCTCAAAGATTGCTTACTGGCAGGATGCTATGACTGAGGAATTAGTTGCTCTTGAAGCAAACCAAACATGGGAATTGGTACCGGCCCCGGATGGAGCCTCTGTGATTGGCAGCAAATGGATATACTCCATCAAAGTTCATGCTGATGGGACTCTTGATCGCTACAAAGCCAGATTGGTTGCACAGGGTTATAAGCAGGAATATGGAATTGACTATGAGGAAACATTTGCTCCAGTGGCGAAAATGACCACAGTTCGTACTCTTCTTTGTGTCGCGGCAGCCCGCAATTGGCCTCTATGGCAAATGGACGTCAAGAATGCTTTTTTACATGGGGACTTGCGAGAGACTGTTTATTTAAAACCTCCTCCAGGTTATGCTTGTCCTCCAAAGCATGTGTGCAAATTGAAGAAAGCTCTTTATGGACTTAAACAAGCTCCCAGGGCTTGGTTCGATAAGTTCCGGGCAGCAATCCTTCAGGCCGGATTTCGTCAAAGTCACTCTGATAGTTCCCTCTTTCTGCGATGGACATCGGAGGGCTACACATTCCTCTTAGTCTATGTTGATGATATGATTATCAGTGGTAATGATAATGCAGGCATTACTGATCTCAAACACCACCTTACTCGCCACTTCAGAATGAAGGATCTTGGTCCTCTCACCTACTTTCTGGGGCTTGAGTTTATGCGTAACAAATCAGGCATTAGGGTTCTTCAGCGCAAATATGCGACAGATTTGATCACATCGGCCAGGCTTGATGATGCTCTCCCTTTTGATACGCCTCTGGAATTGAACAGCAAAATCAGTTCTGCTGATGGCACTCCCCTGGATGATCCATCTGTTTTCCGGCGGATCGTTGGTAGTTTGCTCTACCTAACTATGACTCGGCCGGATATTTCTCATGCAGTTCATACGGTTAGCCAATTTGTTAGCAATCCCCACAAACCACATCTTGCTGCTGCGTTACGCATCCTTCGCTATGTTAAAGGAACTCTTCATCATGGCCTCTTCTTCCCTTCTAATACTTCTCTGCAATTATCAGCTTATGCTGATGCTGACTGGGCTGGCTGTCCGGACTCTCGGAGGTCTACCACTGGCTGGTGTATGTTTCTTGGAAAATCTCTGATTTCATGGAAGTGCAAGAAGCAAACCACCGTATCAAAGTCTTCTGCTGAGGCAGAATATCGGGCGATGTCATCCGCCAGTGCTGAAATTATCTGGCTCCGACGCCTTCTGTGTGAATTCGGTGTTATTGTTGCTCGTTCCACCCCTCTCCATGGGGACAATACCAGTGCTACCAGAATTGCCAACAACCCAGTTTTCCATGAAAGAACAAAGCACATTGAGATTGACTGTCACTTCATCCGTCAACATGTTGTTACTGAGAAGATAACTCTGCCTCATGTTTCTTCGTTTAACCAGTTGGCGGATATCTTCACCAAAGCTCTTCCCAAACTGCGTCATCAAGATCTAACTAGCAAATTGATGTTTTCAGCCTTACCACATCAATTTGAGGGGGAGTGTAGAAGATAACAGGCCTTTTTAAAATAGGCCCTGGTCCATCCAGGCCCATGTATAATCTTTCTTTGTTTAGATTGTATCAATTAGATCAATTAGCTTTATTCTCTCCCTGTATAGCTGATTTCTTTCCTCTTCTTTCTTTGTATAGATTAGGAGATATTCTTTGATTATTCTAATTTGTATACTTAGCTTGTTTAGAGCCTTAATTGAGGCACAATCTAATTATAAATACAAACAGTCGATCCTCCATTGAGGTACGACCTTCTCCCACATTGTTCTGTGCTCCTTCTTCTTCTCTTCCACATAATCTCACATAGAGTTCATCATCAAACCATGTAAATGGTTGCTATCATCAGGGGGAGTGGTTTATCATGGAGCATCCTGAAGCATGCTACCCAGGACATTTGTGCGCTATGCTCTTTTTCCTTTTCTAGGTTTTATCTCACTGGGTTTTCCTAGTTAAGGTTTTAACGAGGCAGCATTATGCACGTCTAACACCAGTTCAATGATCTTAAAGAATGCTGTACTCTTTTTCCCTTTGCTTTGGTTTTTCCCACTGGGTTTTCCTTAGCAAGGTTTTTTTAATGAGGCGACTGTCATTGAATGGTGGTCATCCAAGGGGGAGTGTTATAACATATGGATCTTGAGTGGATGCCCACTTAAGATGAGTTAGGGTTAGAATTAGAGTTCCTCTCTTATGAGGTTACTTTGCCTATAAATAGGCTCTCTCTCTTTGTACTTACACAGTTAATGAGATAACAGAAAGGCTCTCCCTTTTTCCTCTAATCTTCTTTCTCTTGGTCTCTCTTTTGTAACAATGATCTTAATATAAAGAATCAAAGATAAATCGGGCCAAGTGCTCAGGCCTGACATGGCTAGTTCTTGGGCTTGGTCCTTCACAATAAGCCTACATCTATGGTCCTAAGTTACAGTCAGCCCTTAAAAATGATACAATGCGGCGTCGCATCACGGTTTTGCACCCATTACGGTCCGTTGCAGCATGAGTTGTTTTCGACCCCAGAAAAACTTGAAATATTATTGACAGAGTCCAGATTTGATACAATCAGAATGCTAGGGCCCAAATAACCAAAACCAGAAAATCGCTACAGCAACTAGAGTTGTGTGCAGGTAATGAGCTGAAAATCCAGAATTAAAATAAGTGCAAGGAACAACGCAATAAATCCCAATACCGACCTTAAAGCCTTCTCAATCCTCTTAGTATCCGCACAACACACAAGGGAGAGGTAAAAGAAAACACAATGTCGTGTTTTTATGTAAAAAATAAACTAGGGAACATGTAATGTCTGATAAAATTGGCTACTGCTTGCATATATAATGCAGAAAACAATTCATAAACCCTAGAATTCTTTCCTAGATTAATCTCCTACTATCAGTAGAATCCTTATTAAGAGTTTCCTACTCAAACATGCAAGAATGGAAAGAAATAATAAGAAATTTGCAGATTTCCTAAAATCTAGGCAACTTTGACGTTTAACAATTGATTTGTCGTGGGGTCCACATGGCCCATTCTTTGATCAATCAAGTCCAGCGATCAGACGAGGGAGACCGGGCAACCTTAGGGGTGTCTTCTCTTCTTGGATTAGGTCACTTTCGGCCCATTAACTGAGACTTCAAAATCCAGCATGAGAGGCCTCTTTTAGTCTTCAGAACTTATGGAATTTGCAAATAGCCCTATTATGTTTCTGAATTCTCCAAAAAGTCCCTGAAACATATTTTAAGCTGAAATATAGACTGTTTGGGGTCCAATGGCCGATTAAAATTTGTTAAGACCATTGTGGGCCCTCTTGGGATGCTTGCTTTGTTCCAAGTAGGCTTCGACTAATGCAAAAAACTTGATCAACATTGAACTCTTCATCAAATATCCAAAAAATCCAGAATATTGGATGGAAAGGAATGTCTTTTTTTCATTAGTACATGCTATAAACCAAAATATTTGGTTCCGCAAAGTCGTAATATCCCATATTGTTGTCATGTCAAAATTTGTTCAAAGTTTGTTTAAGTTTAATGATAGAATTACATGTGTATGCTAAAAGTACTAGACTCAAAATCACTAAATCTAAGAGAAACTGAGAGTTTACAGCATGGATCGGCTGAGTTCGAGTCAACTCAAACTTGGCCATGACCGAGTCGGTTCTACAATGACTCGGTCTCAACTCGCTGTACATGCAGCATAAAGTAAAATAAAACAAAAACAAAAGGGGCTTATTTATAAAATCACTTTAAATAGAAGGAGGAGAGAGAGAGAAGAGTATAAAGGGAAAAAAAAATTAGGGTTTTGGGCCTGTAGCAGAAAGAGGTGAGAGAGGCAGCTGTTGATCTGCATCGTGCTGCTGATCTGGGCTGCGCTACTGCTGCTTCTCTGATCTGGGCTGCCTCTTTTCCTGCTGCTGTTGCCGCTTTTCTTGCTCCTGTCCTGCAGCTACTGTTGTTGTTCTTACTACAGTTGCCAGTTGAGCTAGGTACCTATGCTTCTCCTCACTTCATCTTCATCTTCTTCTTCTTTTTCTTTTTTTCCCTTCTCTTCCTCGATGCTCCTCTCTTCTTCATCTTTTTCTTTTTCCCTTCTCTTCCTCGATGCTCTTCTACTTCTTCTATTCCTCTGTTTTTCCACTTCAACTCCTTTACTGGATTTTTTTTCCCTACTCCACAAGTCGGTTGGGGCCTAGAAGTGAGGTCAGTAATCGACTAGGGCTGGGGCTAGGACTAGGGTTCCCTTCATTTAATTTTTTCTAAATTTTATAGGCAGTGACACAACTCGGCCGAGTCCCAGCAGAGCGAGTCGAATTGGACTTGGCCCTGGCCGAGTCGGGTCCCAAGTCTGATTTTTAAAAGATTGGTTCAACCAAATCTAGCTCAATGTGAGGCCTTGGTTGCATTTATTTCACCTTTTGGTTTTTAAAAAGATTCATATATAGGGTAAAAGTCATGAAAATTTTAAAAGAAAAAAAAAACGCAAGCGCTCAAAACTTCGAAGATTTGCTTCAAAACTCTAGATCCAACATGTTCCCATAATTTCTAACAAATTTTGACAAAGAAACTTGAAAAAAATATGAAAAACAAACTCAAAATTCTTTCCTAAAGTCACTTGGTTGAGTTCTTCGGCTCTGTAGCAATGAAAATCCACTCAAATCTTCAGATTTTGATGAGAATTGGTGAAAACAAAAGTTGGGGAAGACAAAATAGGTTCTCTTGTTGCTTAGATTGAGCATGGAGTGAAAGAGAATGAAAAGAAGGAAAGGAATGGTTTTAGTGTTTGTCAGCTGAAATAGGTGTGATATTTTACAATACAGATCGATATTTAGAAAATATCAGCTGCAATATTGATCTCGACCAATATTTTCAAATATTGGCCGACGGACTGATATTTTAGGGATATTTTGCTCATCTGCTACCGAGAACGATATGCATTAAAATGCCGGTTCGGTAGCGGCTGATACCTATTTGTATGATAGCAACCAATATTTTAAACCATGCCTGCATCAACTAGGCCTATAGGACATTGTGGGAACTTTCTAAACTCCAAGACAAACTTCTTTTATCATAATTGCAACATTGGTTAAACACACGGAAAGATAGAACAGAAGAATCTGTTGGAAAGTCTGCTTACCCAGGAGCAGAAACATAAATGAAGGGCTCAGCAAATATGCAAATGACAGCACCCAATGCACCTCCAACCTGCTTAGAAGAATTCCTGCTAATATTTGGAGACTGGCAGTTGGTGAATAATAAAAGAAGTTCACACACATACCAGGAACATTACAGTGCTTGCACCTTGAATCAGATGCCTCCATCTTTCTTTTGGATGCTTACTGTTTCAGTCATGAATAGTTCACAGCATAACTAAAAGAAAACAGATGATAAATCGCTAGTTTTGAGTTTAATAGTGCATTGAGAATGGAGAATGGTGTCTCCTTGTTTTGGGCATTTTCTACTTGCATAATTTCCAAAATCAGAAGATACTCTATTCCAAAATTGCTAGGAGCACAATTCAGTTCACGCCATTGATCAGTAAATGAAATCTGTTACTGTTCTTATCAATGTAGTTCTACTACATGCAAAAACAAAAATGATTTCTCAAAGCCATCAAATGGGCATTTTATAATACACATAAAGTCCTGCATTGTGAATGGAGAAAGTTGTCTCCTGGATTTGGGGATTTCATACTTGTGCAATTTCCAAAATCAGGTGACAATTCTCTGGTAAAAAATAGACAATGTAAAGTACCTAAGAAACTTTGTATACTGCAATAGACTACCATTTTTATTTTTTTTTAAGTAACGATGATATATATTAAAATGAGAAGATAGTACAAAGAATGCAATAGACTACATCAGTCTGATATTTTGTCATGTAATCTGGAAAGATAGGATTGTATACCATATAGATAGCTAATTAGCCATACATTCTTTATGACCAATGTCACCAATCAGAAGAGACAGTACTGTCACCTTGACTCAATTTTCCATCATAAGAGATTGCTTCTAGTTGGTTTTCTTGGTATCTGAATCGTAGCTTTCTGGATTAATCAGTTGTGCAGTAGCTGTCGCCATACATTATAGTTTGGTTTAGGTGGGGCTCAGATGGCATGTGGACAATGTTCAGCTGCAGCACATCCTTGATTGATAATGAAGATATGTCCATTCCAAGCCTCTTAAGACTCTTTCTCCGGCTCTGGCAGCAACTACACTCACCACTGCTGTATATATATACGTGGATCAACCACCTTTTCAGGGATTTGTCAGCATTACTTCCTGAATCTTTCTGCTCTGAGAGGTAAACAATTTGCCCTCTCTACATTTTTGGCATCCTTCCAAGTCTTTTTCATATAGACAGTAGATCTTTGGATTTTGGTGTTTTCATCATGAACCCTCAGTAGAAGGCATGCTTTTTATATTCCAATATGTCGATGAGAACTGATTTGAGAAAAGAATCAACCTAAAGATGAATCTTTGAATATATTGGTAAAATATCTCGCCAGCTGAGGCAATCATTTTGTGCTGGTTTTTCCTGGGAAGCTTTTCTGCAATCTCAAAAATCAACTTTCAGATATTTTAAATGTGAAACTGATCTTGGGTGATAGTAGTTATTTTTTGGTCCCTATTGGACTACCATAGGACAGGTTTTTGGCTGTATCTTGCCTGCATTCGATATCCGACTAATCAATTCCAAATTCATCCCTGGTTTTTTTACATCTGAATTTGACAGTATTACCCCTGATTTCTTGGTTGAGATTGTTGTAGAAAGGGTCAGTAACGCTCTTAAGCCCAATCCACTTAAGGGCCACTTTTAACATTGTGTAGTAGTCAACATGGTAAAGTTACCATTCATAGAATATACTGGTAGCTCTATATTTTGCTATACTTAGACAGTAGAATAATTGTAATTAGTATTTGATTCTTGATTGTAGCCTTGATTGGCACTCTCCGTTTCCACAGCTATAAATGTATTAGTCGATCCACAGGATGGATACGACCAATTCTCTAGTTCTCTCCATTTTATTCATTCACCTGCTCTATACTGAATAACTGGTTCGCCATCTTCTACTGCTCTAAATCTATAAGATAGTCTTCACTATGACTTTCAATGTACACCAGGACTTCAGGTCATGGTAGAATTGGGCCCATCTCATGCAAATGCTCTAAAGGAGATGATGATCCCCATATCATTCGAATTACTTCTTAGTAATTAGTTGCATTTCAGTTTCCTAGATTAGTTTGATATTCATTTGATTACAACTTCTAGAGAATTTTCTTTTCAAAGAAAAAAAAAGTATTATTTAATATTTGGTTTAATGAATTAGACTTAATATTGCTAATTCTTAATTATGTTATTAATGTTAATTAATTGTGCTTAGTGGCTAATTAAATGTGTTTCGATGCTAATTGATTAGTGTTGTGGGTTAGGATAGTGTTCCATGAGTCTCGGGAAGTTTCGAGAGTAATTGAACCTGGTTTAGTGTCCCAGAGGACCCACCTGTATTTCAGTGTAAAACATAGTGGTATTTTGGGAATTTCAGAAAAATGTCCTTTTGGGTTCAGTGAGTAGATAAAACTATCCCGAACAACTTTCGTGTTCAACCTGTGGTCATTCAATGCCCCGTAACCCTTTCTTTTTGCAATTTTGTGCATTAGCCAAGACAAAGTCGTCATTTTCATAAAAGTTGAGTTTTCTCTCAGGACGTCAAAATATGTCGTTCTTGGGCTCGTTGGAAAGATAATTTATTTTCAAAGAACTTTTATTCTTGGCCCGAGATCATCCGAGGTTCGGAAAGCCTCCGGTTTTGCAAATTTCAATGCATTAAGTGGTGGGGCCCACATCTCATCCCACTATAAGGCCGGACCCCTTTCCTCTATTCTTCTTCTTCTCCTCTCGATTCCCCTCAGCTAAACAGCCAGCCACAGCGGCTCCACTAGGCAGGTTGGCTTGCTTCCTTCATTTCTCCCTCGTTTTTCACCAAATCGCATCAAACCACTTCCAATCTTCTCCATTCTTCCTGTTCCTCCCTCAAGGACTCACACCTCCCAGCCCCTTTGATCTCCGATTCTAACTTGAGGCAGCTCTCTACCTTGTAGGTTTTCTTGGTTAGAGCACTTCGAGGTAAGGACTCCTGACGCAATTTAGCCACAAAACCGAACATGCAAGTTCTATCTTCTTGTATTTCATAGATTTTGATTTTCATGGGTTTTGGTATAGGGAAATTGGGGATTTTTGTGGGAAGTTGATTCCAGTGACTTTGAGAGCATCCTAGGGTGTTTGGGAGCTAGGAAAACTCAAGGCGAGTGCCCAATGTGAAGATCCTAACAAGCATGCTTCAATTTAGTTCAAATTGTATTATATTCAATGCTAGTTTTTCCCTTTTTGTTAAGCTCATGTTGGTAATGAAAATTAGAAGTTTATGCTAGAAAATGGAGCCCCAAACCTATATACTAATAGCCCTAAAAAATGACCTCAAAGTGGGGAAGAGAAAACCGCAAAACAGCCCCAAACTCAACCCCTATTAGTGTTAACTCAAGAAACTAGTACTCAACCATCTAGTTGTGGGTTGCTTGGTTTTGCCGCACAGAAATCTATCAAAATCTTGTGATTCGTTGGAGTTTTAGTGGAAAGGGTGGTTGGGGGGAGCTCAAGCAGCCTCTCACGTTGTCGTGATTGTGTTTTGAAAGGAGGAAATGGAAGAGAAGAGGAAGAAATAGGGTTTTAACCAAAAAGTGGGCTATCGGCCGATATTTTCAAAATATCCGCCGATATCATGGCGATATTTTGTATTACGCAATCTTGGTACCGATATTTGCAAAATATCGTCGTGGTAACTGGTAAGGACCAATATCAGTTCATATCAGCCGATATGTTGAACCATAACTGACAACCTATACAATCCTCCAATGACTTAGATTACAAAGTGTTTCTTAGCTTCTTTGATTTCTACTTTTCCTCCTTTTTGAAATCTCATGTTTCTATTCTCCAGTTCCTATTTTCCCTCCTTTCTAAAATTTCTCTTCTTTCCAAAATTCTTTTCTTCCTAAATCAAGGGCTAAGGGAGAAAATTTTACTTGAGGTTGGTGTGGGGAGGGTGGGCATGATGTGTCAATTTTTTTTTCAAGGGACATTATGTAAACTTTAAATGAAATTTTCAAACCCCAACCCCCTAAGCCCAAAAAAAAAATGTGGAGATTTCATCTTGTTGAGTTGTTTAGAAAGTAGCCTCCACCAAACTCACTTTCCACGAAAATACTTTCGCTTCTCTACCCCTTCTAAATAATTTTTTTTCCAAAAAAATCCCTTTCTAGTTGATCTTTTCCATTAAAGCACTTGATAATCATAAGTATACTAGGTTAGAAATTTGAGTATTATTTGTATAGCTTGGATTAAAACTCCACCATTATAAAATGTAGGAGAGCGAGCGAGAGAGAGAGCGAGAGAGAAAGAGAGAGAGAGAGTTAAACATTGATTGAATATTAAGAGAGTTGGATCTCTCATCTGCAAGGACATGGTTCCATTTCTTTACACCTAATGAGAGGAATAATAACTGAGGAACTGATAGAAAAGAACAAATATCACATAGAAGGAAACACAATTACAACAGCGAACAAATACAAGGTCAGTAGCTTGATTTGTCATGAGAATGCACCATTCAAAAAAAAAATCATCATGAGAATGCACAACCTCAAAGCAGTCGCCATTGTTATATGAATTGGACCATTCACACCTGCACAGATTTTAAATCAATCCTATTGGAGAACTTGAAAGGTTATTATTTTTATAAATTGGATTAAAAAAAAAAACAATCTGGAGCCATTCTAAAATTATTTGATAAAGAATCATTTCCATCAAAAGCATTAGTTTATTTTCTGTATAAACAACCAGAATCCAGTGTAAAATTTTAGTCTTTGGCCAATGGGATGGCCTCAATTAGAGAATTCTGAGTAGAGATTCAAATTTGTCTTCACCTATAAAAAAATAAAATAAAATAAAATAAAAATAAAAAAAGAAGCCACTCAATCTACTCAACAATTGTGCTACCCAGTAAACACACCACATCATTCAGCAACATTTATATCTAATTTATATATCTCTGACGTATTTCAGTTCTCATAGATGCATTTGTAAGTGGAAACATGTTTAACTGGAATAGACTATTACAGTAAGTTTTCATATGAAATTTTTTTTTTTTTTTCAGTTAATGGGACTTAAACTTGCAATCTCATGGTTGTGACAATGCTATGGGCTCATCTTTTTTTATGAAAAATATTAGCACTAGAAAGAAACATATACCATGCAAGGGAACATCATCATCAACAACAGTAACAATCACAGGTCACAACAATAAGAAAAATAGGAGGCATTCATAATAGCAGCAATGAATAATGATGGTAGAGCTCGCTCAAATGGTGAGATATAAATTATGCCAAGAAATGATGAAAGTAAAGAGAGGGTGCGGCACCTTAGTGGACCACCTAATGATGATATAAGTAAGCCCTACTGACTTAATCATGTATGACCTACCAGATGCATACGAAGATCAGATAACTCAGAATGAAGGAATTGCCATAAGTTTGGAGCCATGAGGGCAAGTCCAACGAGGCTAAGGGTCTGAACCAAGCCCAGCATCAACATAGGTCGTAAACATGTCATAACCTGACCTGGAATCAACCTGGCCCAGACAAATTTCCAGCAATTCAGGGATGCCTCGTTCAACTGGGCCTTAATGGGCCCAAGTGCATGAAATAAACCCATCCCTAGGGTCACTCATAAGTGCCCATAGATCAGGTGGACCCTGCTTATTAGCTAGCTGATGGGCCATGTGGGCCCCACAGCCGTACAGGTAGCTGACAGTTTTTCTGCTTCTGATGGCAACCAAATATGAGTTGCTTAAATTCTAGTAGTTGTTTAAATTCACAAGGGACTTGTCTGGGTGAGAGGACTTGTTTAAATTCAAATCAGTGGTTGGAGTTGTTAAGGTCTTTGAGTCATTAAAAAGGAGATTGTAAGCAGGATCATCAACTCCAGGGATGTTTCAGCATATTGGCAAATATACAGCACTTTGTAGTTCTCTTTTCTTTTACGGCTGTGATTTTCTTCAATATTGAAGATTGCATGCATTTTTTCAGTTGATTTTCTTCTGGATTTGTGCAATGGAAAAGATCAAAGTGATTTTTTTTCCCGTGTGTTTGTGTGGTTGTGGTGGTGGTGAGCAAGGATCAAAATAGCGGATGCGGCGGGCGTAGCGGTCAGTGGTCAAAATGATACGTAGCGGGCGTTACGTAGTGGTTGCGGTGACACGTAACGGTGTGAATTTTTAAGTGGTCAAAAAAATTGAATATTGTATAACGGTCAATCTTGTGTTTTTCTAGTGATTTGAATCAATATAAGAGTAGAGACAACTTTAGTTAAGGCTATTGAGGAGGAGAAATAGGAAAAACAATGTTTAAAATTAAAAAATTTTAAAGTCATTCTCCATACATGATGCATGAATCAGATCATCAGTGAATTTGTAATATTAAACAAAATGTAGGTGGAACCAGCTACCTCTTCAATGAATTCATATATTCCAACTGTTGATGATGATAAATGTCGAAAGTTAGGAATGTTATTTAATACCATAGATGATGCGTTCAACTTCTATAATGCATATGCAAGAGATGATGCGGGCTTTAGTGTGAGAAAAAGCTCAAGGAAGACGAGAAATGATACGACGAAGCATGAAAATTTTGTTTATTGGAAGAGATTTGTTTGTTTGAAAGAAGGCCACCAAGCAGAGAAGTCCGGCTCTAATAAAGTAGGTGAAAGGCGTACTATGGAGACACTGGAAAATTGTAGTGCGGAATTCCAAATTAAAAGAAAGGGGGGGATTCAAGATTTTTTGGCCTGTAAGTTTGTCGCATAGCATACTCATATGTTAAGCACTCCCCACAAGCGTCATTTGCTACGGTCACACAAAAAAATCACTCCCGCAAAGAAAATTTTGATAAATACCTATCAAAGAGCTAATGTATTGACTGAAAATGCTATGGGAGTGTTTTAATTGTAGGCGAAATATAAGGTTCACTGAAACAGATTTGCGTAAACATAATAGAGATAAAAGGATCGATAAAAGTGGCAAAGATGGACAAATGGCATATGAGTATCTTGTTCATTGTAAAGAAACGAACCACTGTTTTAGTTTTTCAACAGAAAGAGATCCGGACAATCAGATAAAGCATATTTTTTTGGTCAGAGCATCTTTTCTAGAAGTCATATCGTGTATTTAGGGACGTGGTGTCATTTGACACAACGTATATGACAAAAAAGTATGACTTAAATCTTCGGTGCATTTACTCAAATTAATCAGCATGGCTAATCAGTTTTATTTGGATGTGGTCCTATTTCAAATGAAAATTTTGATACATTTGTGTGGTTGTTTACCAAATGGCTCAAAGCAATGTAAGCAGCAGCACCGAAGACATTCATAAATGATCAGGATCCGGTAATGACAAAGGCCATCCAACATGTTATGCCAAACACATGTCATAGACACTGTATTTGGCATATTATGGAAAAGTTTCCGTCGAAATTATGCGGCATTGCCATCAAGTAATGAAGATTTTTTCAAGGAAATACAAGATTGTGTATACAACTCAGTCACAAAGGAGCAATTTGAATTGGTATATGTGTTTGGGTTTGGGTATTTAGATGGACAGATGCTGCCATGAAATCAAAAGTGAGATCTGTCTTGTCTATTTTCATTGGTATATGTGTTTGGGTTTGGGTATTTAGATGGGCAGATGCTGCCATGAAATTTAGGTTGTCTATTTAGAGAGAAAAGAAGAGATGGGAAGGTATTGGAGAAAACAGAGCAGAAGCAAGAGAGATCTGGACATGTTACCTGAGAAGAGCGGCGGCGTCTCCAAAGAGGGTCGTCCTAGAGAAGAGGCTGGGTGGCATCTCTGAGGAGATGGATCTCTAGAAGTGAAGATAGGGTTCTGTTTTGAAATGTCATCCCACATTTTCAACTGCTTTTTGGAAGGGCGAAATTCAAAAACGTTTTTAGCAAGCTACGCAATGACAAAAGTGAAATGGCTGTGTCTGACTTCTTAAATGGTTTACCTGTTAGTGACTCCACGTAAGCTGTCCCTCACCAATTTGGTGAGGGATGGATGCACATGAATATTACCCATATTTATATCCACAAAGTTTCTACCCAGAGGCATCTCTTCTAATTTGCATGAGAGCAAGCATTCTTAGACCCTCGTTAAGTCTACTTGTTGTATGCCAATCTTTGAAGAGGGGAAGCAATCTTAGACCCTCGTGTAGCACACAAATATACCTGTTGGCATAGTTGACTTCTTGAAGTCTCAATATCTAACACAACACTCATATTCATGTCCAATTTTCGCACACTACACACATTAAGAGAGACTAAAGTAATTTATATAACGTAAAGTGCAAAGCATCACCATGATAAGGAAAAACTTCCTCCATATATGATTTAAGTACATTTCAACCATTCATGATATGAATCCAAGTGAATAAGTACTAAGCAAAACATAAGCAAGTCTATAACAAAGAAAATAACAAAAGTTTCAAGGAAACTAACCTCCTAAATGTGAAGCGAAATAACGGGGAAACACCGAAGCATGGCTGAGGAATGGATATCATGAATTAAGTAAAAAATCTGAGCATCTTAAAGTACAACAAATAAAAACAAGAACTCCACAAAAGCAATGAAACAATTACTCGCTAGACTAGGGCAATAAGTCTAAACCCAAATTCAGTTGGCAGGCCACATGTTCATATTGTGAAAATCTTGATCGTGACAGTATTGACAACTCACAACAGAAACTCACGACAGAAACTCAAATGCAATTGTATTGTAATTGCCTGTCTTCCTTTGTAGATTGTATCACAATATATAGGTATTACAATGCCTTAATTAAGGCTCCAAAAACAGAAAGCTAACTAATTACAATCAGTCTATCTAATTACAATCAATTTCTATTCTAAGTTAGGAAACCAAAAATCTTAATAGAGCAATTACAGCTGAATGGTATATTGACTAATTCCAACCACTTATTCTAGAAGTTGGGCCTGGACCCTGTGCTGGGCCTGCTGGGCCTGGACCCTGTGCTGGGCCTGCGGGCCTGTGCTTTAACATCCCCCCTCAAATTGATGCGGGAGAATCAACGAGCATCAATTTGCCTACCAAGAATTGATGGCGAGGTCGGGGAAGACCTTTAGTGAAAATGTCAGCCATTTGAAGTTCAGTGGAGACATGCGGAAGGCTGATGACACAGCGTTTAAGCTCATCACGGATGAAGTGACAATCAACCTCGATGTGTTTAGTGCGTTCATGAAAAATCGGATTCTCAGTAATCCGAATTGCACTGGTATTATCCGCATAGAGGGGAGTAGCACCATCTGCCGGAAAACCAATGTCAGAGAGTAGACCGCGGAGCCAAAGAATTTCGGAGCAGGCAGCAGACATGGCTCGGTATTCCGCTTCGGTAGAGGATTTGGAAACTGTGCCCTGTTTCTTGCATTTCCAGGAAATAAGACAATTACCCAAAAACATGCACCATCCTGTTGTTGATCGGCGAGTATCAGGACAACCAGCCCAATCAGCATCTGAATAAGCTTTGAGACAGAGAGGGTTGTTGGATGGAAAAAACAACCCACGAGTCGGTGCACGAATAAGGTACCGAATGATACGGCGAACAGCAGCCATATGAAGATGACGAGGAGCAGTCATGAACTGGCTCATTAGGTTCACCGCATAAGAGATATCAGGACGAGTAATCGTGAGATAAATCAAACTCCCGACCAACTGGCGATAAGTAGTTGGATCGGAAAGAAGATCACCCTCTTCGCGACTGAGTTTGACATGCAGTTCGACCGGCGTATCTACTGGAGCAGAAGCAGTAAGGCCAGCCAAGTCAATGAGATCAATAGTGTATTTGTGCTGATTGAGAAAGAGACCTGTAGATGTTTGATGTACTTCAAGACCAAGGAAATAGTGCAAGGGTCCGAGATCTTTCATGTGAAATGTCGCACTAAGAGAAGCTTGGAGTTCCTGAATCATTTGAGCATTAGGACCAGTAATAACTATGTCATCAACATAGACAAGCAGTATGGTGATCCCGGATGGAGCATGATGAAGAAACATAGAAGGATCATAGGGGCTCGGATGAAAATCTAAACGCAGAAGAGCAGCTTGAAATTTCTCAAACCAGGCACGAGGAGCTTGTTTCAACCCATAGAGAGAGCGACGAAGTTTGGCAACCATACCCGGTCTGGATGAGCATCCCTGAGGCAGACGCATATAAACATCTTCTTTTAGATCACCATGGAGAAACGCATTCTTGACATCCATTTGATATAGGGGCCAAGACTGGGATGCAGCAACAGCAAGAATTGTGCGGACAGTGGTCATTTTCGCAACTGGAGCAAATGTTTCGTCATAATCAACGCCATATTCCTGCCGATTTCCAAGAGCGACTAGGCGCGCCTTATATCGATCCAAGGTACCATCAGATTTTAGCTTGAGAGAGAAAACCCATTTACAGCCAATAGGTTTGACACCTATAGGAGCTGGCACAACATCCCATGTAAGATTTTTCTCCAACGCATCAAGTTCATCTTGCATAGCCTGGTTCCAACATTTGTCCTGCACAGCCTGAGAATAGGATTGAGGAATAGGAGAGGAGGACAAAGTTGCCATTAAGGAAGGATGGGAGAACCCATAGCGATCAGGGGGTACCGAAACGCGAGTGGAGCGACGCAATGGATGATTTGCAGAGGGACCAGGAACCTCAGGTGGACCGAATGTGGGAGGAAGATCGGGAGAGGAACCCCCTGGAGGCACAGCTGTAGTCCGCCTGTGATACACAAAATTAGGATTAAACCGAACAATAGATGTGTCATCAGAAAAACCAGGTAAGGAAACCAAAGAGGAGTTGTCAGGAGCATCAAGATGTTTTTGAAAGAATTACTCGTTTTCGAAAAAACACGACATTACGAGATGTACGAATGCGACGAATGTGTGGATCATAGCAAAGAAACCCTTTCTGGAAAGGTGCATATCCTAAAAAAACACACCGAGCAGATTGAGCAGTAAGTTTGGTCCGTTCAGATGGTGGCAAATGCACAAAGCAAACAGAACCAAAAATATGAAGATCATCATAAGATGGAGAGATCTTGTAGAGACGATAATATGGGCTTTGATTGTCAATAGAAGATGAAGGCATGCGGTTAATGAGATGAACCGCAGTAGCCAAAGCCTCAGTCCAAAAACGGGAAGGAACAGAAGATTCAAGGAGAAGGGATCGAGTGACATCAAGGAGATGTCGATTTTTCTTTTCAGCGATTCCATTCTGTTGTGGGGTATAAGGACACGTTCTTTGAGAAATAATTCCTTTTGTTTGCAAATATTGTTGAAAATCAGAGGACATATATTCCCCACCTGAGTCAGAGCGCAAGATTTTAATGCAGGTAGAAAATTGGTTTTCAACATAAGCTAAAAAAATCTTAAAAACATGAAAAACATCAGATTTGGAATGCAGGAAGTAAACCCATGTGAACCAACTGAAATCATCAATAAAAGTCACAAAGTATCTATAGTGAGCATGAGAGAGAGATGGAGCAATGCCCCATACATCGCTGTGAACCAAATCAAAATTCTGAGTGCTATGTGAAGTGGAAATAGGAAAAGGAAGGGTTTTGCTTTTTCCCAATTTGCAAGTAGCACAATCAAAATTCACGCAAGAAGATAAACCAGCAGTTTTATTGATTAAACCAGAATTGAACATCTTGGACAAAGTGTTCGAATTAGGGTGTCCAAGTCTTTTGTGCCACAATTGGCAGTTATCTCTAATTGAAAAACAAAACACATTATTGGTCAATTTATTCCTAAAATATTTTGAAAAGTCCAGCGGAAACAAGCGCCCACACTTAGGTCCCCTCGCGATCTCCTTCCCGGACATCTGGTCCTGCACAACACAACCAGAAGAAAAAAAAGAGATATTACAATTATTTTCAACAAGCTGCCCCACTGACAAAAGGTTGGAAGTTAAATTTGGACATAAATAAACATTTTGCAATGGAAAGGAACCAGAGATGTCACCGACAGCAGTAATGGGAACATGGTCCCCATTAGCAGTTTGGATTTGAAAAGGACCTTTGTAACTTTGCACATTGGAGAGTGTAGCACGGGAAGACGTCATATGATTAGATGCCCCAGAATCAAGAAACCAAGTAGAAGATGGAGAGGATGTACCTGAGAGACCAAAGGCAGATAGGGCATTGACAATCATCTGTTGAACCATTTAAGGAGTGAAAGAGGATAATGAAGGACCAGGCTGTGAGGACGCAGATGAAGCAGCAGGTATAGCCGAAGAAGCAACATACGCATGCGGAGCTTGAGACTGAGGAGTCTGAGGAAGTGCTGATGAACGTTGGGGTCGGCGGCGACATTCAGTGATGATATGTCCCGACCTTTTACAGTAGCTGCAGACCTTCTGTTTGCATTGAGTTGCAATGTGCCCAAATTTTTGACAACTATAACATTGCGTTTTGCTCAAGTCGCGTGGCGGAGGCTGAGAAGTTTTATTAGCCGAGAAGGCAACTGAATAGGTTTCAGTCGTTTGTTGTGTTATATGAGCTGAGGTCGCAATGCGTTGTTCTTCCCGGAGGAGTTCATTTAAGCATACATCCAAGGAAGGTAATGGCGTTCGATTCATCAGAGCAGATCTGATACTTTCATATTCACTGCGTAGTTTCATCAAAAATTGATCCCTTTGACTAGAGGCCTGAAGATCCTGAATAACGAGCAAAACATCTGGAGCTACATCAGCATACTTAATACCATCATATTCCGACCACAGTGTACGAAATCCGGAATAGTAATCCTGGATGGACAAGGTTCCTTGCTTATATTCTGCGATTTCACATTCAAGATGAAATTGTCGTGCGGAATTATCTTGATGGTATACTTTCTTCAGATACCCCCACATGTCTTTGGAAGTGGGATAAGGTTTAAGATTCATGATCAGATGTGGCTCAATAGAGCCGAGGATCCATGATTTGATCTTTGCATCTTTAGTTAGCCAAGAGGAGATCTTCTTCTCATCTTCAGTGGGTTTAGGGTCAGATCCAGAAATATAACCCCATAATTCCTTAGCCTCAAGATAGATTTGAAACTGAAAAGACCAAGCAGGATAATTCTTTCCTGTGAACTTGATCAAGGTGACCTCAGATTTTTCCATCTCAATGTTGATATTGTGAAAAATTTCGATGTAAGTAGCAATAAACTACTCAACAGACAAGAGTAAGTATGTAGAATTTATATCCTGTGGAAGAAAACTCAATCCAACTAAACAGGAATAAACAGTGCAACACAGCACAAAAATTGTGCTAAGAAACAGTCCCAGACGGCCTTGATAATGGCTGAAAATCACCACGTGGGCCCCACTGATGCTTCTAATCAAGGATCAAGGAACAAATCTGAGAAGGCCCTCTAATCTGGCTTCTACTGAATCAAGTATGATCTGAATCTACTGAATATCGAAAATTCTGGACGGTCTTGATGAAAACAATGTGAAACTTTGGAAAAAACTGGAGAATGAGAAAAAGAACCAACCTGGAGTCTCTGTAAAATTCTGAAAAAATCACTAAGAGTCCTAGGAATACCAGTCGACCAGGGTGGAATGGTTTCTGGAAGTTTGATCTGATGATCTGTGATGGGCCACCAGCCACTAGGAAGATGATATGGTGGCAATGTCGTCTGGATATATCTGGATTTCCGAAACAGATCATTGATCTGTTGTTCTTCAGGAAGATAGTGAGAACTCTCTACTCAGATTTCCTTGATACTATGTAACAAAGAACAAGATTCCCTTGAACGTGGCTCTGATACCATGTGAAAATCTTGATCGTGACAGTATTGACAACTCACAACAGAAACTCACGACAGAAACTCAAATGCAATTGTATTGTAATTGCCTGTCTTCCTTTGTAGATTGTATCACAATATATAGGTATTACAATGCCTTAATTAAGGCTCCAAAAACAGAAAGCTAACTAATTACAATCAGTCTATCTAATTACAATCAATTTCTATTCTAAGTTAGGAAACCAAAAATCTTAATAGAGCAATTACAGCTGAATGGTATATTCACTAATTCCAACCACTTATTCTAGAAGTTGGGCCTGGACCCTGTGCTGGGCCTGCTGGGCCTGGACCCTGTGCTGGGCCTGCGGGCCTGTGCTTTAACACATATCCCTAACACTCAAGCCATCGAATTGATGAAGGACCATGAACACTATCCTCAGATGAGGATTTTGAGATCAATTGACGAATTAATAATCATAAATCAGATTGTAAAATAGGAATCAAACCAGGGCATTCTTAGAAATCAATATAGGGAAGTCATGTATATGTTCGCTAAACGCGTAGGGATCAAAGACTCTAATGAAGCGGAAGTTTTGGCTATCCTGGAAGCTTTTTGCATTTATCATACCTCTTTTCATCATTACCTTATTGTGGAGAGTGATTCAGCAAATGCTATATCTTGGGTGAAATCGTTGACGAGGCCATGGAAAATGCAATTCCTATTCAACAAAATTAGTCATTTAATTTCTGACATGTAGGTCTACAAACGAGATGGCAGATTGTTTGGCTAAGCTGTTAAAGTATAAACAGGCCCAGCTCATAGGCCCAACCCACTTGTATGATAATAGGCCCAGCTCACTAGGCCCAGCCCTTGTATTAATGGGATCTAGTCAGAGAGATAAGATTGTATATTCTAGGATGTAGTTTCCTGTTTTAGAGATCTAATTAGATCTTTAATTTCATGATTTATAGCAATTAGTAGCCTAATCTTAGGATTGTAATATCTATATAAAGAAGAGTAAATCAAAGGCTACGGCAATGCATTTTGGAGAACATTTTCTCAATAATCATTCTCTACTACATTTGTGGAAGACTATCATGGTATCAGAGCTTTTGATCTCTTCTGAATGATCAAATCTCTCTTGGTTTCTTTCTTTGATTGTGCATTCTGAGATCCGATCTCAGAATCCTTGATTCATCAGAGTCTTCCAGTTCTGGATCTTGAAGCAATTTCGTCAGTCTCTTGGAGCAGCTCATCTTGAGCCTACTTCCGATCAACACAGCAGCATCAAAGAAGGCTGCTGCCTTGGTCGACTGGTATTCCTGGAATTATTGGACGAATCTAAGGCTGTGAATTCCAGAAATCAGATAAATCAGAGATCTGACCTTCAGTTCATTCTCTGATCAAAAGTGGCCCACCTCTGATCAAATCTATTGTAGCCTGAAATCTACATGGTAATGATCGACTGGTCTTCAAAGGATTTTTGAAGATTTTTCTGGATTTTCCCTTCATCGGATCAGGAGCTGTTCACTCCTTTCTTCCTCTAGCACTTTTGACGTTTTTTCCTCCCACAGTTTTCACCTCAGCCGTCCAATTTTGTGGATATTTCTCCATATCCAATCAAACTTGGACTAGAGGAAGCAATTTTTGATCTCCTCCAGGATATTGTCCTCTGATCTGTGATTGGATCACGTTGTGGGGCCCACGAACCTTTCCTGCACAGGATCTCACGGCCGTCTGGGGTTGTTTTTCTGTGTTTTTTTCCTACTGGATTAGTAGTTCATCTACGTAACTTTTGATTCTAAGATTGCTTGGTGCTACAGTGCTTTGGTTATTTTTGGTTCCTATTTTGCACTCTCTAGTTGATTTTTCTTCTAGTAGTTGGATTGCTACTTATCTCTGCACTAATAATTATGGAGAAAGGCGATATAAAATTGATCAAGTTTAATGGTAAAAACTATACCACTTGGGCTTTTCAATTTCAAATTTACCTTAGGGGTAAAGAAGTCTGGGGACATATTGATGATTCAGATCCCAAACCTACTGATGATAAGCTTCTAGCTCAATGGGAAGTTAAAGATTGGCAGATCATGACCTGGATTTTAGGACCTGTTGATGCCCAATTTATCATGAATCTTCGACCATACAAGACTGCTAAAGAAATGTGGCTCTATTTAAAGAAGATATATTTGCAAGAAAATTATGTTCGAAGGTTTCATTTACAACATGAAATCTCTCAGTTTGTTCAAGGAACCTTGTCGATCCAGGATTACTACTCTCAATTTACGAGTCTGTGGACTGATTACGCAGAGATTATTTATACTGACATTCCGGCTTCCTCCGTATCCTCTATCCAAAAGATACACCAAACCAGCCAGTGGGATCAGTTTCTGATGAAGTTACGGCCCCAATTTGAAAATGTTCGCTCCAACCTACTGAGCAGGGTTCCATCCCCTTCACTCGAATCATGTTTGGGCAAACTCCTTAGAGAGGAACAGCGATTGGTGACTCAGACAGCGCTTACAAATATTGCTCCTCAGGCTACTCCTATTGATGTTGCTTATATAGCTCGAGGTAAGCCTCAAGCCCGGGACATGAGCAAGGTAAAATGTTTTTGTTGCCACAAACTCGGTCATGTTTCCACTCATTGCGACCAGAAGTTTTGTTCCTACTGCAAAACCAAAGGTCATGTCCTTCCGAAATGCCGAACTAGACCTCAGAATAGGGCACAGCAATAGCGAGCCTACTCTGCACATCTTTCTGAAGCTTCTTCACCAGTCATGCCTGCACCACCTACTGCCACTTCTTCTACCCTAACTCCTGAAATGGTCCAGCAAATGATCATAAATGCTTTCTCTGCACTTGGCTTATTAGGTAAATCAAAATTTTCAGTATCCACCTGGTATATTGATTCAAGGGCCTCCAATCACATGACACACTCTCCTGCCAATATGACTCATATTCGAGAGTATGATGGAGACCTCTGCATCAATACTGCTGATGGTGGCAGTGTTCCCATTTCTGTTGTTGGCCAGGTTCCTCACTCCTTATTACCCTTACATAATGTTTTTCTTTCCCCTCGCTTAACAACAAATTTGTTATCAGTTGGTCAACTTGTTAATAGTAATTGCTCCGTCCTTTTTTCTACCTCTGGTTGTGTTATGCAGGATCAAGTATCGGGGAAGGTGCTAGCAAAGGGCCCTAAGCAGGGACGACTGTTTCCTATCCAGATTTCGTTACAAGAAAAGCTCCCTTCAGAGTCTGCTTTGTTTTCCCATTTTAGTCATAATAAATGCCAATTGTGGCATAATCGTTTAGGACATCCTAATTCCAAAACTTTGATGTTTTTATTAAATTCTGGTTTGATTAATGAAAATAAAGTTTCTTTTAAGGATGTTTCTTTTAATTGTGCTAGCTGTAAGATGGGGAAAGGGAAAACCCTTCCTTTTCCTCTTCATGATTCTTTAGCAATGAAATGTTTTGATATTATTCATAGTGATGTCTGGGGTATTGCACCTGCTATTTCTCATTCTCATTATAAATATTTTGTTACATTCATTGATGATTATAGTCGGTTTACTTGGATTTATTTTTTGCATGCTAAGTCTGATGTTTTCTCGGTTTTTAAGGTTTTCTTATCTTATGTTGAAAATCAATTTTCTACTTCTATTAAGATTCTTAGGTCTGATTCAGGGGGGGAGTACATTTCTAATGAATTCCAAACATTTTTGCAATCCAAAGGCATTATCTCTCAGCGATCTTGTCCTCACACTCCCCAACAAAATGGTGTCTCTGAATGGAAAAACCGACATCTCTTGGATATTGCTCGTTCACTTTTGTTAGCATCTTCGGTTCCCACTAGGTTTTGGCCCGAAGCCCTCTCAACCGCTGTGCATGTTATAAACCGTCTACCTTCTTCTCGGTTAGACAACCGGACACCGTTTTTTAAACTTTTTCAAAAGAATCCTCTTTATGATCATCTTCGTCCTTTTGGTTGTGTTTGTTTTGTTCTTCTTCCTCCCACTGAACGTACTAAGTTAACAGCTTAATCCTCAGTCTGTGCCTTTCTTGGTTATGCTCTTAATCAAAAAGGCTATCGGTGTTATGATTCTACAGCCAAAAGAATTCGGGTGTCTCGCAATGTCGTGTTTTTTGAAAATCAATATTTCTTTCCACGGCATGGCGATTCAAATGAATCTGTCTCGTTTTCCTTTTTACCATCATTTTCAGATGCAATGCCTCCACCTGTTACTCGTTTTAAGCCGAATTTTGTGTATAAACGATGGGATGTTTCAGCTGCACCTGCCTCTGGGTCTCTTGCTACGCTGAACCTGCCTACATCTGATCCTGCACCTAATCCACCTCCAGCGTCTCTTGCTCTTCGTCGATCCATACGCCACATCAAGCCACCTGATCGTTATGGCTTTACTCATGCTTCATTATTAACCACTTTGTCTTCCATTTCTATCCCTAACTCATACTCTCAGGCAGTGCAGCATGATTGTTGGATACAGGCCATGCAGGAAGAACTTACTGCTCTTCAAACTAATCATACATGGGACTAATCAGGCCTCTCTGCAAGATAAATTTCATATGAAGGATTTGGGACCTTTGACTTATTTCTTAGGGTTGAAAGTTCATCAATCTAAGAAAGGCTTGTTTCTTCATCAGCACAAATATGCTACTGACCTAGTGGATCTCGGTGATTCTAGTCCAGTAGACACCCCGTTGGAAGTAAATGCCAAGCTTCGACAGCAAGACGGCGATCTTCTTTCTAATCCTACATTCTATCGACGTTTGGTTGGTAGTCTTGTCTACTTAACAATTACTCGACCAGATCTCTCTTATGCTGTTAATTTGGTCAGTCAGTTTATGACAGCCCCGCGGCATCATCATTTAGCGGCAGTCAAATGGATTATTCGATATATCCTTGGCACCTCTACCCGTGGATTATTTTTTCCAGTTGGCACACCACTTACGCTCACTGCTTATTCTGACGCATATTGGGCCTGATGTCCGGACACGCGCCACTCTACCACAGGATGGTGTGTTTACTTAGGGGAAGCATTGATCTCTTGGAAATGTAAAAAGCATCCGAGCACAGATTCTCCCAGCATCAACCTACTCCTCTTCATGCTGACGACACAAGTGCCATTCAGATCACTGAAAATCCTGTGTTTCATGAGCGGACCAAGCATATTGAAGTGGACTGTCACTTCATTCGGGATGAGTATGATCGTAAAGTCATTACTCTTCCTCATATTTCCACTGAGTTCCAGCTTGCTGATATCTTCACCAAGGGTCTTCCACGGCCACGGCATGAATTCCTAGTTCGCAAATTGTTGCTCGTTGATTCTCCGCATCAATTTGAGGGGGGGTGTTAAAGTATAAACAGGCCCAGCTCATAGGCCCCACCCACTTGTATGATAATAGGCTCAGCTCACTAGGCCCATCCCTTGTATTTATGGGATCTAGTCAGAGAGATAAGATTGTATATTCTAGGATGTAGTTTCCTGTTTTAGAGATCTAATTAGATCTTTAATTTCATGATTTATAGCAATTTGTAGCCTAATCTTAGGATTGTAATATCTATATAAAGAAGAGTAAATCAAAGGATACGGCAATGCATTTTGGAGAACATTTTCTCAATAATCATTCTCTACTACATTTGTGAAAGACTATCATAAGCAAGGGGTAGATTGATATTGTAATTTTAAGTTCTTTTGTTTTGTAGTCTGTGGCTGGTACGTTTCTCTTGTACCGGTACTTCTTTGAAGGGTGTTTCTTTTGTTTCTTGTAAGCTGAGTTGTACTAGTTTCGTTCTTTAATGAAATTTTACTGTTACTGATAAAAAAAAATGTTATCAATTAAGCGACAATTACAAAGCCTGTTCACAATCCTGCACGCAAGTCCCTTTTAAGATTTTGATTGAAGTTTCTTATGGAATGCCCAATCTCCACTAGCATAAGGATCACCTTTAATTCAATCAGATTGCTCTTGATTTGGTGATTTTCTCATAAAATAAAGGTAAAGTAAAGCATCAAATCAAGAGATAATAAAATATAAGAGGGTTATGATGGTATTTTGTATTTAGTTGTTTGGTAAGGAATCTTTTTGACTTTTTGTGTAAAAAGTAGGTTTTTTTTTTTTTTTGCCTTTTAGTGGAGAAAGGAGATTGCTTTTTTACTTTAAAAAAAAAAGGAGAGAATTTTGAATTTGTGTACTTTTGATATGACCCTTAGTCTTTTAGTCTTTTCTTGTCTGGAAAATGGAGGTTTTACATTACTTTTACTTTAACAGTAAATTGACAAACGGGTCCTACGGATTTCAAGAAGGTTAGACCTACAGTTTATGATGCCAACAATTAATATGGTTAAGGTTCACAAGAGATTGATGAATTAACAATAAGAGATAACCATCAAAATTCAAATACCAGTAGGTAGAGGTGTAAATACCTCAAATCTTTCCCATATGGGTTTGGCCAAGGTATTGGACTAGCATAGGGTGGTGTTGACCAAAGGAGACCTCAGGTGTGGATGTTTGGATCGTGTATTGGATGGGTGGGAATGATATTCAGTCAAGGGATTGGTGGGAAGGAGCAGTCGACTAGTGGCCTTAATGGAGAAGGGGGTTTGGCTAATTGGTTTCGTGCATATGGTGGTCGGCTATTGGTTTTATGGCATATGGTGCTAGGTTGGGATATATATTGGTGAGATGGGGAGGTCGACTGATGTGGAAAGGGGCTGGGGTCAATCGATCAATCGGTTTTAGATTATATGGCATTCGGCTAAAAGGGATTTGAGGATTTCATGGGGAGGGAATGGAATTTTGGGTTTTAGTGTGTCGGCAATGGGTTTTCGATTTTTATGATGTTCAGCCACTTGAGATTTGGAAAAGGGTTGGTCGAACAAAGGTTTGAGGGTTTTAGGGTAGTGGTGTTGATGGTCTTGGGTTTGGGTTTGGGTTTGGGTTTGGGAAGGTTGAAGGTTGTGGGTTATGCGGTTATGGCATGTGGGAATGGGAGACAAGAAGTTTGATAGCTCTAGATGGATGTTTGTAATGTCTATGGGTTGTGGATTGGAGGGTTATGGCTTGGAGTACAAGAAATCACCAGTAAATCACAAAGAACTAAAGATAATAAGAACTTACCGTGGATTGGCACCAAGTGGCTTCGCACCCGATCCTTTCGCAGGAGAAATCTCAAAAACAATTGTTGTTTTCATTAATTAGGTCAAAGAAGCCAAGGAGTAGGGGTGTCAAAGGGTCGGGCCGGGCCTGGCTCGAGGTTGTCCTAACCCTACCCTCAATATATGCAGGGCCGGGCCTGGGAGTGCCAAAGCCCACAGAAGGCCTGCACTACCTAGGCCATTACCCTACCCTCGAGTGCCAGGGCAAGGCTCAGAGCCTCAAAATAAGAAAATCATTATTTTTTTTACATTATTACCAAGAAACAATTGTCAATCGAGCATTATCTAATCTAACCTCAATTGCGAAGGAACCATTAAGAAAACATTTGGAGAACATATTTAGCTATAAAAAAAAACTATCAAATAAAGTTACACGTTCTTTGCTGACCTGGGTTATATATATGTGGTTTTATTTATTTTGTCAAAGAAGGACAATGGTTAAAGAGTTTGACCTATTTCTCACCTTTCACAGGAATTTCCACATTTGAAATCATTCCAGCAGGGTCTTATCTTTAAAATCTTTTTAACTATTTACATTCACATATCTTTTATTTATTGGCATTATTTTCAATTTAACATTGATTTGATTATTAAGCGTTGTTCGATTTCGGTCACATAAATATATGTACTTAAAAATACTATTAGTTTAGACTTTTAAAAATTGAGATTTATAATTATCTAATTAAAAGGATATTTGGATCACCCCATATCCTTAAAGTCCCATGCACATACTAACTACCGCTATGAATTGGTTGGCATCCCAAGTAACTCTATAGAGGAAAAAATGTATCCTTATTAATAGGAAGGAGTACACCCCCTTTTGCACTAACAAGAATTTATAAAAATAGTATAAAAGGCGTAAATAAGAAGTAATACAACTAGAAGAAAGGGATTAGAAGCAACCGTGCAACACTTGTAGCTTATGTATTGAGTACAATACATAACTTAAAAAATTAAATATAGATGAAGATTTTTAGGACATTCTGTAATGGGTAAGTGGGTATGAAATTGCCCTCATATCCCCCTTTTAAGTGACTGTAATAAGAAATCTTAGTATATATTTATACATATAAATATATATTATACAAATTAAATAAAAAAAAGGAGGGCCAGGGCCGAGCCAGTACTGTCCAAGCCCGGCCCTCAAATTTCAGGGCCTGCAAAAAATTGTCCAAGGCCGGCCCTAGGGCTTTTCCTTAGAAACAAAAGCCCTCGTTTTAAAGGCTTTTTGAGGGTCAGGCCGGGCGCCTTGTTTCAGGGCCAAGTTGACAGGCCTACCAAGGAGACCTTAGAATGCTTTATATAAGGGGAAAATTAACCCTAGATCTAATCTCAACCACTAAAAGCGATCTACAACTAAGATTAAAACAAATACTTACTCAAATATTCTGTAATTACAAATAAAACCAAAACATAAAAATAAATTAAATAAAAGATCCTAAAGCGGGCATCCCCTTATAATGGGCTGGACATCCCATCAAACTGGGTCCCATGGGCCCAACAACTCCTAATAGCAGCCCATTTGCATCTTCCCAGGGTGGGGCCTTCCTAATGTTATGCATAGGTCCTCTAACTCTAATCATCCCAGTGTGGGGTCTTCAATTAATATCGGGGATGTGGCATGATGTGATCTGACTGTTGATCCATGATGAAAGCATGATCCAACGGTAGATCTCCTCTAAACTGATGATCCAATGGTGGGTGGATCCCCTCCAAAAATATGATCCAACAGTGAATCCTCTCTGAAATCACAATCTAATGGTGGATCTGCTCTAAATCCTCAAACTGGGCCTGAGTAAATGCCATCCAACCACAAAGATGGGTGGTCAAGAGCCCTTTTCTTCCTTCTTTACTTTCCAATTTGATGTTTTGATGTCCTCATCAATTGAATAGCACCCAAACCCTTCCAGATGACTCGTCATTAGCAAGAAGGCAGTATCATCAGATGTAGTAACAGCAGAGAACACCATGGTTCACCCTCCATAGAAGTTCCTCTCCGAATACCTCTTGAGCACAAGAATCCATATAAGGGTAAGCTTTTGTAGTCATTAAGGCAGTATGAATGGCTTCAAACTCAGGACGAAGGTTCACGAGGAACTAACTGTTATGAGACTTTTCTTGGTGTTTAATTGCACAAATATGAAATTCTATAGGAACTATAGTTAGAACCATTGAGTCCCTTTCCGTTCCAAAGAATTGAAAAGCCATTGTAATAATCCTGATCAAGCGGATCCCCTTGACTGGATTTAGCCAATTTAGTATTTAAGTAAGACTTTAGTGCCTTGGTTGTTTGAAGATATAATTCTCACAAGTGATTTCACATAAGAGACCTTTAAGAAGGTGTAAGGTGGAAGAAAACTGTTTGATAATATGGAGCTAAGAATGCAAATGACTGCTTTAGATTAAGAATTACTCTCAAGTGGGTTTGGTTTTCTCATCACAAGGGAATGGTGTAGTCCCATCAAGGTGTCCTTCTAATCCTTGTCCTTCCACGAAATGCTTAAGGTGAAAGGACCATCAAAAATACAATTCTTTCTGCTTAATTTGAAAGGAACTAAATCCTTTTTTCCCATTGGAGAAGATTATTGAGTAGGGACAAAATACAGCAAAAATGATGCTTCACTTAGGCTGGCTAACCATCAAAGATTGAGTAGATTTCAAAAAGTCATAGTAAATTATCTCCAATCTCTAATCAAGTTCTAGGTTCAAGATAATGAACAAAGCCGTACAACTATGCAATTTGTCAATGCATATAATGAAAAATCCAGAGAAAATGGACTGTTAAGATGAAAATTACTCCAAAAAGCTGCTGAATAGAGAAATCGTCCATGCATATAACTGGAACCAGAATATCACAGAAAATTCTGTAAAAAAAAATTAATGATGCCTCAGAGAGATGGCGACCAGAACTGGAGCTTTTGATAGTATACAATCAATCAAAAAGTGAACCCCACCTGACGATAACCTACAAAAAGACAGTTGATGCTTTCTGTTGATTAATAAATATTTGTTCCTATTGCAAATGAACATGTCATATCATCTCTAAATGCACTTGACGACCTCCGTGGATGTTGGATCAGAATAATCATCACAATGATCAAGGACAGACTGCATTCCAGACTCAGACTTATCATGACAAGCAATAATGCTTCCTCGTTCCACTCAACTTTTATGACTGAGAGAGGAGAGCTATTACAGATGCTCCTAGCAAACAAGATCTCAAAGGTCTAACATGTAACCCTTCTGAAAGAATCTAGGTCAAGAGGTTCTGCTAGGACCATTCTTCGGAATCAAAAGACACAAAATTCATCTGCAGCTGCAGAATCGTCTGTATGTACAATTAATCACTTCTGGGATCTTCACTATAGAAAGATGTCCACTTACTGATAGCCTTTCACAGGCTCTCATGGGTAAGAATCGTTGGTTTCAATATGCAGTCTCTTATGGGTGTCAAGAATATTGAGAAATGCAATGAAAATGAGGAAACATGAACAGGTGCATGGGTACCTAATGGGGCTGAAAGAAGTTTCATAGGAGACTCCCCATTAGTAGTACAATCACAAAACTCTTCCAGCTCTTTCTTGGAGGCTCTCACAGCATCTCCTAATACAGAAATAGAGTGATTTTTTTTTTTTTTTTTTGATAACATACAGAAATAGAGTGATCAGAAGTGGCTATAGGAACTTTGACCTTTCTACTTTCAACGATTCTAAGTTTTTCCTGGATGTCCAATTAGATGCCAACACAATTCCTCAGTAAGTCTTCTCTCTCCAGTGAGTACATACTCGCTTATCCTTCTATCCTGGAATGAGATGCCTTCTATCATCCTTGTACCCTTTAAGAGGACAGTTTTCTGGAGTATCCACCAGAGTCATTATTCTATGATGGCTCTTCTCATTTCAAACAAGAGAAAACAATGCTAATACAACTTTCCAATCAAAAAGAAAAGGGTGGTAAAAGGTATGGTGCCAATAGACTGCTCAAAATAGACTTGCACTTTAGGGGGTGTTTGGATTAACGTAGATATAATCTTAACATATTTGAATATAATTAGATTTCATCATCACATAATAAAATATTGCCATGTTATAGTATTATCACAATTATAGTGTCTGGCATTTTATATCAATTTCAACATAAAGGAAATTGATGTGTTTGGCACTTTTTGAGGGATATACCAAGAAAGAAGGAAATTGAGAGATAAGAACCCAAGTGGATCATCTAATGCCTAAAAGGGAAAGAGGGGATACAAATGGATCTTATCCTAATGGAACCGGCCAACATCTATGTGTTTCCAATCATGGTGGGACCCATTTAATGTTAGAGAATCAATGTACCTCCTAATGTTAAAATCATGAAACTTGATTAAATTGTTCAGAGTAGGTCCCACCATGAAACCTGATTAAAATTATGGGCTCTAACAAATGTTAGACATTGTGAGGAATCCATCTAATATTAAAATCATAGGGGGGCCTAGTTGGATTTGGAAACCATCTAATGTAATAAATGTTAGGCCCATCTAATATCAGTGATCAAGAATGAGCCGTCTAATGTTGATCATCATAATGAGACTCACCAATGCTGGTAATCACGGTAGGATGTACACAATATTTGTAATATGGGACCAATCTAATGTTTAGAGTTACAGTGGGACCTGTTTATTATTTTAATCACAAAGAGAAGAATCAAAAATTCTAAAAATCATATATAGTTTGTATGCACTATATGGTCACCTAAATCTTCTCACCCCTTTTAAAAAGATTTTTATCTTGTAGATGATCTTCTTCATATAATATGGAGGTTTTCACAATAAATTGGCATGTTGTATTCTACTTTCTACAGTAAACAAACACCTACATTTTAGGTGAGTAGATTAGATTATAATCTATGGAAAAATATTTTAGAATCTTTAGAAATATCTTGGTTCCAAACACCCCCTTAGATCTTGGCCTCTAAAAACGTCAAACATGTATTGATGTTCAATATATTATTTCCATTCATCTGATGCTGGAAGAGGGTGGAAACATATCTTGCCAATAAAAACAGGGATGGTAAGTTGGTAACATGTATGATGGCAATACCCAAGCTCGAATAGACTTGCATTCTGGATCACGGCCTCTAAGAACATCACATATGCTCTGATGTTCAATCTGTTCTTCCCATTCATTTATTTGGAAGAGGTTGATAATGGCTTTTTCCCACGTGCCACTCAGAATGGAATAGCAGTTTACAATCGACCAATTACCTAGTTGAAATTTCCCAATTACCTTGTTGAAATTTTACTATCTCCAGTTGAGCTCATAGATGCTGCACATGGTTAGATGCAGTCGATCTCACAAAATTAACCCCCAAGTAGATGGGGAAGGTTCTTGACAATGATGACGATGATGACGAATGGCATTTTTACTATATGTGACATTTGCCAACTAAAAGTCAATGATTAAGAAAATTTCCAAGGAAAAAAATGTATGTACATACCTATATGCAGTGGCCACAGGACCTACTCCGAAAACTGCAGCCAAAATAATCTCTCTTAGCACCCCCTACAAAATAATACTCAAAATATCATGCACATTTACTAAAGAAGCTGTGCAAAGTTCAGTGTCATTTCATTATAGAGAGAGTGAGGATGAAGTAAATTCACCGTTATCTTGCTTGTAATTGTTCCCATGCCAACCAAACCCATATTCTTGAACAAAGCATCTGAAATTTTTCAAAAGCCGTAAAAAATTAAACTGGTATTATATTAACACACAAATAGATGCAACAAATCTATCAAAAGAAGTGATAAATAAACAGATGCAACACCAATCAAGTCATCTGATGAGAAGTAACAACTACTAAGACGAGAGTATAAGGGGTTGGAATTGACCCTTATATTGGATATTATCATTCAAAACCAGAATTAGTCTATAATAGAAATTTTAATTTAGAGTAAATGTTGTCCTAGCGCATTTTGTTGTTCAAATCGCTACGTCTATACTGCTGAGGAAAAAAACAAAACATAACATAACAAACTAAGCCCTAAAGCTGGGAAGTTAGACCATATCTATAGAAACTTCCTTTGGAGAGCTAATGCTTCAAAAGATTCACCTAGTGAATGGAGTAATGTGGTAAGGCACAAAATAGAATAGGTATTGAAGAATTACTCGAAAAAAATTGGGCACAATTGAGTAGATGGTTGTGGAGGCAGGGTGGAGAAGAAATGCTTGTGGATAAAGGTTGTTTCTAGCTAATATGTGGTATTTAAGAGAGGGTGGGTTCTAGGTAAAGTTCCCAAGTTCAACAGTCAAGGTGGTGAGGCCCAGCAGTGGGGGATAAGTTAGTTGGGTTTGTTTTCCGAGATGGGGTTGGTTTTGAGTTAGACGGTAATCCCCATTTTAGGGGAAATATTCACCTGCGCACGTACCGCAGGCGAACTGTGAATCCAGAATGCGCATTACGTGTAACGCATAAATTTTTTAGGCAGGCCCCACCTCTTGGATGTTCCAGATTTACTGTGCGCCTTCGCCCAGAGCGCAGGTGGACCTTTTCCCCTTTGGGGATGATGCAGGTGGGGATGATGCTTTTAGATTGAATCCTATGGTTGTTTAGGGTTATCTCACAAAAATACTTTTGTCAAAGAGTGGATGGGGATGTTATACTAGACATAACGGGTTTCTTTTTTTTAAGGACCATTTCATAAGCATCATCAAGAGTATGGTTTTTTTTTTTTTGTAATTATGGAAAATTAACAATAGGTCGCCCAACCAAATTGGAATGACTAATTGACTATCCAGATTGGAGGCCCTAATTCCATCTCCTCCTCCCTCATTTCTCCTTTCTTCTCTAGTTTTCCTAGATCTCAGACTTTCTTCCAATAATTCAAAATATATTCAAATTCAATTGATAAATTTGGTACTAGAGCACTTTAGAAGGTAGAAGACTCATAGAAATCCATTAAGGGGCTGGATTTGAAGATGTGAATCAAAGGCCAGAACATCTAGGACTGTCGATCAGACACCTAAAGGGCCTATAGGGACTAGGAACGCCTGAAAAGGTGGCATAACGGAAAGCGCGAAAGGATTGAGAAAGAAGATCATAATCCTCAACCTAGCAACAAAACCCTAAATCCACAAGGGTGAAAAAACTAGGGAAACCCCCCAAAGAGAACTGAGTTTCGTATTATCCCTATAGCAAAATAACAATGTCACATATAAACCCCTGATAGTAAAAAAAAAAAACTTAATTATATACAATCAAAACAAACTCTACCTACTTTTCAAGACCTTCCAAGAAAATCCAGACATTTGCATGCACAACCTTCATTCTGCTAGCCACATTTTCCTCTACAATGCTCATCCTAGGAGCTTGGGCAAATCCACCAAGTCTAATGTATGCTTTGGCACTCCACCATGCACAATCACAAAAGGGGACTTTCCAATTGTGATGCGGAGCGGGGTACCAGGTGCAAGGCTGTAGAGATGGAGGGTGGAGTGGGTAGGGGGTAGGTCAGGCTTTCACCTGAAATAATTGGCCTCATGAAAACTCCCCACCATGGGCGAGGAAGAAGAGAGAACTTTGGGAACCCCAAAATCACTACAGAAAATTTTCACTAATCATTAACTCAACTAAATAGCCAAGGAGGCTTTACATCACTCAAATAGAAGAAAGCATAAGCTTAAAACTAATCTAAACCATCTAAACACATTGATGGCCGGGATTAAACATCCAATATAAAAATAACTTAAACTATAAATAAACACTCTAAATATGAAAGAATGTGGATCGGGCCCAAGATGATAGGTCGAGATGGATGGGCTGGACCCATGAGCAGGTCGACCCATGGGGGACCATGGGTTTGTCTTGTCCTGCATCAATTCTCCCCTCCTTGGAGAGAACTCGACCCCGAGTTCTGTATTAGTCCTCTAGGATACAAAAATCCAACGTATAAACTTCCGATTTGCCGGTTGATCTTCGTTTTCTTCACAAGGATTGGAGGCTTGACATGATCTTTTCTTCCAATTCAAATGAGGCTTGACAAGCTGCTTCTTTTGGCGATTGGATTTTGCATCGATATGCACTTGAATGCAGTGATGCTTCAATTCTTGAATTCCTGCCATTTGCACACATTCTCCAAGTAGAAATGGTCGATCTCCTAAGATAAAATCAATAAGGGGAACTTCTATGATTTGATTTTCTTTCTCAATTAATGGAACAACAGTGTTTTCTTTTGGTGATTCAACTTGCTCTTTCGGAAGTGGGACTCCGAAGAGATCCAACAGATGATCAAACCCCTTATTAACCATGTTCAACCATTCAATATTCGTGCCCATTTCTTCTGCTGCTTGTATTTCTTGATCAACACTATCAGTTTCTTTGTCTTCCAATTCATCTGAAGTAGAATCCTGAGGAATTTTGTATGCCACTTCATCTGAATTTATTGTGGAATAATCTGTTTCTTATTTCTATTCCTCATTATCAGCCCCGACAGTCTCCACAATTGGCTCCACATCATGGGCTTCTGTTTTTTTGCAGAGATTTTTCTTCTCGCAACTTAGCTTTTCCCAGGCGATAACAGTTTTATCAAGCACTTAACACAAATTGCTTCCCCAAATGCTTCATACATATCCTTGTAGTCCTTCATATTTTTCTGTATGCATGGCCTTAGACCTCTAAGAAAACTAATTGCAGAATGTTCATCATCCTCATCTAATCAACATAATTCTTGCAACCTTCAAAATTCATCGCCTTATTCAACAACTGTCAACTTTCCTTGTCTCAAATTGATGAATTGTTCAAAGTAGGCTTTTCATCATACCATTGTCCATATTTAATGCATAGGTCATTCTTTTGAAGCTTTTTTTTTATTTCAAAAAGTTGCAATTCCAAATTGGTTGACAATTCCATATTGACTTGGATGTAAGGAGTCTAAAAATTTAATGTGTCTTCAATAAATCAAGCTGACCTGATGTGTAGAACTGATTGCCTGGAGTGTGCAGGTGAAGATGAATCGTCGATCGAATTTCAGATGGACGACTTATTGAAGATGAATGGGAGATATTTACTAAAAGTCAAGCCCACCAACTGTAATCTTTTTATGCAGGGATGGATTGGGATGGCGACATAAGCGATAGAAAGAGCTGTTTTTTTTTTTTTTTTTTTCTGATTCAAATTTGAGTCAGGCCCTGATTCAAATTTGAGTCAGGCCCAGACTCAGACCCAACCGTTGGGCTCAGTTCATGCCACAGAGACAGGGGGCTTTGGTTCTGCCTCATGTTGCGAGTCAGAGGGAGAAGAAAAGGAATGAGACTTTCCTTTCTTTTGTACTCTTGTTCATTCTGCTCATAGTTATCCGAACCCTACAATTCGTATCCCGAATCCTATGGAAAACGATTCGTATCTATGCAACGAATCGCATTCATAAATGAATCTTAGGATTCATGTGTGAATCTTACGATTCGATACTCATTTCATCGAATCTTAAGATTCAAGCGATTCGGCTGAGCGAGAATATTAACAATCTTTTACCTTTTTTTCTTTCTGTATTCTTTCTTTCTTTTAGCGTTTTTACTTTTAGAATGTCATTTAGTAGTTAACAAAACCTATTAAGAATTTTCACGGCTTTAGGATGTTTTAGAGATAAAAAGAAAAAAGCATGCACTTAATCAAAGCATTCGATTGTATAATCAAAGCATTCGATTGTACGCATGGTGCTTGTCTCTTATCTTCTTTTTTGTTAATCATTTTTTTAATATTTTCTTAATAAACACTTTCTTAACTTATAGAGATGTCTTATTGCATAAGATTGATGGTCTGGATTTTATTATTACACTTATATATTTTGATTTAAAGATAACAAAACATAAATAAAAATTGATACCTTAAACTTATTTAACTATTTACACATATCATTTATTATATATTAATATATATTATGACATTCTTGATGTGATTGTATTATAGAATTATTTGTAATTGTCTTTATATTGCTATAAATAGGAAAATGGAGGTTTTGGATAACAAGTGTTTTCTTTTTCCTCTTAATTTTTAATTATTTTTTATTTTATTAGAAAATTTTAAAAATCCTACAATTCACGATATGATTCACGACTCGATTCAATTCATGGGTACAAACGATTTGCGATGTGATTCCGATCAATTCGCATGAGTGTGCAATCGATCTATAGGCACAGTCCATTCGGATGGATGTAAAACCCATGGGAGCGGTGTGGTCTTTTTTTCTATTTTCAACCAAGTGAGCGCACCTAATAATTGTTGCGTTTGTGTGTATAAGAGAGACCCCCTCAACTACACTCATCTGCTCAAGTACCAAAAAAAAAGAAAAAAACATACGGGGCCCACCTAGGACCCATCCTAGGGATGGGACCGGGGGATCAAAATCTCCCGTCCTGTCCTACCCTCCCCCCTAAAAAAGAAAAGAAAAACCTACCTTCGTATGGTGGCGGAGGCTAAGATGATGATCCTAACCACTTAATCAATGGCCAACAAGTTCTCACCATCTAGAACAAGTGCATAGTCGATCCAACGGTCTAGTCTATGCAAATGGGTGCCAAACCCCGGGATCAGTGACTAATAAGGGGTTCATGTTTTGTGGTCCACTCAGATGGATCATAAGATGGCCCCACTAGGAGTTGAACGCACCAAATTGTCCCTCGATGCAACTGCCCATTCCATTTGAATGGGTGGCAAACCCCGAGTTTAGAGAGAGGCGAGATGAAAGAAAATAATTTGAGTACGCCTACATTCTATCCCTCTTGCGAAAGGAACGGCGTCAAGTTGCGCCTTATTGATTCCATCTTCCCTTACTCGCCCTGCATCTCCCCTCCGCTCTAACATCAATATGGCTCTGCTCTTGTACAAGGTGTATGTACCATAATAAGGTACAATGTAGCTGGATGGGGGCCACTAATCATGGGATTGGGAGATGGAGAGATCCATTTGGGTAGACCCCAAATATAAAAAATGAGGTCAATCTCATGCATGTAAACCCTTCGTATGTGTCCCACACATTTAATGGCTAATAAAAAAAACTGACCTGGCTCAGCATTAGAGGTGTCAATCTAGGCCGGGCCGCCCAAGCCCGGCCCACTGAATCAGGGCCCGGTCCGGTCCCGTGATGGGCCGGCACGGCCCGTGATGAATTACGGGCCGGGCCCAAAAGTTCCGGGGGCCGCCCAGCACGGCCCTGGTCGTGCCGTGCTGGGCCGTGCCGCCCGCGGGCGGCCCATGTTTTTTTTTTTTTTAATTTTTTTTAATTCTTGGACTTGGACCATTTTCATTAAAATAAAAAAATTAAAAGAGATAAACAAGTAGAATAACACTAATGATGCTTTGTAAAAACGAATCAAATAAATTGTATTTCCTTGAAATCTAAGTTACAAAAGTTCAAAAAATTTTACAAGTTTGAAGTTTGAACTTGGATCAATATATAATAAAATTCAAACCTTCTGATAAATGAAAAAAGAATTACAACTTTAAAAACCCCCATATATATAGGATTTAAAAGGTAGAAATATATAGGATATAAAAATACATTAGAAATCCTCTTTTTTAAAAACCCCCACATTTACACCTTAGAATTACACTATTTTTATAGATTTACACTATTTTTATAAAAATTGAAATATTTTAAGAAACAATCAATCTAAAATATATATATTATCTAATAGTAAGATTAAAAATTTAAAACAATGTGTGAATAATTAACGTTACAAATTAGTTATCGAGAGACCATAAAACTAAAACTATATAAACAACGGTAAAAGAGAAAAAAAATATTATTAGGCACATTATCCACCAAAAAAGAACTATATAAATATATGATACAATTAGTGTATCTCAGTGTGCAGCCAATTGACACTTCACTTAGCTATGATACAATGAGATTATTGTATCACTGTGTCAACCTTAGGTGGGATGTTATTGGAATTAGTGTAGTTTTGCGCTGTTGTCCCACACCTCCGATTGGTGTAAAAGTGTTTTTTTTTTTTTTTTGTCATCTTTTAGGATCTGAACTATTTATTCTACCCAAATAATCTCTGAAATATTTTCTATGACCCTATTGTTGTAAATCATAAGGTGGAGCTTACCAACAAAATTAAAACCTCTAGAGTAGAGAGTAAGGAAAAAAGAGAGAGTGGTAGAGAGAGAACCAGAGGGGTCTTCATGGCTTTCCTTTCAAGGTTGACAACAAAGTAAAGTTTTGTTTATTAATCCATTAACAGAGGTAGATATAGTAAAAAATATAAATTCTAAAAGAAACAAAAATTACCTCTAAATAAAGAGGGCTTCTTTAAAAGCACATTTGACGCTGGATTCTTGATAACACAATCCCTTGTACGAATTGTAGTGATACTCAGGACCATATTCTCTTCCTCTAAATGAGACTTTTTTTTTTCTTTTTTTAGGAGCTCTCAAATGACTATTTTGCTTAGGATTTCTTACTAGATTCTTCAGAGTCAATGGAGAGGAAAATAAGAATTGAAGAAGAGCGGAAAATGAGGAGAAAATGGGGCAGGTAAGACTGGTAAATGACTATTGAAATTGAATAGGAGGGCCTTTATTGTTTGCAATGATCTATTGAGGCTTTTTTTGTGTACCGATCATTTAAAAGGTTTTATATATATATATATATATATAAAATAAGAAATCCTCTTTTTAATAACGTAGAAAAGTCTTTATATATATAAATACCTTTTAAATGATCGGTATAATGGTAGTATGGTACACATTTACTAAATATATAGAATTTTTATACCTTTTATAGAATTACACTATTTTTATACCTTTTATGGGGGTTTTTAAATATATAGGATATAAAAATACCTTAGAAATCCTCTTTTTAATAACGTAGAAATCCTCTTATAAATGATGACATAAAATACCCCCTCACATGACCGTTTTATAGCAGTTGGGGGGATATAATGGTAAAAAATGATCAAAAGACACTAATACCCCCAATTTGACCGTTTATAGCTGTTTGGGCGGGAGGGTATAATGGTAAAAAATATCAAAAGACACTAATACCCCCAATTTGACCGTTTATAGCTGTTTGTGCAGGGGGAGGGGGGTTTTAAAATGTAAAAAATATAATATGGGCTTTTTTTTTTTTTTTGGGGGGGGGGGGGGGGGGGGGGGTTGGAATTTCAAAAAAGAGCAGGGCTGCCCGCGGGCTCCGAGGCCCAGGCCCAGCACGACACGGTTTTGAACCCGTGTCGGGCTGGGCCCAGCACGGCCCAGGTTTGGTCACAGGCTGGGCCAGGCCGCCCGTTGACCAAGTCAACGGCCCAGGCAGGCTTTCTCCGGGCCGGGTTTGAGCGGCCCAGCCCAGATTGACACCTCCACTCAGCATGCTACCTCATATAATGATGGCACAGGATATGTTTTTTTTTTTTTTTGTTAAACCTAAAATCAAGGGTAAAATCAGGGCTGCTCCTCTTTCTATAATATGAAAAGCTATGTTCCTCTCATCCAAACCCCTTCTCTGAAACCATCTCCTTATCTTGATAAAAACAGTCCCTTACTCACTACCCTCTTGAATTAGCCCAGACCCAATCTAAAATTCATCTTAATTTCAACCTCCACCCCCAAATTAATCATGCAAAACAAAACGTTGAAATATTGAGTCCATCCCACCCTTTAAAAATAAAAACCAACTTTGAAAGCGTCAAATCTGGGGCTATATCTTCAACATTTCTCTTTCACAGAGAGACAATTCAAGGTGGGTCCCACTTTTTTTCTTTTTTTTCTTTTTTTGCTTAGGCCTCACGCTACAATACATCAAGAACTATTCTCAGAATAAAGGGGCATTCGGCGACGGGTCCCTGAACATTTCACTTTATTGCCTTAGATCCACAATCTTTTTTCATAGTGTGATAGGTCATTTTTTCAAATTTGAAGACCTAAAATATCTAATTTACCCTTTCTTCAAAATCATATCCCACAATTAGTGGGATATCCCATTAATAATGGTCAACTACCATTTAATTGACCACAATTAATGAAATCCCATTAATGAGATTTTCAAATAAATTTTAAAAAATACAAATAAATTTCAAAAGAACGCAAATAACTTTTAAAAAATGCAATAAATTTAAAAAAGAACGCAAATAAATTTAAAAAGATGCAAATAAATCTCAAAAGATCCAAATAAGTTTAAAAAATGTAAATAAACTTCAAAGGACACAAATAAATTTCAAAAGATCCAAATAAAATTCAAAAATATAAATAAATTTGAAAAGGCGGAAATAAATTTCAAAAGACGTAAATAAAATTTTTAAAAAAACGTAATAATTTCAGAAAACATAAGAAATTTCAAAAGAACGATCGAAGATAAATTTAAAAAGATACAAACAAATCTCAAAAGATCCAAATAAATTTTAAAAAATGGAAATAAATTTCAAAAGACGCAAATAAATTTTAAAAGATCCAAATAAAATTTAAAAAATGTAAATGAATTTCAAAAGACGCAAGTAAATTTCAAAAGACATAAATAAAATTCAAAAACGCAAATAAATTTCAAAAAGCGCAAATACATTTGCCCAAACTACAATAAATCAATTTTCCAAATTTTAGAAATTTTTTCCAAAAACTCAAGTATGTTTTCCAAACCTATAAATTTAAAACAACGCAAATAAACTTAAAAGACACAAATAAAATGAAAAAATGTGAATAGATTTAAAAAAAAAAAAATAAAATTTTTAAAAAACTCAGATAGATTTTCCATAAATTCAAATAGATTTGTAAAAAAACTTAGATAAATTTGCCAAAAATAAAGAAAGATTTGCCAGAACTCAGATAAATTTGCCAGAAACTCGGATGAATTTACTAGAAACTCAGATAAATTTGTTAGAAACTCAGATAAATTTGTTAGAAACTCAGATAAATTTGCTAGAAACTCAGATAAATTTGTTAGAAACTCAGATATATTTGCTAGAAACTCAGATAAATTTTTCAAAAACTCGATTAAATTTTTCAAAAACTCAGTTAAATTTTTCAAAAACTCGGTTAATTTTTTCAAAAGCTCGGTTAAATTTTTCAAAAACTCAAATAAATTTTTAGAAAACGATATAACAGCCCTGTTGCCTTCTTTCTTTGGCGATGGCATAGCACCGTCGACTACGTTCGGATCTCACGGTGGTGTCTAGCCGAAAAAAACAACCCGACTTCTGAAATGGGTCAGCAAATAAGTCAGGTCAACCCGACTCGGACCTAGACAGAACCTTGCTTGGGCAAAAAACCCAAATCGTCTCCTTCCTACGTTTTCTGGTTTTTGTACTAGAAATGAAAAACCACCAAGGCTGTTGCGTTCTTCCTTGAATCCGGTGATGGCGTGACGCGACGTCCGGTGGCGATCCTCTTTCTCCGGCGACACGCAGGAAGTGGGACACGTGGCGATCCTCCTTCTTAGTCATGTCACTTAAAGTGGGACACGTGGGCTGGGCTCCTCAGACTTGATGCCGGTGAAAGAAGAAATGGGACTTCTGCCCTTTTCGTTGCAACTAGATCTCGGAAGGAAGAAGAGGTGGGAGTGGAAAGCCTCAGGCAACTTCGGTGGAGACAAAGCCGATGGTCGGCGATGAAGGTGCCAGTCGACGGAGATAGTGACCGGCGACGGCAGAGGTATGTATCCTCCTTTTTTTTTCTCTCTGTTCTTGCTTTTTTTTTCTGGGTAGGGAAACGGGCTGGTGATGGTGCTGGGTGGCAAGATGGGATAGGTTGTGGTGAGGGACGTATAGAGTGGATGCGGCTGTGATGAAAAGGGAATGGCGATGATGGACGACGATGGTTCGGATGGACGACAGTGATCGTCGATTGTGCTAGGGAGGATGATCATACCACTCTTCTCTTTCTTCTGGTTTTTTACCACTCTTCTCTTTCTTCTGGTTTTTTTTTTCTTTTCTTTTTTTTTCTGGTTCGGGTAATGGAAGGGCAAGGGTGGGGTTCACTGGGTTGTGCGAGGCAGGGACAGGGAAGGTTTGGATGTTGGTGGTGTCGCTCAAAAAAAGAGGAATAAAACAAATTTTAAAAATTTGAAATTTCAAAATTTCATGCCTAAAACGATTGAAAGGGTAAATCAGTCATAAAAAATGTATCCAGGGACCTCTCGCCGCAATATGTCCAGCTGCATGGACTACAGGACTTAAAAAGTTTTTCCTTGGATTGGAGGCTGGATACATTCACTTATAGGGACCTTTCGCTAATTTTGCCCAGAATAAACAAGGAAGAAAGGATTTATTTACATACTGGTAGGCATTGAAGAGGTTGGAAGGTTGGAATCATCAGTGAGGCAGTCATCTGCTGCTGTGGGATGAAGAAGACTGAAATCATCGTCTTTTGATCGGCATTTGGACAGATGGAGATTCGAAACCAACAAAGGTAGGACTATGAGGTTGGGTTTCTGATTAGATTGTGTAGAGACGTGATATCTCGGCGTGTGATGATGATGATGATGATGATGAAGAAGTTGCCTCCTAGGGCGGATTTCCAAGCATTGTGATCGGTACGGATGCGGAAATGGACTTGGAAGGGCGCCGAGTGCAGGGAAAAACATGTTTAGTAGGGTTGGGAATGGGCTACTGCGCTACGTTGAATAGAATAGAGGAAGGAATAGGATGATGGCATCGCCATTTCTTCCACATTTCATAAGAATGTTGGAGAAAAACATACACATAAAAGAATAACAAACCTCCTGTCTGCATAAAATGCTCGACACCTCGTGCCCAAATTCTTAATGGGCCCCACCTGATTGTCCAAGGACCCCACTATAGAGGTTGATCTTGGATTTGGCGCTCATCTAAATGGACTAGACCATTGGATCGACCGTATATCTGTTTTGGGCAGTAAAACCTTATCGGCCATTGATCAAGTGGTCGGAATGATTTTGAGCCTCTTTCACCATCCCAAGTGGATCCCACGAGAAATGGAGAGGGGGCCATTGTAGTTATCATATCACGTGCACCTTTCACCCTTGCCACCTGTATGCTTTTTAAAATGGTATTAGCATCAGGGTTGGAGACGAGACGGTTTCGAATCAGAACTATAGTGGACCAGATCCATTTTAAAATAATGGTTTCGGATCCAGTTTTGAATCGGAACCTGTTTCATTGGTTCCGGACCCGATTTCGATGAGAAAACCCGGATCCGGTTCGGATCCACCTAGAGGACTTGAATCTAGTTCCAAAATTAATTATATTTTCTCTTTATTCTTCATTTTTTTCCTTAAAATAAACATATCATTCAACTTATAACAATGCATCAACTCTACAACATCCAGTATTATACATGAGAATGCCAAAAAAGAGTTGGTTTTAAAGTATAAATTGCAATATCAAATACTCATATGCCGGGTGCCGGGTCGAAACCTATGTAGACCCGGAACCAAATCCGTTTATCAATCGGAATCTAAATTAGGTTCCTGACCCGGACCCGTTTATGAATCGGAACCTAAAATAGGTTCAAGACCCTTTTTTTTTAGGGTCGGAACTTTCGGGTAATCGAAGAATCAAATACTCGTTTGCAACCCTAATTAACATGCTCTCATTTATGATTGCTACCACATAGAGATGAGTGAGAAAAGGGGCTTTAGGCACATATGGGGGTGCCACAGCCGGGACAGATGAAGAACTGGGAGGGTTGACCTCCTTTCCCTTATAAACCCTTTCAGCCTCAAAAATCTTGGGATTGGTTATAGGTTTGCTCACATCCTTCTTAGGCTCCTCATGCCTAATTTCAACCTCATGCCCATTCTTCAAGGCGACAACCATTTTTGCTTACTCATGATAGGTATCACGAGGGTACGAGCCATTACCCACTTCGAATGTAGTCTTAGGGTTGACCGTGGGTTGGCTGGGCAAACGTCCCTCCTCTCTTCTGCTAAGAGCATTAGCTATTTGCCCAATATGGACCTCTAGCTTGGCTATGAACTGAGAGTGGGAATGGACCAGTTGAGTGGTTGCTTTGAGCTCTTTGAGCTCTTGCAGCACTGTCTCCTCCAATGATGGATTTCTTTGAGGTGGTTGAGGGTTGGGGTGTTGGTAGGACTATTGGGAATGGTAAGCTGCAAGATTAATAGGAAAATTATGCCTAGGCGGTTGAGAATATAAAGTGCCCTGGCCGCCGTCCCCCTTTAGTAAAAAGGGAGCCACCATGGATGAAATGCTAGTTGTGTTCAAGTAAGTAAAAATCAACCTGCCTTTGCTGGGTGCTATCAAGCAGGTGCCTTCTTATGCAAAATTTCTTAAAGATTTGTGCACTCAAAAGCGCAAATCTAAATCTCATGTGCCAAAGAGGGTTTTGCTCACCGAGCAAGTGAGCTCGATTTTCCATACTGACACTCCTCCTAATTGCAACTCTGGTTTGTCATGCTTTGTGAGGTTTTTTCCATTTTAGCTCCGAATTCCGGTTCTTCGCCTAAAATACCTGCAAACACTAAAATAACATAATTAAACTAATTAATCTATTTCCAAGGTGTAACAAAGTCCTCATTAAGGGGCCTAAAATGTATATTTTAGGCTCTCATCACACCCCTCCAACTTACACTTTGCTGGACTTCGAGCAAAGCTAAAACAAAAGCAAAGACTAACTAAGGCCACTTTCGTAGGGAGCACGGCTGCACTTAGCATGTGCAGCAAGCCTTTAAGCCTCTAGGTTCCCCCTAAAGGATGAGTTATAGTCTCGTGAGAGTTTGCAGTAAATCTACCTACAAAATTCCTAAGATATAAAAGAAAAACATGGAGTATTTTCCACCAAGGTATCTACGAACGTCAGATATTTCTGATTATGGGGTTTTCAATACACATCTCAAATTTTGGTTCACAAATCCTTTTTGTTGGTCAGAAATCCTCAAAATCATATTAGAAAAATTGATCGTGCACGGTGAAAATTGTATATATATAGAAGTAGGATAGCATAAAACGATCCACTGAAAATTTCCGTGAAAACTCATTTTTCTTTTCCTTTCAAAATTCTGGGCCACCTAACCTCAGTAAAAGATAACATGACTCCACTCAAGGCATTTATGGTGGCTTTCATACTATTATTTTTTCAAAGGCCATAACACACTATTTTAGTGATTTTTTTCTCTTTTTTTTTTCAATACGAAACACACACATGTGACTGTGCAATGCCTAGGTCCCTTAAGCTTTCTAATTAACCCATATAACGAGCATTCGGCCAATGACTCCCAAAACAGATGTCTTTAAGACATTAGGTAGGTAAATACCCCTACGGGCTTACTGGCTTCAGTTAAAAGGGCTACGAACCCAAACTAGTCACAATAACTGTTGACACCAAAAATGTCACTTTGCATATTCAAGATCCAAAAGGCTACATGAAGTCGCAACCTACCATAAATAGGCAATGCTACTTCCAAAAAATCAAATCTTGTCAGAATCAAACAAAAACTGCAAGATCCTTCAAGACAGCCAAAAGAGGAGTACACAAGAAGTTTCGGCACATTTCAAAGTCATTTGGCCTAACTTCGCTTCTCCGGTAGCTGAAAAATGAGCTCCCGGCGGCGAAAGCATCGGAGACACCAAATCTTCCATCAGAGCCGATGGATGGTCTCAAAATACATTCAAAAGGCTCCACGTCAAGTTTCGAGTCAAACCGACAACGTTTGACCCTACATCAACCCTCGAACAGCTAAATCAAGCATCTCGGCGGCGAGAACCGCCGAGGCCATTACTCATCAGATAGAGCACATGGACGACTTCAAAATGCTTACAAAGGCCTACACGTCAAATTTCAGGTCATTTCGACAACATTTGACCAGACTTTGACGCTCGGAAGCCAAATCAGGCCTCTCGGCGGCGAAGCTCTCCGGGACTATGGTTTCCAAGACAGAGCCTATGGATCATCTTAAAATGACTCCAATAGGTTTCCTGTCAAATTTCAAGTCAATCGGACATCGGTTGACCGCACATCAAGCCGCAACATCTTCATCGCAATAAAAATAAGTCTACTGGTGATAGGACCCCAGACGGCTTCAAAACTCAACCAAAAGCCTATGGTTTGTCTTATTTACTGCTCAAGAGGCTTCACCCCAAATTTCAGGTCATTCCGACATCGTTTGACCCAGTTTCAGTTTCTGACGGAAAATCGGCAGCTCTAAGCGACAAAGTCTTCGGCTTTCCTGAAAAATTGGAAACTTTGCAATCCAAAATGCAAGGATTCTCATCAAGTTTTCTACAAGGAAATCAAACAATAAATGATCAAAATGTCAAGAAAAAATACAGAAGAAAAAAGAATCTAAAAACATCAAAAGCGAAAGCAAAACAGGACAAAAGGGGGGAAAACCCCGCCCGGGTCCCTGGGCCGGTCGCCGGCGACCATGGAGCCCGGGATCGCTGGGAGGGCCTCGGAAGCCCCGTTTTTCGTCGTTTTTCACGATTCGAAGCATTCAACCCCTGGGATTTTGTAAAATTCATAATTTTGAGACACCAAATCCTTTGACATCCGTCAAAATCACGGGTCAATCATCAAGAGTATCAAAATCAACATTGATCGCCAACCGGTCAACCAAAAAAAGTGTACTTTCTACCCAACCGATCAAGAAATCGACAGGACAGATGGCACCGACCCGCTGTTGGCAACCATTATCCGAAGTTACATGGTCATCCGATGTCGATCTACATGAAGATCTATCGATGATCATCGCCAGAAGAATCTCAAAAGACGCGGCACGGCCCGCGACTCTTCAACTGCTCGGCAACCACTTAATGCGATTAATTGACTAACTTTACTGTAGTCATTAATTCATTTCTTTGGACGGCCCAATCAGAAGCAAGCATATGGGAGTTACAAGTCAATTGATTCATGGCATTTAACCCATGAAACTCCTCCCATCATGGCGATTAAAGGCGATTAAATGCCCTCAATCTCCACCGACCAATCAGAAGCCAAGAAAAAGGAGTTACAAAATAAAGGAATTAAATCCTGTAACTCCTCCCATTATGCGGCTTAATGACAATAAAAGCCCACAAACTCTCCTAAATGGCTACCAAGAGCCTATAAATAGGAGACAACCCCAAGCATTTCAAAGAGACTGAAGATAATCCGGAAATTCAGACAGAAAAAGGCATCAGAAATCTAAGAGAAAGAAAGAGATAAAACTCTGCGGAAGTTCTACACCGACCACCGCTATATATAAGGTGACAAAAGTCCTCCTTCTTCCTCCAATGGCTTAGACGTGGCTTTTCAGTCCGTCTACTTGGTTTTTTATTGGACATAGGACCTCCTTTTGGTCTTTGCCCTCTAAAAATCTGAGGTTACAGCCAAGTCAAGCGAATCAAGAGCATCGTCTGTTCTCATCTGCATGGATGATGGCGAAGTCCACATATGGCTTGCGACCGTCAATTTGAACGAGTCCCCCACAATCTCCTGAGAAGTTAGATCCTCCTTTTCTTGCTTTTCATTGTAGTTTGTATCTTTTCCAAAAGAGACAAAAATCACAACTCTTGTCTTTCATTATTGATAAGAACGCCAAAAATCGGCTATAAACGCCAAAAATCGGCTATAAATGCCAAAAAATCACCTTTCACTGCAAATCAAGAAAAATGTCTGTTTTATTAAATATAAGTGCAATGGAAAACTTGAAAGAAGTTGATTTCCGTTTTACTTGTGAAGGTTGATCTCCAGATCACCACTTGCAATTCCAAGTAAAATAGAAAATCTGGCACACCCACACAAAAAAATATTGATGCACGCCTCTGCCCCCCGGTTACGACAGGGACGGACCCAAACGGACTCCCACGTCCACCGACCTCGGTAGAACCGAGCGATTGAAGCGTTGTCTATCACGCTGGCACACCCGGTGGGACCCGTTCATTTGAGAACACGATACTAGAAATGAAATATTTGCATATCATATCTTTTGCTCTATGCTTATAATTCCTTGGCTACTTTCTAATTGGTGGCCTATGTTGAATTCCGCATCTAAAAAAAAATAGAGATAAGATTTTTTGGAAATTTCTAATTCTTTGAATTTATTTCCACTCTTTCTCTTTTAAAAAAAAATTCAGATTTTTCATTTTGGATTCAAAATTGAGAAACCTTGATCCTTTCCTATCGTTCATCGTGCTTGCAGAAATGTTGAGCCTGTTCGACTAAGGTTTTGGGCCATCGTTTCTCTTCGATGAGTTCATTAAAAATCTAAAAAAAAAATAAAAGTAAAAAAAAATCAGATTTTTCATTTTGGATTCAAAATTGAGAAACATTGATCCTTTCCTATCGTTCATCATGATTGCAGAAATGTTGAGCCTGTTCGACTAAGGTTTTGGGCCATCGTTTCTCTTCGATGAGTTCATTAAAGATCTAAAAAATAAAAAAATAAAAAATAAAAAATCAAATTTTTCAGTTTGGATTCAAAATTGAGAAACCTTGATCCTTTCCTATCGTTCATCGTGCTTGCAGAAATGTTGAGCCTGTTCGACTAAGGTTTTGGGCCATCGTTTCTCTTCGATGAGTTCATTAAAGATCTAAATAAATAAAAAATAAATAAAAAATCAGATTTTTCATTTTGGATTCAAAATTGAGAAACCTTGATCATTTCCTATCATTCATCGTGCTTGCAGAAATGTTGAGCTGTTCGACTAAGGTTTTGAGCCATCGTTTCTCTTCGATGAGTTCATTAAAGATCTAAAAATAAAAAAATAAAAAAAAATAAAAAATCCGTTTTTTCATTTTGGATTCAAAATTGAAAAATATTGATCCTTTCCTATCGTTCATCGTGCTTGCAGAAATGTTAAGCCTGTTCGACTAAGGTTTTGGGCCATCATTCTCTTCGATGACTTCATTAAAAATCTAAAAAAAAGTAAAAAAACAAATAAAAAAAATAAAAAAGACATAGACCACTAAGGTTAAACCAACTGCGTTCTTTGATCATGGTTGATTCAAGAAAAGCATTGTCCAGAGTGTGGAGACAGCTTGATTGTTCTAGGCAAGTGTCCTCCAAACGCGTTCATTAAGTAATCCTACCCTTACCTGGGGGCAATTCTATCAATCGAGATTTCATAAGACCGGGTTAGGAGGCCTATGTGTACTCTCTCATTTTTTAAATAAAAAAATTTTAAAATAAAAAATAAAAAATAAAAAAAATTCAAAAAAAGGTCTTAAAAAAATAAATAAATAAAATAAAAAAATTATTTTTCAAAAAAAAAAACTTCAAAAAAAAAAAAAAACTTCTGTCATTTTTGGGTTCATATTGGAGAAATTTTGGTCTCCTCCTTTCTGAGCACTGGCGCTCGCGGAAATCGTTGAGCCCGTGTTCAGATTGGAATGCCTTTTGCACTCTTTGATGAACCCGATCTTGGCCTTTAAAAAAAAATCCGTCATTTTTTTATTCAAAATCGAGAAATTATGGTTCATTTCATTCTGAGTACTGGCGCTCGCGGAAATCGCTGAGACCGTATTTAGATCGGAGTACCATCTGTTCTCTTTGATGAATCCAATCTTGACCTTTCAAAACAGAGAATCTCATCTCATGGATGCGGTCTCAAAATATTTGTGTCTAGCGGTACTAGTACGCCCTTTCAGGGTCTACTATATTCGCGACCGGCACATTTGTAACTCCAAACTTATATTCTTCTTACATTGAGTAAGCTCTGCTTCTCAATAAGTCGAATTTAGGTTCGCAATTGCTTCTAGCAGTCACTGGGACACTCATTTTGGGCTTACCTAGGGGTGCACATCGGATCTTGAAACCCGGTCCGACCCGGACCTTATCGGGCTGACTCGATAAAGAATTTATCGGGCCAGGTCAAACCCGACCCGGACCTTACTTAACAGGTCCGGATTCCGGGTTTTTATTTTATAAGTTATCGGGTTAACAAGCCACGAACTTTCGGAAAACAGGTATTTCTGCTCCCTCCTTTCTCTACATCTTTTACCCTACTTAACACATTGTCTGCTACTTCTCTTCTCGTCACCATCTCCTGCTCTTTTCTTCCAAGTAATAACAGATCCAAATCCTATCAATTGCACTAACTCAAACTGCAATCCCTACAACGTGCCGTGCCTCGGCCTTGAAACGTTCCCTCCCAAGGGCTCAAATAACAATAAATCCACTCCCAAACCCAGGCTCGAAATCGGCGCGTTGACTCAGACCCAAATTGCAAACTTAAACAAGCTGCTTGAAAAGAAAGCACCCCAACATCCAGCGGACTCACCCAATATATCAAATCAAAACGAACAGCAAATAAGAGGGGTATTTGATTTTGACGGCCTTGATCTTACAGTAATTTGGCCGAGATGGTGGAACTCGACTGAGGACATGTCACCCAGAGATTTAAACGACCTCAACACTCATTAGGCTACTCTCCAAATCGCCATAGCACTCTCCTCGTTTGCTTGACTCCCTTGATGATAACCTTCACCGAGAAGTCGTCCATTGCCCTGTACCTTGTTTTAAAGAGGGAACAGAACCCCTGTTTGGATCTGTTTAGACGAAAAATGTGTTTTCAAAGTCTCTCTTATCTTTTAAGAAAAATAAGTCTCTCTTATCTTTGATTTATCAATAAATAAATTTAGTCTCTTGTCCGGTTGTCTCTTGCCTTGTTTCAAAGAGACGTCCTTTCAACCTATCTGAGAAAGCGTCCTTTCTCATCTAGCAAAAAGGATAAAATATACACAAAGTTCCAATGGTTAATACACCTTACTCTTTCTTGGCCATGGATAAACAAGAGGCAAAATGCCAATGAGGGATGTCTTCTGTACTTTTGCATTTAAATTGATTATCGAGACGTCCCATTCAACGTCATATCATGTCTATTGTATTTTTAAATCCAAGTAATGAGTATGACAACAGGCCACAGACTCAGGCTGCTTATGGGACTTTCAACTCGGATCCTGCCATTTCTTCCCAGGTTACCGGGTTATCCGAAACCCGAACCCGATAACCCGGTGACCCGATAACCCGGTAACCCGATTTTATTTAACAGGATTATCGGACCGGGTTTAGAGGTCTTAAAATATACCGGGTCGGGTCAGACCCGGTCCGATAACCCGGAACCCGACCCGATGTACACCCCTAGGCTTACCATATCTGCGATCAGAACAATTGTACCCTCTATGGCGTTTTGCCTTCTTCATATTGCTTGGGTCATCTCCCTCGAGCAATTTGAAAGGACAAAACCATAGAACTTCCCATTTATGATCATTATATTCTTGTGATTACTAATGGTTGTGGTCTTGTTTCAGAAATTTTTCGAAAAAAACTAACAATGGCAGCATCGCTTACCATTACTTTCGATGAGAGCAAGCACCAGCTCATGCTTCAACAGAAGCAAACCACGCGCACCTACAAGCGCCCCATCAACTGCCGAAGCGTCAACTTCCTTTGCAACTCTCTGAACTCCGGGTCGACCTCGAGTCCCTGGACTATTATCTTTGGGACGCTAGGACCATTCCCACTTCCCGAAGAACAAATTGCTCCTTCCAAGAAGTAGAAGGTCGCCTCTCAACGTGTCACTATCGTGACACCAAAGGCGAACACCAGAAGGCCCGAAGCCCGTGGCACCCCCACGAAGCCTCGACCCGCAAACGACCAGGTCTATCCTAAGACTTGGTCTCCAAGACCTTCACAAAAACAAAGAAGGTCCCAAACATCCACCAAGCCAGCATTCGTGGCCCCACTCAAGGAGAACCATTGCTACCATCTTGCCTACATGAAAGAGGAGAGACCCATCTCCAACCTGACTCCCAAGTCAACCCAGCATGAGCCAGTTTGTTCCTACAAGCCCAAAATTAGATCATGCATCATAAGGCCTCTGCAGACACCTGCTAAGGCCTACAATCCTGCAGTTCGACACTTCATCTTTACAGGAGCCGAACTTGAAAAATTCAAAGCTTCGCTGCAATAGGCGAAGGACCGGGTTCGCATCCTGTCCTTGCCTAGCTACAAAGAAGACAGGCTCGGCTGCTGCGCCCGAGGGAGCACATCCTTCATTGTCAAATCCCAGTCAGAGCTGATTGAAGCTCAAATTGCTCGTCGTATACGCCGTCGCGCATCGTATCGACAAAAAAGACTAGAGAAGAAAAGGACCCAGCCTCCTACACTTCAAGTCTCTCACAAATGGGCTGAAAAAGAAAGACCCAACCAAGTTGCTGCTGTCCATATGGTTGGAAAAACCAGAAGACGCCAAAAGTCAGCATCCAAAATCCATGTCCGACTTCCGATGACCCGTAGCGTCTTCAGGACAAGAAGACATTCAGAAGAATCCCCTGCTCCTTCAAGCAAAGGACAACAGAGTGATCCTTCCTCAAGCTCTTCTTCAAAAAGAATGAGCCCCAGCTCAGTCACCAGGACAGTTTCTTCGTTCGAATCCCGAAGGATGAACGTCTTGGCTACAAATTTTGAGCCACCACCCCGCAACCCACCTCAAGATGATGCGATCACACGCATCCAGTAGTTTGAACAAGGCCAACATAGGATTGAAACTCTGATGGAAAACCTTCTCCTCGCCTTCCAAAATCAGGCGAACAATGAACCTCCTCCGAATCATCAAGACGATGAGGTAAATGCGGAAGAAAATGAGTCACGCACCCTTACAAAAAAGGACATAGATAGTATCCTCGCAAAAGCAAAAGAAGAGGATATACTTAATGAGCATGGGATCAAGCCACCATATCCCTTATGGATGGACTCGGTCCCGTTCCCTACAAAATTCAAGCATCCTACTCTCCAAACATATACGGGGAAAGGATCAGCCAGACAGCACGTCATCCACTTCAAGATCTTGACGGGAGCTATCGTGGATCAAGATGCACTCAAGATCCGCCTTTTGCAAGTACCATAAAAGGTACGGCCTTCGATTGGTACTCCACTCTGCCGGAGGACCCCATCCAAAATTGGGTCATGCTAGAGACACGCTTCCTGACTCACTTCAAAGGTGAGGATCATCCCGCTACTATGGCTCAGCTGTGCAGCCTAAAACAGGGGGAGAATGAGTCAACATATGACTTCATTCATAAGTGGAAAGCAATGGCATACAAATGCTCTGATGTATTGCCACAAGCGTCACTAGTCGACATCTGCCGAAATAACATGAGAGCTAGAATCCGCTCCATGATCATCGGCAACAAATCAAAGAACCTGGGAGAACTCCTAGAAGCTTCCATGGAAGCTGAAATGGTGATTAAAGACCTCAACAGTCAGAAATCATCAAGAAAAGAGCCAACCGCCATTGCAACCTCTAAACCAAAGAAGAAAGAGGTCCTCAATGTGCAAACCAAGTCAGCTCCTCAGCCACCAAAGAAAGCTGAAAACAAAACTGCTGGTAAGAGACCTGTACTCTCAGATGCCTTCAAAGATCGAGTAGAAAAGAAATACCCGTTCGATGAAGATGTTGATGAAATCTTCGGGGCTCTTGTAGCAAACTGCAAGCTCATCTTGCCTGAACCCAAAAGACCAGGTGATGTTGGCAAAAACAACGATCCTCAGCACTGTCCATACCACCAGATGATCTCGCATCCTCTCAATCAATGCTTCATTGTGAGGGAGAAAATAAACGAGATGTAGAAAAACGGAGTCATCACTTTCGACAAAAACTATGGGTCTGCCTCCGTCAACATGGTGACATGTGGACAAACATCAAAATCACCGAAGAAGAAGATCACTACTTCCTTCAAGGTGATAAACACAATCCAAGCGTCCGAGGAACTGGTTCGTTACCCGACACCAGACGGACAACCCATATGGGTACATCCCGATCTCTTAGAAGATGAAAATTGGGAGGTCGTGAAAACAAAGCCTACAACTCAACAGCGAAGGCAGGCTAGGAAGCATCTCCTCAAGCTCAAACGACAAGAGAAGATCCAGCCAAAATAAGAAGTCCACAAAAAGGCAGAGGCCTCCTCTACCGCTTCACTGGAGGCAACAAAAATGTCCCTTCCAGAGACTTCAAAGGGGGTAAGAAAATTCACTCTCAGTGGTTTCATGCCACCTCAATTCAAAGAAGCCACGCAGGGGGCATCATACTCTTGTAATTTGGTAGTTGGATTCTCCATTGATGGATACGAGTCCAGCGACACCGATGATGGATTCGAATCCAACTACACCGATGAGTGGGAGGAGTCCCTTGAAACAGGAGAATATCTCTCCGATGAAGAATGGGTTCCTGAGACTCATCTTATGCCAGTAATCTGGTATAACCCCCTACAGCCACAAGGATCCTGGTCTGATGATGAAGAAGACCAAGAGGCTGTACAAGAAAATGCTGTTGAACCAGCACCCCTCATTGCTCTAGTGGAAATCAACTATGTTGAGCGATAAAGAGCTGATGAAGAAGAAGATTTGGCTCCCATGCCTAATCTTGAAGAATATACAAGGATCTTGCATCGTCTCGCTCTAGAACAAGAGCAAGACCGCGTCAACGAGCTTCCTCGCAATCCAGAGCCGAAAGTCCCTGAAGACCATCAGGTACATCCTCCCTTAACTCCTGAAAATGGAGAAAATTGATGGATAGACGATCCTCTTACATCCGAGGATGAGTCTGACTCCGATCAGGAAACGTCTCCTGTTAGAGCTTCCTGTAATGTGATAATTCGGGATTATATCTCTTCCGAAGCATCGTCTGATGAGATCACTTACACTCTGACGACTCCTAGCAATGTATCTTCTGGAGCCACCTCAACTCATGTGACTTTCACTAAGACGACACACTCTCAGGTTTCTTCTCCTGAGACTGTGACTTCAAAGTTCACACCCTTCCAGACTGAAGAGTTCCCAGCTATTGATGCTTGGGACGATGAATTGGTGAATGAAGAAGAAAAGTTGCTGGATGTTGTTTATGACTTGTTCTCGGAAAATGCTCCGTGCAACACAATCACTGAGGATGGAAACTCTGCTGCAGATACATCCTCAGCAAATGAAAAACGACAGCATCTTGATCCTGAAAACAATCTTCCAAACGAAGACCCTTCTCAAGAAGCTCTCGAAGTTGGTAGAGGCACCCGCTCTGGTGGGGACTACCATAAAAATTACAACCAATCTTCCTTTACATATGTAAATCCTTCGGGAAAAGATGTTGTAAGCGCCCCTAGTGGCAACAATGATGAACATGCAGGCCCTAAGGAGGCTTTCAAGTACGACTTGATTAAACACTTCAAGCACATACCTGCACGTCTGCACATCTTAGATTTATTGCGAATGTCTCCGCACACTCGTGATAATCTCATTTCAGAATTATAAAAGCTGAATGAGGATGTCGACAAACATGCCCGCAAGTCCTCCAAATTGAAATGGACTACCGGGTCAAAAAATCAAAAGCTTCCTCAAAGGGAGAAAAGAAGAAAACTAAGGGATCATGCATCGAATGCCTCTCAGTTCAAAAAGCCGCCAGTGCAACCATCGCTTTCACAAAGGAAGACCTCCTACTTGGCGAAACAAGGCACAACCGACCCCTGTACTTCACAGGGTACATCAAGGAAATGCCTATGCACAGAGTTCAGATTGACCCAGGTTCTGCACTCAACCTCATCTCCACATCGGCTCTAAAAAAGTTGGGCATCCCACCCAGCAAGCCGAGCCACACATTTGTATCTATCTTTGGATACGATGGGAGTACTCAAAGGCTTATCGGCAAAATCATGTTCAAGTTGCAGATCGGTGATCTTATCTCTGAAGTCACTGTATATGCAATAAAAACCCTTTCATGCTACAACATCCTTCTTGGACGCCCATGGATCCACGAGAATGGTGTTGTCCCTTCAACTCTACATCAATGCATCAAGTTTGTTGGTAATGACGGCATGATACATCGAGTCTTTGCGGACAGAAAACCCTTGAAAGAAATGAAGTCCATTTTGCAGACTCACAGATGTATGAAGGTGAGAAAGAAGAAGAGGAGAAGCAAACAACACCCTTTGTCGAAAATCTCCAGAAAGATAAAGGCAAGGCTCCTCAACAATCACCGGAAGAAAACAAACCATCCGGTAAATCCGAAGAAAGCATTCAAACTCCCTTCATCATCTCCCTCAAACCTTCAAAGCCTTTGGTCATCACAGCTAAAGTGAAGAAGACAAAGCAAAAGTCTGGGGGCAAATTTGTTTTCTCTTTCATGTCTATCATGCAAGACACGGATTCGGATTCAGAGCCAGAAGACGACACATCGTCAAGCCAAGCTGACACTCAGCAAGTTCAGCCTGCTCTTACTCCAATGGAGACAACTTCTGACATAGAAGATCCTATGTCAGCTTCCTTCATTGTTCCAGCAACTTCAGCAAAGGAAAAGCCGATCTTCTTCCATAGATCGGATGCTTCTTCATTAAACTCCATGCTTGAACATTTCCAAAATGAAGGTATGCCTCAACTATCCTTATATAGTCCTATGGCACAAGCTATCATGAAGAAAATGGGCTATGAAGCTCAAAACCCAGTCGGTTTGGGAGAAGGACGCAGTATTCTCACGCTATTGGGGCTCGTCTTGACCAAAAGCCAACTAGAAGATTGGAGACTCTACGACTATGTAGAAAAGTCTTCACATGGGCTAGGGTATGATCCCGACACTCCACTGAGACAGTTGACACAAATGCTTAAAAGTCAATTTACTGACCAACCCTCAACATCTCATATCCATGAAGACATCGATCTCCCTGGATATCTCTTCGATGAGTCACCTGACAAAGATCCAGGAAGCTCGTCCAATTGGTACGATTTCTCTGACGCTGAAGACGAATTGTCCGATGGCATAGACGTGTGGTCTTCTGACCCAGAAGAATCCTCGTCTCCAAAAGAAGTACCCTACTTCGACCCGGTTTCAATAGGCGATTGGGATCATCTCATAGCAAACCTTGAGAAAATTACCGATCAAGAAGACTTGTGGAAAGGAACAAAACCTTGGTCTGGAAATGCCCTTGAAACCCCAGAATGTTTCGTTGAGCTGGAAGCCTCCAAAACTATTATGGATGAACCACCTTCGAACTTTCCAACAGAAGATCATGTTCAAAAGATAGACTTGGGAACACTTGATAACCCACATCCTGTATTCATAAGCAAGAATATAAAGGATGATGAGTTACCTGATTATATCGCCTTTCTTTGTGAGTTCGTTGATTGCTTTGCATGGTCTTACGCTGAAATGCCTGGCTGAGACCCCAAAACAGCAGTCCACAAACTCAATCTTCAAGAAGACATCAAGCCTGTCAAACAGGGCCAAAGAAGATTCCGTCCAGATGTGATGGATAAAATTGAACAAGAAGTTCAAAAACTCAAAAGCGTCGGCTTCATCCGTGAGGAACAACATCCTGAATGGTTGGCCAACATTGTCCCCGTGACAAAGAAAAACGGGCAGATCAGGGTCTGTATCGACTATAAAGACCTGAATGGCGCATGCCCTAAAGATGAATTTTCGCTCCCCATACTAGAGGTAATGATTGACAATACCTGTGGGTTCGAGCGAATGACATTCATGGATGGTTTCTCCGGCTACAATCAGATAAAGATGCATCATGAAGATGAAAAACATGCATCCTTTCGGACCCCATTTGGCCTGTATTGCTACACTGTCATGCCATTTGGTCTGAAAAAATCAGAGGGCTATGATGAAAATATTCCAAGATATGCAGCACAAGATGGTTGAATATTACGTTGATGACCTCGCCGTCAAAAGCAAAAGAAAAGAAGATCATCTTGGAAACCATCGAGAAGTCTTCATCCGACTTCGCAAACACAAACTGCGAATGAATCCTTTGAAATGCTTCTTCGGCATCTCGTCGGGTAAGTTCCTCGGATTCTTAGTTAGGAAAGCTGGAATAGAGCTTGACCCCATAAAAGTCAAAGCCATTCTAGAAATGCCCTCTCCATGAACCTTGAGAGAACTCAAAGGGCTTCAAGGGAGATTGGCCTACATCAGACGGTTCATCTCCAATCTTTCGGGGAAATGCCGTCCATTCTCCCGGTTGATGAAAAAAAGGTGTAAACTTTGTCTGGGATGCTGACTGTGAAGCTGCGTTCCAAGATATCAAGTCATACCTGACCAAACCTCCAGTGTTAGCTGCTCCTACTACTAAAAAACTATTCATCTTGTACACAAGAGCCCTTGATCACTCTCTGGGTGCTCTGCTTGCACAAGAAAATGATGAAAAGAAGAAGTTGCTCTATACTACCTCAGCCGCATGCTAGTAGGTGTAGAGCATCGCTACTCTCCAGTCGAAAAAGAATGCCTTGCAATGATGTTCGCCGTATAAAAGCTACGTCACTACTTGCTTTCCAACACAGTCTACCTGGTCTCAAGGATCAACCTCTTGAAGATCCTTGTCACAAAAGCAGGTTCCCTCAATGCCCGACTGGCAAAATGGTCCATCCTTCTGTCCCAATTTGATATTAGGTATGTACCACAAAAGGCAATCAAAGGGCAAGCTCTAGTGGACTTTCTCGCAGAACATCCATTGCCTAAAGATTCTCCACTCAGAGATGATCTCCCAGACAAACCAGTTTACAATGTGGAGACTTTCTCACAAAGTGCCTCCTAGGACATGTACTTTGACGGTGCAGCCAGGACAAATGAAAAAGACAGCTAATCTCGGGAGTTGGCATCCTCTTTGTTAGCCTCGACAAATACATGATTCCACACGCTTTCTCGCTACTTGAACCATGCACAAACAATGCAGCTGAATATCAAGCTCTGATCCTAGGATTGGAACTCGCCATCGAATCCGGTATCACCATGCTGGAAGTCTTTGGAGACTCTCAACTAGAGGTGTACAAATGACCCGTAACCCGACCCGACCCGTCACCCGACCCGACCCGTGGGTCAATGGGTGGGTCACTCCACACACATTTTTTTGCTCAACCCGACCCGACCCGACCCGTGACCATTGGTATGGGTAACGGGTCTCACGGGTCGGGTTGGCGGGTGACCCGTGAACCCGTTCTCTAACCCAAATTAATGCTCCGACTGACAGCACCCAAGAACCTTGCTCCACTCAAAGAGAACATATTTGACCTTAAAAGTGGGAGACTTTCATCATCATTGGAAGTGTACATTATCCCAGCTCTGATGGTGAACTCTGCAATAGCTTAAGTTACACCACCAGAATAGAAACAAACAAAAAGTGGGGCCAGAGGCACTATGGGCCCTTTCGCTTCATATGAACTGAATTTCTAAGAACCGTAAGAAATGCATTTCCATCAAAGGGGATAAAACTGAAGGATGAAAGGTGAAGAGCCACAAGGATCAATCAAGTAAATTCCCCGTTGATAGAAAATGATTAACAATTGACACATTAGTAAAATAAATTCTAGTAACAGTGATGATCCCATCTAGCTTCACCATAAACCCTTCACTCCTCCCCACTTCTACATGAAAAAAAAAAAAAAAGACCCGAACCCGACCCGTGACCCGCGACCCGTTGAACCCGTGACCCGTGACCCGTTTGAGTCGGGTTCGGGTGGGTTTTCACCCACAAAATTTTAGACGGGTCGGGTCGGGTTTGACCCGAAACCCGCGGGTTTCGACCCGTGAACACCCTACTCTCAACTGATCGTCAACCATATGAATCAGAAATTTGAAGTCAGGAAGCCTGATCTGCTGCCTTACTACAACAACGCACAATCGCTTCACCCACATTCGCAGAGGTGAAAACATACGTGCAGATGCCCTAGCTGGACTTGCCGCATCCATGGCAATCCAAGAAGGGGAAAACATGCAAATCACAGTGTGCGAAAGAAGAATCCTTCATCCTCTTAACACACATCAAGTAGTTGCTGAATGCCACCAAGTGGTTGGAAGTCGGATTTCAATCCTTCAACCTTCAATCGGTGACTGGAGGGATCTGTTCATTGATTACACTATGTTCGGAATCCTACCTGAAGATCCAAAAGAACGGGTAAGCATCTAAAGGCGAACCCCAAGCTTTCATTTGGATATTCCTTAAAAAATCCTTTACATGAAATCCTTCAACGGAGTACTTCTACGCTGCTTGTCACAACAAGAGGCTGAAGAAACACTCAAAGAAGTTCATGCTGGTCTTTGTGGAGCTCATCAGGCTGGTCCCAAGCTCTATGATCAGATAAAAATGTTAGGTTATTACTGGCCTACCATGGTAGCTGACGCAATGCAATTTGCTAAGTGCTACTAACAATGCCAAGTTCATGGAGATTACATTCACATGCCTCCAGAATGGCTACATCCTACAGCGATTTCATGGCCTTTTGAAGCCTAGGGTATGGACATCATAGGTCCTATTCCTCCCCCTTCAAGCAAAGGTCACCGCTTCATCTTCGCCACTACGGATTATTTCTCCAAGTGGTCAGAAGCATTTGCACTCAACGAAATGAAGACCTCATCAGTCCTACAGTTCCTGCGCACCAACATCATTTGTCGTTTCGGCATACCCAAAAGATTCGTTCATGATAACGGACCACAATTCAAGCAAAGGTCATCGCTTCATCTTCGCCACTACGGATTATTTCTCCAAGTGGTCAGAAGCATTTGCGCTCAACAAAATGAAGACCTCATCAGTCCTACAGTTCCTGCACACCAACATCATTTGTCATTTCGGCATACCCAAAAGATTCGTCCATGATAACGGACCACAATTCCGGGATCATCGATTCTACAGGAAATACAAAATCCAAAGCTGTCCTTCGACTCCATACAATCCGGCACCAAACGGATTCACAGAAGCTTTCAACAAGACACTCTGCAAAATCCTCAAAAAGATGATCTCTAGTCATAAAAGAGACTGGAGCGACAAACTGTCTGAAGCTTTGTGGGCCTATCGAACCACCGTTCGAGGACCAACCCATAGCACACCATTCTCCTTGGTCTATGGATGCGAAGCTGTCGTGCCTTTGGAAGTACAAATTACTTCCTTGAGGGTATCTTTGCAAAATGACATGACTCAAGAAGGCAATGTCAAATTGCGACTCCATGAGCTGGACAATCTTGATGAGAGATGGCTCGAAGCTCGACAATGCATTAAACTTTACCAAGCACGCATGGCAGGATCTTTCGACAAAAAGGTCAGGCAACGCGTCTACAAAAAGGGTAACTTGGTTATTGCGGTAAAAAGACCAATGGTCTTCGCTTACAAGTCCAAAGGCAAGTTTGAGCCAAAATGGGAGGCACCCTACGTCATCGACAAAGTTTTCTCCAACAGCGCATACGCACTCCTAAACATAGAGGGTGACAGATGTATGTTGCCCATCAACGGCAAGTTCTTAAAGCGGTACTACCTTTGAAGGTACACGCTCGCTAAACCCACTCTTTTTAGAATTTTCATATCAAATGTTGAAATTTCTAGAAATTCAAACAATGCTCACTTTCATTATTTCATTGTTAAAAAAAAATTCCAAGTTTAGGAACCTTTCCCTAACTTGACCAAAATTTTCAACCTTTGAACCCAAAACTCATGGTTTGAAATAAAATCCGGATTCAGGGATTTCCATCCTAGTCCACCCTACCTTTTTCCGCCTAAATGGTTTTAGGTCAAAAGTTATGACCCTCGGGCCTTTAAAAAAAATGGTTTTTCAAAAACCACGGGAAAGCGACGTTTAGTCGATACTCGCACAAATCGGAAGCATGCGAACCACGTTCGACACTTCCAAAATCACAGGGAAGCGACATTTCGTCGATACTTGCAAAATCCAAAACCATGGAGACGCAACATTTTAGTTGATATCCATAACCCAAAGGTTCGAGAAAACCACAAATTTTAAAAATCGTGGAAAAACGACATCAAGTCAGTACCCGCAAAACCAAAATTTTTGAAAAGCAAGGATGCGACATTCCATCAATACTTGCACCCAAATCCGCGAGGATGTGACATTCCATCAATACTCGCAACCGAATGAGTAAGGATGCGACATTCCATCGATACTTGTAAGACCATTCAGCAGGGAGGCGACTTTTAGTCGATACTTGCAATTTTGAAAACCAAAACCGGCTATAGATGCCACCAAAATAGGCTATAAATGCCACCAAACCGGCTATCAATGCCACAAAACAAAACCGGCTATCAATGCCACAAATCAAAATTTGGTTTTAAAAAAAAAACTCTGCTATCAATGCCACCAAAATCGGCTATAGATGCCACCAAATCGGCTATCAAATGCCACAAGTTCGACTATCAATGCCACAAAAAAGCTGGCTTTCATGCAAAAAACGGCTTCCATGCCACAAACAAAATCTGGCTACCATGCCAAAATAATCATTTGACAAAAGATTTTTACAAAATGACAAGCTTTTGATCAAATCCCATTTAGCAATTGCTTTCATCACAAAAAGATTTAAGTGAGCGTAGGGAAAAAAAAAGCATCCCATTTAGCAATTGCTTTCATCACAAAAAGATTTAAGTGAGCGTAGGGAAAACAAAAAAAAATCCCATTTAGCAATTGCTTTTATCACAAAAAGATTTAAGTGAACGTAGGGAAAACAAAAAAAAAGAGTACCAAAAAAATGCATGCGGTACTAAAAAAAAAGAAAGTGTCCACAAGCACTACAAAAAAAAAAAGAGTACCAAAAAAAATATACATGTGGTACCAAAAAAAAAAAGGGGGAAGAAGGATAGTTTCTGATACAAAAAAATAAGGAGCTCAACCAAAAATGGTTCCCAGCTAAAATTTGAGCTCCTCGAGCAAACTTTTAGCCGCAGCTGTCAGGGTTTTCAGGGCACGCTTCTTCAGGAACTGGCCATGAGATGCTGGGGTGGGCTGTAACCCTTCTTTCACATCGGGAAGCTTATCCCGAGCGGTTTGCCATTGTTTATCCTCTTGAAACTTCCTTTCAAGGACTTGATCTGCATCTGCAATCTGGCGAATTAGAGCACTCTCTCTGTTGTGAGCCTCTGTTATAGCAGCCCACTTGGTAGCGACTTGTGCCTTTAAATGCTCAAGACGTTTCCTGGCCTCATCGACCTCCCTATCAAGGATGTTAAGGTCATGTGTCAGCCCAATGATGGCTAGTTCTTCTAAGTTCTTCTCTCGGACTATCTGTTTCCTGCTTTGTGTAGCCTCATTCAGGTCAGACTTAGCCTTATCAGCAGGGTTCAGGAACATCTCCTTGAAGAACTGGTCGTCAGCAAAATCCATGGTCTCAAACCACTTGTCACCCAGTGCAATGATCCTATCCACGATCGCCCTGGCACCCGTGACATCCAGACCAGCCTCTTCAGCATCACTGAGAATCTCTTGCACATGCTGGATCATGCCAAATCCGGCATCCAAGTGCCGAGAAAGGAGAGTCTCAATCCAAGAGCTCAGAACCCGCGCCACCACTTTCTTCGCAAAAAGAAGAGACGGCCTAGCTGAAGATTCACCCCGCTCCATCGGTCGGTTGCTCATGTCATCACCCGTTGGAAGAGTAACAAAAGAACTCTTTCCAGTTGGAGTTGCTTGGGAAGGAATCTCAACACGAGGTATCTCCTCAACAGTGTCAGAACTGGTCCCAGGAGTCTCTACCTTTGGATTAACCTTCGGCATCTCTTGCTCAGAAGGAAGCGAGGACTCTCCTCTGTCACTTCAAAACTTGCCAAAGAAACACAAAAAGGTATGAATATGATCCTGTTTGAAAATCATTATCGGGGTTATTACTACAAAATACCTTCTTCGACGACTGGTGGAATACTCTCTTCCTCCATGAACTCATCGGAAGCATCATTAATATTTGCGTCCATCGATGGTTCAAAGTCATCGGAATCCTGTGACAAGTTAGCTGACAAAAAAATGTTAGCAAACCAAGTCACAGACACAAAAAAAAAAGAGAAAGCAAAAGAAGTTATACAAATTGGAGATTCTGGATTCACTCCAGAGTCCCTCGGTTCTTCTTCAGGTGCCCCGACAGGATCTGTCACCGCCTCATCGGCAGGAACCTCAGGCATCGCCAAGTTTTCATCCTCTGCTAAAAAAAAGAGAGAAGCAGCAGGGGGAGAAAACAAATCAAGACTTGGAAAATTCCATGAAAGAAACAGAAAGAGAAAGAGGAAGAATCATACCTTCACCGACGGTTTCTTCTTCTCGGCTTCTCTTTTTCAGAGGCTCGTCAGCATTCCCTGGCACCTCCTCGTTAATAGTAAGAGGGACTTCCAAGTCAGGAGAGTCCTCATGTTACCCCTTGCTGCGATGATGACTCCTCTTACTTCTGCGGGCTCGTTTCTTAGAAGAACATGCCCCGCTGTCAGAGTCAGGTTCCCCACTTGACTCCTCACTGGATGGTCTACTCTTGCCGGTAGACTCCACGGAAGCTTGCCTCTGTGCCGCTTGCATCCAAGCATCAAGCTCAGCTTCCTCCTGTTCTAACTGCTCTAAAGCCTCATCAGGTATTTCTCGAACAGCTTCAGAACCAATGACGCCCTGGTCATCGAGAAAGCCTATCTTGTGCTTCTCTCCAGAAAGGAGGGCCCAAACTTCCTCTCGCCGGACTCCATCTGACTTTCCAAGGCCCTTTCTAGATGACAGCTTCACATCAAGCTCCTTCTTGGAAAGCCCCCGATATGCCGAAAAGCTCTCCACGAACTACTTCGCAAAGCCGGCAGTCCGGGAAGTCGACAACACAGGATAAGAAATCATGGCAGGAGTGTCTTCAGTACTATAGAAAGCCCATGCATTTATCCCGTCCTATAAACCTCCAAAGCGCTTCACCATGCTTGAACGCGCTCCAACAACGCCTTGAGAAAAGCCTAACTGCAGAGCAAAGCGAAAAGGTACATACAGCTGGATGTTAAAGAAAAGATGTCTGCGGTACACCATCGTGCCGACACGTATGCTGAAAAGCCACTCCTTGTCGGCATTTGTCAAGGAGTAATGCCTTCCCGACCCCGCCCTGGTAGAGTCTCGGGAGGCACCAAAATCAAAAGCCTTCTTCCGCAACTCCGGAGAAAGCTTCACTGAAGACTACCCCATCTCGACGTCCCTGAACCGTCGGATCCTCATGTGAGCAAACAAAAGTGATTCGGACACGGCTTTGCACTTAGCCAGCCGAATCATCAGATGATCATCATCCTGTGCAGCACCCAGCCGGTGGAAGCCAGGACAGTGGTACACGTACCACGAATAAAAGATGTGGGCTGAAAATACCCTATTCATAGAGAGCCCAAGCCGAACCAAAAAAGCAGCAGCCTGCAGTTCAGTAGACAAGTAGGAGTAAAGAGCTAGCACCAAAGCAAGTTGCTCTCCAAACGCCATCTGACAAGCCGAAAAAATACAATGTGGCCTGATGTGCGTTCCATCTCCTCCAGCAAAAACGGCCTCACCAAGCCAATAACTGAGGTAAATAGCGAGATCTCTCCGCAGTGCAATGTCAGGACATATGGCATTTGTACTCGCACAGAAATCTCTCAACTCTTCTTACATAGCCAAGATCTTCTTCGAACCCGGATCCTTAGCCCTGTCTTCCCGGGTCATGCTATCAGAAGGCTCCCCACTTTCAAAGAAGTTAGGAGACGAAGAGTTAAAACTCTTCCAACTACTGGATCTAACTTTCAAGCCCTCCTTCTCCTTCAAAAAATCATAGAAGGCAACAAGCTGAAAGTACAGAAGCCTGAACTCCTCAGACTGCTCCTCAAGGACGCTGTCGATCGGCATAAACTCCTCATAGAGTTTGCCAAGGATGGGCAATCCAGTAATGGCGCTCAGCTCCTTCAAAGAGAAACCAATCTCACCATTCGTTACAATGAAGGTATTGGTTTGTGGAAGGAATGACTCCAACATGGCCATGAAGGCCTCGTCGGAAAAGATCATGGTCTCCCTAAAGGCGCGGACGACATCAAAAATCCCGGCTTCATTCAAAACGGCGCCACCAATCAACAGGACGCGATCAGTCCACGACTTCCACTCGGAGTCAGCATTGAAACGGCCACGAAGTTGAAAAGGCTTCACCCAATTGCTGCCGTCACCGCTGAAAATGCTAAGGCCCACCGGTCCCAAATCGACCGACGGATAATCAGAGCCCTGGTAGCCGCTGGCCGGCATCAACATGTCCATGTCAGCAGGCGATTTCTCCACATATCCAGGAGAACTGCCAACAAAAACCCCAGTCTTGATTACATTTGTCCTTCTCACCCAGCTTGGAAGATCTTCCCTCTTAGAGCACGTGGGGGCAAGGCTCATGATCGAGATGATGCGATCAAACGTTGACCGGGTAGCAACGGTCTTCTTCTCACCATTAGCTATGAAAGAAAACTGAAAACATCTCCTCTGGTATGTCATGTCATCAATGACGGCATCACCAAAGAAGAAGGTAGGCTTGGGCAAAACCCTTTGATCGTCTATCACCCATGGATGACTACTTACCATGATCTTATAGAATTCCTCTCCCTTGAGAGCGATCAATAGCTGCCTCATCTCATCTTTATTGAGAGAGTCACACTCTTCCAGGTTTCTCTCAATATACTAAACCTTCTCCCAAGCCTACTGAACGGCCGGATTATAAGATCTAGCAGATCGATGAGGTACGCTTGTAGCAGGCTCTTTACCCTTGTTCGTTCTGGAGGAACCACTTACAAAGGATGGAAAAGAAAAAGATCAATCATCAAAATGATAGGATTTCGCTAAAGGAAAATCTGGCGAAATTTTGACATGATTCCGGGGCAATTCCGAAGAAAATGAACTACTCCGAAAGAAATAGAATGCTTGAAGATGGGCTCAACATTGTTGCGAGCTCCGAAACTCCAAACTTTTAAAACCTCAAAGTCTCCGCAAAATCAGGAAGGGCTCAACATCGCTGCGAGCTCCAAATTCCTAAATTTGCAAAAACTTTCAGGTATGCTATCATATCATGCTACAAATTTACAAAAAATGCATGCATGAACATCTTGGTTTGCCAAAAAAGGCATTATCATGATGAGCAAAAAAAAAAGAGAAAACTTTCTAAAAAAAAAAGAGAGATAGAAAACAAAAAAGAAGGGGGCTGGCCCACAGGCCATGTGGCCGTACGGCCAGATCCGTACGGATTTGTCCGTACGACCCACAAAAAAAAAAAAACATGCAAAAAAAAATATGAAAAAAAAAACGTGTAAAAAAAAAAAAGAGCAAACACGTGAAAAAAAAGAGAGGAAAGAAAAGAAAAAAAAAAGGAAAGAACTTTTTATCATCCTATATCCTACAATGGAGTTTTTTTGAAAAAGAGAACTTACTTGAAGCCATTGATGGAGAAGAAGAAGAAAAGTCTTGAAGATCTTGAAGAAGAACTCTTGGTCTTGAAGCCCTCTTGGGATTGTTGCAAAAGAAAACAATAAGAGCAAGAGAACCAACCTCCTCCTTGCTTTTATAGAAGAGAGTAAACAAAAGAATTAAAGAAGAAAGAGGTAAGTGTTACTAATTAGTAACCTTACCAAAAGAAATAAATTAGAAATATTCTTTCCCAAAAGAAAGATATCTTTAAGGATTCTCTCCTAAAAAGAAATCAATGAGAGATTTTCTCCAAAAAGATAGGAGATTTGATATATTCTCTCCCAAAGAAAGATATCTTGAGATATTCTCTCCCAAAATAAAGGAAACATGAGAGATTCTCTCCAAGTAAAGATATTCTTAGATATTCTCTATCCAAAGGAGATATTTTTAGATATTCTTTACAAAAATGACACCATATGAGATCTAAGCCATTTTAAAAGCTTAAGGTCCCATGGGTTAGCCCATATGAACCAGGTTTGACCACCTAGGCACTAAAAAAAAAAAATTTGGGCTTTTAGTCAAAGAGAAATCCCTCTTACTAAGAGCATACAAAAATGGTTACATGCCTCTTTTGAGTTGATTTGACCATACGAAAAAAGAATTCCAAGCCCCATGAGCTTCCAAAAATCAAACCATCCAGCCTCATATACCAAATTGAGCCAAAATCTTGAAATTGACATTCCACAAAAATCCAAACCAAATCCTCGTCCCCTAACATGCCACATACAGCTTGTTAGGTCACAAGACCAAAAATAAAAACCAAAACCTGATCCCCTAACTTGCCACATACAGCCTGTTAGGTCACAAGATCAAAACCAAAATCGACTCCCCAACATTCCACATACAACTTGTTGGGTCACACGGTCAAAACCAAACCCGACCCCCTAACCTGCCTCATACAGCTTGTTAGGTCACAAGGTCAAAACCCAAATCCACATCCCTGATGTCATCTTCAAAGCTTTGCCTCGAGATGGTACGTGATCCCTTTCACTACCAGAAAAATCCCCTGGAAGCTCAAAAGGCTACAAATACCAAAAGAAAGACTGCTCAAAGACTCTTGGTCAAGCCACAAGCTCTCCTTAAAAAAATCTCTTCGAGGCACATCGACTACAAAAGTTAAGCAACTCGTCGCTGCACCTCGAGGGGGCATTTGTTGACACCAAAAATGTCACTTTGCCTATTCAAGATCCAAAAGGCTACATGAAGTCGCAACCTGCCATAAATAGGTAATGCTACTTCCAAAAAATCAAATCTTATCATAATCAAATAAAAACCGCAAGATCCTTCAAGACAACCAAAAGAGGAGTACACAAGAAGTTTCGGGCCATTTCAAAATCATTTGGCCTAACTTCGCTTCTCCGGCAGTTAAAAAGGAGCTCCCGGCGGCGAAAGCATCGGAGACACCAAATCTTCGATCAGAGCCGATGGATGGTCTCAAAATACATCCAAAAGGCTCCACGTCAAGTTCCAAGTCAAACCGACAACGTTTGACCCTACATCAACCCTCGAACAACTAAATCAAGCCTCACGGTAGCGAGAACCACCAAGGCCATCGCTCATCAGATAGAGCACATGGACGGCTTCAAAATGCTTATAAAGGGCTACACGTCAAATTTCAGGTCATTTCGACAACATTTGACCAGACTTTGACACTCGGAAGCCAAATCAGGCCTCTCGGCGGTGAAGATCCCCGGGACTATGCTTTCCAAGACAGAGCCTATGGATTATCTTAAAATGACTACAATAGGTTCCCTGTCAAATTTCAAGTCAATCGGACATCGGTTGACCGCACATCAAGCCGCGACATCTTCATCGCGATAAAAACAAGTCTACTAGTGATAGGACCCCAGAAGGCTTCAAAACTCAAACAAAAGCCTATGGTTTGTCTTATTTATTACTCAAGAGGCTACACCCCAAATTTCAGGTCATTCCGACATCATTTGACCCAGTTTCAGCTTCTGACGGAAAATCGACAGCTCTACGCGACAAAGTCTTCGGCTTCCCTGGAAAATTGGAAACTTTGCAATCCAAAATGCAGGGATTCTCATCAAGTTTTCTACAAGGAAACCAGTCCAATAAATGATAAAAAAATGTCAAGAAAAAATACAGAAGAAAAAAGAATCGAAAAAGATAAAAAACGGACGCAAAACGGGACAAAAGGGGGGAAAACCCCCTCAGGGTCGCAGGCCCCTGCGACCATGGAGCCCGGGATCGCCGAGAGGGCCCCGGAAGCCCTGTTTTTCGTCATTTTTCGCGATTGGAAGGGTCCGACCCTTTGGGATTTTTCAAAATTCATACTTTTGAGATACCAAATCCTTTGACATCCGTCAAAATCACGGGTTAATCATCAAGAGTATCAAAGTCAACATTGATCGCCAACAAAAAAAAATGTACTTTCTACCCAACCGATCAAGAAATCGATAGGACAGATTGCACCGACCCGCTGTTGGCAACCAATACCTGAAGTTACATGGTCATCCGATGTCGATCTACATGAAGATCCATCGATGATCATCGCCAGAAGAATCCCAAAAGACGCGGCACGGCCCGCGACTCTTCAACTGCTCGGCAACCACTTAATGTGATTAATTGACTAGCTTTATTGCAGTCATTAATGCATTTCTTTGGACGGCTCAATCAAAAGCAAGCATCCGGGAGTTACAAGTCAATTGATTTATGACATTTAACCCATGAAACTGCTCCCATCATGGCGATTAAAGGCGATTAAATGCCCTCAATCTCCACCGGCCAATCAGAAGCCAAGAAAAAGGAGTTACAAAATAAAGGAAGTAAATCCTGTAACTCCTCCCATTATGCTGCTTAATGACAATTATATCCCATAAACTCTCCTAAATGGCTACCAAGAGCCTATAAATAGGAGACAACCCCAAGCATTCCAGAGAGACTGAAGATAATTCGGAAATTCAGACAGAAAAAGGCATCAGAAATCTAAGAAAAAGAAAGAGAAAACTCTGCGGAAGTTCTACACCGACCACCGCTACAAGGTGACAAAAGTCCATTGGGGGGGTTACCCCCCCCCCAAGGTCTTTGCCTTCTCCTTCTTCCTCCAATGGGTTAGACGTGGCTTTTCAGCCCGTCTACTTGGTTTTTTATTGGACATAGGACCTCCTTTTGGTCTTTGCCCTCTAAAAACCTGAGGTTACAGCCAAGCCAAGCGAATCAAGAGCATCCTCTGTTCTCATCTGCATGGATGATAGCGAAGTTCACATATGGCTTACGACCGTCAATCTGAACGAGTCCCCTACAATCTTCTGAGAAGTTAGATCCTCCTTTTCTTGTTTTTTATTGTAGTTTGTATTTTTTCCAAAAGAGACAAAAATCACAACTCTTGTCTTTCATTATTGATAAGGATTGTAAAATCGGCTATAAACGCCAAAAATCGGCTATAAACGCCAAAATCGGCTATAAATGCCAAACAATCGCCTTTCACGGCAAATCAAGAAAAATGTCTCTTTTATTAAATATATGTGCAATGGAAAACTTGAAAGAAGTTGATTTCCGTTTTACTTGCGAAGGTTGATCTCCGGATCACCACTTTTAATTCCAAGTAAAATAGAAAATCTGGCACACCCACACAAAAAAATGTTGATGCATGCCTCTGCCCCCCGGTTACGACCGAATCAGACCCAAACGGACTCCCACGTCCGCCGACCTCGGCAGAACCGAGCGATTGAAGCGCTGTCCATCAATAACAACACTTTTTTTAATACGGTCTCCAACAATAGGCAGCCCTTTCTATATGCCCGAATTAATTCACCGATTTGTGGATAAATCCATTCAGTTAAACCAGGACATTGTATGGCCGAGAATCGGCTTTCCATCATAATTGTTCTGAAGTTCTCACGAGTATGGAAATCATAGCTTCACATTTCAAAATTTTCTATAACATACATGTTAAGTGATGGATCAATAATTCAATAATTTCTCAAAAACTCTTTCTTAAAACAAGATAGTGAACCCATTTTTCTCTTTTTCCTCACAAAAAGTTTCAAAAATTAGGGTATCGTCGTTTCATAAAAATTCGGTTAGAAATCCCCCGAAAAACTAACAAAATGACCAAAAAAAAATTTAAAACTAAAAGAATAGGAAAAGAACTGAAAGTAAAGGAAAAAAATAAAAGTAAAAAAACAAAAAACTAAAACTACTAAGACTAACCCAAAGGTGAATACCACACCCCCAACTTAGTCCACATTGTAAAGCACAAAACACAATGAGATATAAAGGACAAGGAAAGTAAATGAAAATGAAGGATATCACCTGGGTACCGCTGAACATAAGGTAGAATGGAAGAAAACGGGGAGGATGCCCGCCAACTCAGACCAAAGTACCTGTTGAATGTTAGCGGCAAACAACAAAAACAAAAATAAAGAAATCCTACGAAGTACAATCCAAACCTACATAAAGGCATGACTCAGCACTTCTTTCATGTCTACCTCCTTTTTTTTTTTATTGTCAGACAGATCAGGTGCGATGATAACATCGACTGCAAAGCAATCGGCTTTGTCTGGAGGTTGTTGAGAGATTCAGCCTCACTTTCATATTACCGAAAGAAACATCCATAACTCTTGTTCGACAATTAACGTTCGCATTGGTCGTGGCGAAAAAAAGACGGCCAAGAATGACAGGAGTGTGTTTCCTCGAGTTTTGCACTAGTTCAGTGTCAAGGATGATGAAATCGACATGAAAATAGAACTTGTTGACCTTGACCAGAACATCCTCAATTATTCCCCGGGGTACCCTGCTAGATCTGTCAGCAAGTTGCAAGGTAACCTGAGTGGGCTTCAATTCCCCCAGCCCAATCTATCAAATGGGCCGGGCCGCCAGTCAACGGTCCACGACACGGCCCGTGCTTGGCTAAGGGAAGTAGCACGGACGGTCGGTTTCGACACAGCTCACTTGGCTCGCCCAACGGCCAAAAATGGCTATTTTTTGAAAAACTATCCATTTTACGCCCCCCCCCCCCCCCCCCATTACAGCTATAAAACGGTCATATAAGGGGTATTTTGTGTTAGTTTTAATTTTACAAAGTCTATAAATACTCTAACCCTCACATTCTCATTTCTCACCAATTTATACAATTCTCTCACTCTCTTTTCACGCTCTAGCTCTCTCTCAAAGTATTCTACTCTTTCACTCTCTCTAAGAAGTTTTTTTAAGGCCAAAGATCAAGTCATCAAGAGACAACATTAAAGGGGCCTTCAAAATCTTAGAGGTATTTATATCATTTAAGTTTGAGGTTCCATATTTATAAGTTTATTATATATTATATTAACTCCCATTTTCTCCCCTTTCTTATATTAATTATCACTAAAAGAAGGCTATTAGTATTACTATTATTATTTTAAAAATTTATTTTTTTTAAATATAGTTGGACGATCTTCTAGAAGATTTCTCATCTTCTTCCATTAATTTAGGGGGATAAGAAGATTTTATTGAATTAAAATATGAAGTAAGTGATTTACCCCCCCCCCCCCCCCCCCCAATTTCCTAGTAGTTCCTTTAAACCATCTAAGAGGAATAGAACTTCAAAAGTTTGGGATATATATATGATAGGTTTGAAGTTGTTGAAGACGAAAAAAATGTCCAAAAGGCAAAATACAGATTTTGCAGTAAGATTTATGGTGCCAAATCAAAAAGGGGTACCGGCCATTTGTTAAGACATAGGCAAAAATGTTTAGCCTTACATAAGGCGACAGATGCAGCAGGGGCAGAGGGGCCTGGCTCACAGACCCAAATTTCTACTACCGGTGGTGGTAGTAATAGTAGTTTGGATCTTTTTTCTTTTAATGCACAAAGTGCTAGACAAAATCTTGTTAAAATGATTGTGTTATCCGAATTACCATTTTCTTTTATTGAAAATGATTTTTTTGAAGGATGGTTACTGTCAACCACAATTTTACAGTATTTCAGGAAATACAGCTAGAAATGATACTATTAGACTCTGGCAGGAAGAGAAGACCAATATAAAAAATTACCTTACATAAATTCCTGGTAGAATAGCCATAACTACAGATGTATGGACTTCTAAACAGAATGATAGTTATCTTTGCATTACTGCACATAAGATAGATGCAAAATGGATCATTAATAAATGAATAATTAGTTTTAGCTGTCGTGAATGGCCACACAATGGCACTAGAATAAGTATTTTTATTTTGAAAAAACTAGATGAATACAATATTAAGGAAAAAGTTATATCTATAACTTTAGATAATGCCGGTAATAATATAGTGTCTATTGAACTAATGAGATTGCAGATGTTACTTGCTACTTTGATAGATAGATAGCTCTACCTTTCAAAACAGATGTGTATATCACATCTTAAATCTCATTGCACATGTTGATTTAAAGCATATTGTAAGTTGCACAAATGCTATTAAACACATTGCTAAATTTATTTTCTGCTTTGCACAAAGAAGACAATTGTATGCCCAAATATGTGCGAGAAAGGCGTATCAGCTATAAAAATAACCAAAGAGGTAGAACATAGATGGAATTCAATGTATGATGCACTTGGCTGGAAAATAATTTTGAATGAATTTTATGCTTTTCATATACAACATTTGTTGATGAGTGAACATTGGGAGTTCTGTGCTCATATAAGAGACTTATTAGAATCTTTTTATACTTCAACATTATTTTTTTTCCGAGATATATTATCCCACATCTAATGAAGCCTTTACAAATTACTTTACAACTTAATAGATTTAGAGATCATTTTTTACTTAATAACATTATAAGAAACATGGAAGAAAATCTTAATAAATATTGGAAAGAGGCTTCAATGACATTTTCTTAAACAGCTGTATTTGATCCTAGGTTAAAATTAAGTGGTGTAAATCGAGTTTTTTTATTGATGAAATAAAAAAAATATGAATTATCAAGATTTAGGGGGTGTTTGGATAAGTGCATAATATAATATCAACAAGTTTAAATATTGTAAGATTTCATTATCATATAATAAAATAGTATCATATTATTATATTGTGTCACTTATGGTGTTTGGCAATCTTCACAGATTTTAATATCCCTTTGAAGCATTTGACAATTTATAAAAAACTCACAAGATAATGTACCAAATAAGAAATTAAGAGAATATAATCAATTAACCCAATATAGGACCCACTAATTAGTAATCACATGTGTTAATAATCATGGTAGGACCCATCTATTGGAAAAAGAAATATAAGATTAAATTAAATCATGAGATCCAAGCAATGTTGTTTAATTAAGGTGGGTCCACCTAACGTTGGTAGCTATACTATATACATCTAATGGTGATTATCACAAATGGCCATATCGCGCTTTTTTATGAGAAATCATTGTGGGACCCATTTGATGTTGTGGTCATATTAACGGTAGGAGAGCTATCAAATAGTGGGACCCATTTAATGATGGCAAACTGATAATTACAATCACACAATTCAATCTTGGTAATTATGGGATCTGGCTGATTTTGATAGTATGGGACCAACCTAATTGTTTGTAATCACAATGAAAGCTCCGAGCGTGACATTTGTAGGACCCACCTAATATTGATAATTAACAAGGGTTATGTAGTCGTGATATGGCTATAGGACCGCACATTAAATTTGTAAGCACTGTGGGGCCAATCTAATAGTGGGACCCATAAATGTTAAAACTTATAGTGGGCCATTATAATTAATGGTTGCTCATGATCTATCATATAATTTTTACTCAAACTCTCCATTTGTAGTTAAAAAAGATTTTTTAAAGATTACTTTATACAGCATATCCTTGAATAATGTAATATGAAGATTTTTGGAAGAAAGTGGGATATTGTAAGATACTTTCTAAGTTATCCAAACACCTCCTTTTTAGGTTAGTAGATTACATTCTAAACTAGTAGATAATATAACAAAATATCTTAAAATATCTTGTTTCCAAACACCCCCTTAAATATTTTTTCAAATATAAGGACAAAATTACAAGCATTTCTCCAATTTTATTGTAAGCCAATAGGCACAACAAGGGTTGGTATGACTCTTTCAGAAGTTCAGCAAACAGGTGAAGCTGTGTGGGATTCTTCCCTGTCTACGGGCATGGCATCCAGCTCAAGCTCAAGTAATACAGTAACATGGCATCCAGCTCAAGCTCAAGTAATACAGTAATGGAGTTATCATCATATCTTGACATCGGTGTAATACGGGTGTATGATGCATCTAGTTTTGACATTTTAGCCTGGTGGAAGCAACAAGAAAATATTTATCCAGTGTTGGCTGCCATGGCTCATTATCTATTAACTATTCTAATGTCTTATGTAGCATCAGAACAAGCTTTTAGTACAAGTGGACTTGTGGTGGATGACAAAATAACAAATCTAACTGAAGAAACGATGGAGTGTTGTGTTTGCCTACGAGACTGGTATTTGGCAAATAAGAGGAAGGAAGAGTTGGCAGCAATTAAAGATTATGATCCAGCAGAGTACATTGGTGGACTACACATCTGATTTTTTACTTTTCCTTCATTGTAATTTATAAATATAAAAGTTTTTTATTTTTATTCTCTAAAAAGATTGTAAGGTTTTGAAGGTAATCATATTTACAAACCTTTAAGAAGTTAAGATCCAAATGGTTCTCTTCTTAGTGGAGTAGGTCGAGTCTGATTGAATCACTTAAATATCTTTGTCATTCTCCGTGCTTATATTCTAATTTTTAATTTTAAGTGAAAAAAATTAATCGGAAAAAAAAAGTAAAGAGGCACGACGAGCACGCCCGGCACGGAGGCACGACGCGGCCCAGCCCGCTCCAGGCATGGCCCATCGCAGGTTGTGCCGTGACACCAAATTCTCCTGGCAGACCATGCTGACCCAGCCTGTGGCCCGTGCGGGCCGCGATCTGGGCGGGCCATGTCGGGCATGTCTACTACCCCATCTTTCCTAATTTGGGCATGTTTGTTTGCAAATATTATAAGATTTTCTGTGTGGGAGCATTATACTGTATTAAGCTACAAGGTTTTGGATCTAATTTTGACTCTACTCTTTAATTTTGACCGAAAGTTATTTTCGATTTCTACAACTCTACAACCAAGTTATTTTCGGTTTCTACAATTGCTAACATACTCTCCCTCCACTTTCCACTAATATGCTTCCTCTACTTATGGACTCCCATCTTCTCCCTTTCTAACATACAAGAAACATATCTCTTCATGCATACCCTGATTAGGATGGGTTTCTATGCTAGTTTGGCTTATAAGTAAGGATCGAATTTGGAACTAAAATCGGATCCTCTTACCCAAGTTGGGTTTGGAACCGACAATCAGGTTTCTAGTCAAAATTAAACCTAGAATTGGAACTGCCATTTGAAAGCAGCTCCATTTCATCCCATAATTGATATGTTTGCATCCCTTAACAAAGAAGACAATGACTTAAATTTCACACATGAGTTGTGTTCATTTAGTTCTTTCCATCCCAACTTCATCCTTCATTAGTGGGGCCTTAGCTGGGCCCATGGACTTTCTCGCACTGAACTAATATTGTGTACACCACACAACCCCAACATAAGGACAATTTACGAATGAGTCGCAACTCCAATGGGCCTTTTATGGATCAGTAGTCTTAACATTGTCTTTGCCTTGAAATATATGAATGTCTTATAAGAGTCCTTTGAGCATAAGATAGGAAAATGAGCTTGTAGAGGGATGTTGTAAACATCAAGTTGCAAATTTGTGAATGTGAATCAATGAGTATATTGGATTTATCCAAATCCAATCTAGAGAAAGATCAGGCTGTAGCCACATGTGGAAATGGAATTTTCCATCTTCAAACACATTTTGGAAATGGAGAATGGCTCCTTACCCGAATGGTAAGGAGCAACAGTTATCGCCTGGCTATCCAGGGTTCGAACCATGGGTATGCCACTTCTTCGTATGTGTGCAGGCTTCCTAGTTCCTTCCCACATATATGGGCTTTCTTCCCGCACAATTTTCCCACTTGAGTGGGTTGCCTTCCCACGTGAGCAGCTCTCTCTTGGGTCCCAACTGGCTGGGGTAAAAAAAAAAACAAAAACACTTTGGAAATGAAATCTCCGTGGCTTTTCACTTGCTTTTATTCACGGTTGAGTCACCAATATTGGATCTACCATGATGCAAGCATCCAGTAAAACAAACAAATTTAATGATATATTGTACTTCTTTAGATCTCAATCAACAACCATGGATCATTGTAAACATTGAATCAAACCATCACTATAAACATGTTAGCACCCATTGTTTGATCTAACGAAGTTTTCTTATTTTAAAGAGAATTTTACCGGAAAAGTCCCATTGACTCACTGTAGAGCAAAAAGGCCTTAGAATTATAAAATGACCGTAGTAGTTCCTAGGGACCTTTTTGAGTCATTTTTTTTATTGTTTCGCCAAGCGGTGATATCCTCACTCCCCGCTCATTTTTTCTTCTTCTTCACAGTTAAGCGATTTCTTATTGTTCATAGTTAAGCAGCGATATCCCCATTCACTCATCTATTCTTCCTCTTCCTCCTCTTCCTCCTTCCTCCAACTCCTTCTACCTCTACCAACTAATCAATTACCCCTTATATCCAACTTTGATGGCAACGCTCTCGCCAGATCTGAGGTGTTTGCCATAGTAGACTTTGGTGAAGGTTCCTTGCCCTAGGATCCGCCCCATTTCGTACTTGCTGAACAACAAATTTCTAGAATTCTGCGCTACTCATAATGATGTTCATCTTCCATTGAAACCATCTAAGCTGTTGCTGCTACATATAATGATCTTCCCTAAAGTTTCTATACAACAAGGAGAGGGGCTGGTCGACCATGTGAAGTTGTGAGAGAGGAGAGAGAATAGATCGGGGATGATGATGAGAAAGCCTATTTCCTCTTGCCCTCGAATTATATAAAGTGAATCCCACATGACTGATCTCTTATCATTACAATCACTCATCTCCATAACGAGTTGCAATCATAGATTGTGTTTGTAGTGGCCATTTCTTCAACTTTTAAAGCTTCCACTTCACTGCTCCATTGTCTTCAACCTGTCATTGGATGGGATGTGAGTTTCCTAATGACTAAACAGGCCCAGATTATACAACCAACCATGGCCCGAGTCGAGCTCAGGCCGGCACAACCCATAAGCAGCCCTAGGTGACAGTGAAGGTGGGTCGGCACTCGGTGAGAATGTCAATGGTTTGGGTTGGATCGATTTTGTGCGAGGGCACGAACTAGAATTATTTATAATGCCCGGTACTATCCTAAGCCAGACCTGGATCGCTTCCAGATTTTAGAACCCATAACTAATTCAAACTTGGATCGGCGAGAGCATTGCGATCAAAGTTGGATATAAAAGGGTAATTGATTAGTTTGTAGAGGTGGAGGGAGGAGGAGGAAGAAAAAGAAGAATAAACGAGTAAGCGAGGATATCACCGCTTAACTATAAAGAAAAGGAAACCGCATAACTGTGAATAAGAAGAAAAAACGAGCGGCGATATCCCCGCTCGTATATGCAGTTTAGCGGCGAGCGGGGATATCGCCGTTCTGCGAAACAAAAAAAAATGAATCGAAAAGGGCCCCTGAGACTACTACAGTCATCTCATATCTTTTAAGGCTATTTTGCTCGACAGTGAGTCTAATAGGATTTTTTCAGGAAAATCCCCTTAAAATACTTGTGGTCTTTGATTTGTTCGAAAAATGCGACAAAGACATGATATGATTCTAAAAAGTTATCCAAAAATCGTAATGTGATTGAACTAATTATAAATATGAAGAAGTTGTCTTTATTAAAGTATGGACATGAACTAAATCTATCACGTACCTTCTACCATGTCTTATAGCGTTACCTTTGTCGATCATATTATTAGAGAGAGATGGCATGCGATAGGAAAGAGTCGTGAGAAGAAATTATCAGAAAGTCAAATTGAAAAAATAGTATGATCATGACAAAAAAAATGGCGTTTAGAAGGAAAGAAACATTCTTCTCATAGAAGGAAGTGAATGGATCAAGAGACCTTAAAGTCAAAGATAACTTAAGTTGGATGAGTGATAGATTTGAACTTGTAACAATTCATCTAGGGGGGGTAGGATTGGCTCAAGTTGGGCTCTGTGGGCTCCATGGCCAAAAACAGTAGGGGAGCACAAAGGGGAGTTTTTAAAATAAAGAATTTTTTATAATTTCTCCATATATATGAGGAGCGCTAGAAAACTACCGAGGAGTTTTTTTTTTATAAAAAAATGCCCCTCGTAGTGGAGCCCGCCGTTATATCTTACAACCATGGAATGTCATTGGGTAAAAAGATATAGATAAGATCTACCTATATTTAAAATTCCAACTCTAGATCTGTTAGATCATCTGAAGACCTTGATCTATGGCCTTAAAGTTCAATGGTTTTAGAGGCATCGTTTTCTTAGGATTTCAATCCAACAATGAGTAAAAGTTGGATGAGTGCCCAATTTGGACTTGTAAGTTTGCAAATCAAGTGCTCATTGCCGAGAGTAATGAAGCCTTCTGGATGTTACATTATCTTCCTCCAACATTTCGGTAAAAAATATTGTCTTGACATCCATTTGTCATTTTTCATAGTCGTGGAATGCAACTATTGCTAGTAAGATCCTAATGGATTTAATCATAGCAACAAGTAAGAAAGTTTCCTCATAGCCAACACCTTAAGTTTGAGTGTGATCGTGAGCTCCAAGTGTAGAGCCGTGATGTAGTAATAAACTGATGAGATCAGGCTGATCCACATGGAGCAATGTTGATTAAGAAACTTTCCAACTTTTAACCTGTCCTAATTAAAATCTAAAACTAGCCTAAATAAGAAACTAATCAAATTATATCAACTTTTCTAAAATAACTGAATGTAAAAACTTTAATCACAACTCTTTACAAAAACAAAAGATATATTCTACTAAAGGAAACCTAATCTAAGCCATCCTAGAATATCTAAAAACCTACAAAAGAACACACAAATCAAACAACCAATTTAATATGAAAAATCAGAATAAAATTTTCTAAATAAGATCCTACTTACCAAAAAAAATTATAATGAAAATATGAATGATTTATGAGGTCCTACATGCAAATAATGCAATTCTAGACAAATTCCTAAAAATCTGATGCACTTTGAAAAATTCTAAGTATGCAAAACCTTATGCACAGGCCTGTTTTCACTGGACTGTGAAAACCTACCTAAAATGCTCTAAACCAAAACTTAATGGATGGAATTCTAACCTTGATGATTTATGAATACAACAAAAGAAATAAAAGTGAAAAAGAAGTTCAGATGAAAACGATATGAATGCAACAAGATGCCTACTTGAACCAATTATGCTGCTGAAATCTGGTACGACCTTGTTGGGTACTCCTATTTGAGCCTCTGGTTAATATGGTTCCCGAGGTTCTCTTTGGCTGAAATTCTGGGGTTTCAAAGTCCTATTACTTTACTTTAATTCTGCTAACTTTCAAGAAAAAATAACTTATTTTTTCTAGTTTTAAAATCATGTACTTTTGGAACACAGTCTGACCAAAACTGTTGAAACAGAGCATTTTCTTTCAATGTGCATATTTTCAACTATGTATTGGGTCCAAAATTAGCACTATTAATCAGTCATTAAACATTGTGATTTCAGAAGCAAAAACCTGTTCTAATGCAATTTCTAATTATGATGCATGAAATTGAGTCACAACTTAGAAAGCTGGAAAATAAAAATAGTGTTGCAATTAAAAGTAAAAGTAGTGAAACTAATAAAATTTTAAATGTAGTGTTGCGAAGAAAAGAAAATGTAGTTGTGCAGAATTTAAATGTAGTTCAAGTAGTTAAATTATCCTCTCAAAAATTATTTCTTAATATAATTTAGAATCACTTCAAATATTCCTCATAAACTTGAGTCGTCAATCCAAGCACAAAAATAAGCAACATAAATAAAGCATCAAGCAGAAACCATAAGAAGAAGAATATTGAAAAAAAAATAACTTTTACTAACATGTAGACTAATTTACATAAGATGGAAGATAAAAATAATAGAAAAATACATGTTAGGATAGAAAAACCTCTTCTAGATGAAAAATCCCAAGGGAGTAGTGTGGCTTTAGGGCTAAGCCTCCTTGAGGAACACAATGAGAAGGAGAATGAAGAAGATGGAGTGGAGAGAGGCTAAAGGGGGTTGCTTTCCATGAGAAGAAGGTGGGGAAGAACATCCTATGTGATGTTTATATAAGGCATGGGTTGCCACCTTAGGTCCTACTTTGTTGCATTCAATCAACTATGTTAGGTGATAGGTTCCATGTGATGTTCATATAGGGCATGGGATGCCCTATCTCTTCTCCCAACAATTTCTTTATTTATCTCATTCATTGGTTGTGGGATCCATTTCACCCATTACCTAAAAGCAAAAGTGAATTATAATTTAAAATAATAATTTTGAATAAAAATCACAAATGCATGATAGTGGGCCCATAAATTAAAATACACATCTTTATGCATGAATGCACTATAATAAATCCAAAATGCATAAAATCATGATTTTTTTCTTAAATGAGACTCTTTTGGATTAATAAGTCCTTAAAATGGTTTAAAATATGTATAATAATATGCATTTTTAAGGACTTATCAGAGTGTAACCTTTCGCTATAAGTCTTGCTTGAATGTATCTTTGTTCCCTTTGGAACCTTTGTTTTTATTTTATTTTTTGTTTGTAAATCCACTTGCACCCTATTAGCTTAATCTTTTTCAGGCAAACTCCCCAAAGTCCAAACACCTTTATTCTACATAGAAATAGAATCCATCTCACATTTCATGGCTACTATCCATTTAGACACATCCGCATTTAATGTGGCTTATTCATAAGTTGAAGGATCTACATCCTCCTTATAAGGGGGAACTAGAAAGACTTCATTATTAAATGAAAAATTACTAGAGTCTTTCTGGTCCTCTTAGACCATCTTATATTGGAACTGTGTCCTTATGATTGACAAAAGGAGAAAAAAATTTTTTTTTCTTTTAATTGTTGGTCATTACCTTGTATCTCATGCAGGGGCTTATTCCGAACAATATCTTCTTCTAAGAAGTAGACATGACGACTGATGATGATTCTTTGTTCTTCTTGCGAAAGAAAATAACTTCCTTTCATTTCTTTGGGGTAGCCTAGGAAAACTCAAATTTATGATCTAGGTTCCATCTTATTTATTTCTATTTTACGGACATATGCAGGGCATCCTTATTGGAAGTTTTGAATGCACACTGTGGGTTTTCTGAAGACACCCACTTTTTTTTTTAAAAAAAATTTACAAATGACGAAAATACCCATAAGTTCCATGCATATCTCATGTGCACAGGTTTTCCAGCCGTGCACCTCTTTATGTGCACGGAGTTTCACAACCGTGCACTTCTTTATGTGCACGGCTCTGAAACTCTGTGCACCCCACCAGCGAGCGATGCACACGAAGAAAGAAGAGAAGATGGTCGTCAGTGATGGTGTGGCAAAGAGGGGAGCTTACCGATGATGGGGTGGCCGTCGGGGTTCAATCACAGCAAGTGGGAGGGAAAGAGAAGAGGAGAAGAGAATAAGAGAAGAGGAGAAGAAACCGCTTAGCTCACCGGAGGGAGAAAAGAGGGGAGCTCGCCAGTGATAGTGGAAAAGAGAGGGGAGCTCGCCGGAGGGAGAGATGGTTGTCGGTGATGGGGCACTAATCAGGGTTCGGTCGCAGCAAGTGGGAGGGAAAGAGAAGAAGAGAAGAGAAGAGAAGAGAAGAGGAGAGAGGGTGTTTTGGGTATTATTGAAAAAATGAGTGTGTTCAATAAAGAATGTGGGTGTAAATAGAATTTTCCCATCCTTATACCTTGAAGTGGTGTAGAGATGGAGCTCTATCAACCCATATCTAATATGGAATATTAGGAACTGACTTTGATGGTACCCTGATTTAGAATATAAATCGCAGTTTGGAAGGCATATCCCCACAAGTAGATGGGAACATTGCCGAGGCTCGACATTGATCGGACAATATCTGATAAAGTCCTCTTTCTCATTTCAGAGACATCATTCTACTGTAGTGTGTCAGGTGCAATCCCTTGAGATCATATAATCCCATTGTATTTGAGATAATTAAGGAATTGATCACCGAGGTATTCACCATCTCGATCTGATTGAAGCGCTTTACCTGTCTATTTCTCAACTTCCATTCTGAATTGTGTGTACTTTCCAAAAAATTTCAAATTTGCGTGTCATCAAATAATAGATGTATCATCTAGTCGCAACGTTAATGGGTCCACACACATCCAAATTTAAGAGTTCTAACTTGTATTCGGCTCTTTTTGCCTTCTTGGGAAATTGTATCTTAGTCATCTTTCTAACGAGACATGACTCACAGGGAAGGTATGCTTCCATGTTGACTAAGTCAAGTAATTCATAATTACTTGGGCTTTTGAATCCATCTGGGCTAATGTGACCAAGTCAGAAGTGCCAAAGATAAGTTGATTCAGTGGGTTTGAATTTATCATTAGCTACAGGGAATATAAGAAAAAGACCAATCATAAAATCGCCAGTAGCAATCACACATCCATCTCATTTAATGACAACTTTTGAATTAAAAGAGACAATATAACAAGAACTTAAAAGTCTTGAACTTGAAACAAAAATTAAGTTCATTTGTGCCTTCGACACATAAAAACAGTCTTCTAATATTAAGACTTTCCCTGAATGTAACGACAAGGAATAAATGCCTATCGACGACACTGTTACTTACAGGCGAGGAGTAAACAAAAAACCCGATGATCTGTAAAATCAATCCGATCCGATTTGATCCGATTCGCGGAGGATTTTTAATCAAACCGAAGGTAAACGTATTGGTAACGGATTGAGAATCTTTTAATTCATTAGCAACGGATCGGTGACGGATTTCTCCCTCAATCCGCGGATTCCATCCGATCCGATCCATTGACATTAAATATAAATAAAAAAACTTAAGGGATCTAAATATAAGTTAGGAGGTCTAAATATAAAATAAGAAAAAACTTCACGGGTCAAAATGTAATCCACTTTTATATATAAGTATAATAAATAAAAGTATGAAACCCTAGAACAAATTTCACATAGCCTTGAGAGCACGCTCTTCAGACTTTCTTTAACATTAGATTAAACGGATTGAATGGATTACAATTTTTAACACCCACATATTGGTGGCAGATTCAAAATCCATCAATCCGCATGTAACGGATTGGTGATGGATTTGGCCTAGCTCGCACCAATCCGATCCGTGTAAACCCCTATAATACAGACAACCAACTTTAGGCCTCCTTTTTCGCAACAGTTTGTTCCCTTGTCTGTCTAAATCTCTGCAAAATATTGAAAATATGAACAGTGGATCCAGAATCGATACTCCAAGAGTCAGATGGACCATCAAGCAAATTTGATTTTATGACAACCAATGTGGTTTAGCATATTTCATACATGAAATTTCCGGGATATCATTCTTAAGGGTAGCCAAGTAGAATCTTCAGTTTCTCTTCCCGTGTCCTAACTTACTGCAATGGAATCGCTTTCCTTTACTCATCTTTTTTATCGTAATATTGTCCCGTGAATTTAGCAACATTTTATTGTCTTTCTTGCCTTTAGTCTAAAATTTGTTCTTCTTCCCTTTCTTTTTGCCTTCATATCTATTTTAGGTACTTGTTCGACAATCATGGCTGCAAGTTTCCTGGACTTTTTCAGTAGATCTGAAAAAACCACCAGTGAGTTCAGCAATTAACACTGAGGTACATCTCCTCTTTTATTCATATTTGTATCTATGTGAGTGCTAACAGCCATGTCACTCCCTAGATCTCTAGTTCACTAATAAGCCCAGTCATTTTTTATGACATGTATTATCACTATAATATCTTCTAACATTTTTGCAATTTAGGAGAAACCTAAGTCTGTCTTGTGGAGTAGATCGGCTAAGTCCACCAAACATCTCATGAAGGTTAAAAGAGACTATATGATGTGCATGCCATGTTCTCACGTTAGATATTGCAAAACGTTAGATATTGAGGCCAATGTGCAACATTTTGCTAGGTCATGACAATCAATCTTTTGGGCTCTTATACATATTGTAGGTGCAGAAAATAATGACCCACAATAACTGGGGTGCCTTAGAGGACTTATCCAAGGTGGTGGAGATTAGGTACCGTCCGAAAGCCTGAAAGAGAAGAGCAAACGGTCAGAGGACCCTGGCCTGGGCGGCGCAAGGCTCTCCGGTGCCAAAGTCAGTGAGTCAACTGGAACAATGGAAGGAGAGGAAGAAGAGAGGCAGAGTAACGGCTCCGTGGGTTGGATTGTGCGTACCTTGCTGGTGGTATGAGGCTCTATTTATAGAGGCTTGGGTCGTATCTTCGGATGATATCCTGGCGTGGGTCCCATGACTCGACTGGAAGCCATGATCAGCCCACAAAGTAATTAATGCGGTCCAATCCAGCCCACTCTGCATTTAATGCCAGTCGGATCAGCCCACATCGCATTAAATGCGCGTCTTGTTGGGCCAGATTGTGTTGGACGCTTTTGACGGTTGGGGTACCATCGGATCCGCCCTCGGGCCTCGCCCTGATGTGGCTTCAGCCGCTGGATGCCGCCCTGTCAGTGATCTGGCGAAGATTGTGGACGGCTGGATGTCGCATCTGTCTCATTAGCTCGCGCCCCTATTCCTCCACGTGCCTGATGACGTGGGGGATGAGGGGTGCGAGCGGAGGCTCTTTCCTGCTTCGGCTTTCGTCCCGGCTCCTTTGGCCGAGGTGGAGCTTTCTGCCGAGGTGGGCACATGGATAGCCGAGCTCGGCGCTAGCTGTCCGGACCTGCTTGACTTCGGCTGGACCCCCTGTCCTGGTAGCCGGGGTGAATCTGGTGCCACGTGGGCGGCACGCGGATGGCACGTGAGAATGCTTAGTCTCATATGATGGCTGTGATTAGCGTAATCCTGGAGTTATGGAAATCTCCCCACACAATTGCCCCCTAGCTTTTGACCTCTTAAGCGTCCTAGCCTTTAGTGGTCGAAAGCTAGAAAAATCCGTCTGGGGATGCGGCGATCATTGCCTGGTGTCGTTTCAACTTTTCTGAAGCAATAAATGCTCTGCCATGTCTGTCCTGGGAAGCGAGTCGATGGTTATACGCGAAGCTCCTCAACTGATTGTGTTGTCTTATTGATGGAATGGGCGCGGATTGCGAGATCCGTCCCTTCGAATTTCGAAAGTAGCGCGCGCCGAAGGTTCCCTTTCCATAAATAGGGTCGTCTTCTTCCTTTCTTGTTTCTGATTTCTTTTTGCCTTTGCCTTCACCTTTGATTTCTGCTCTGCTGCTTGAGATCTCTCTAGCGAGGACGACCATAGGACGTGCCCGGATCTGTTCTTGAGTCGCCCATTCGTCTCTGTAAGTTGCTTCGCACCTCTGTCTAGTTTTTCTTGGGGTTTCGCGACTTCTAGGGTTTAACTTCGCTGTCCCCCTTTTTAGACATGGGCACCCCTAGGTTTGAGTTAGATACTGATGAGGGCATAGCCAGGTTCAGGGCCGCTTTCAACATTCCGGAGGGAGTCCTCCTCAAGCCGGCGGACCCCGTTGATTATGCCACGCTTCGCTGGTCCTGCGACTGGATGCCGTTCCCTCTGATCTCCGTGATAGAGGGCGGGGTCAGATTTCCTCTGCCCCCCTTGCTTAGGGCCTGCTTTAGTGCCTGGTCTATTACCCCGTGCCAACTGATGCCCAATGGCTATAAGGTCATCATGGGCACGGCGAAGCTGAATGAGATTTTGGGGACCAACCTGGGTGTCCATGATATCGAGGATACCTACGATATCTGCAAGGCTGGGGAAGGAAAATACTATCTCCGGGTGAAGCCACAGCGAAGAGGCTTCGTCCTGGCCTTGGAGGATTCGAGTAAGAATGCCGAGGAAACTTTCTTCTGTGTGTCGGGGGACTGGGAGTTCGGCGCTGGCGAGAGCAGGAGGCTGATGGTCCCTCGTCGCCCCGGGATTGTCCCAAGTAAACACCGCTTCTTTTCTCTTACTCGCTTTGCTTGATCTCGATGATGCCGAGCTGACACTCTTATTGTCTGTTGTGCAGAGGCGGGCGCGAGGCGACGCCGAGCTGCGAGTGAAGGTTGGAGGAGGAACGTCGACGACATCAATAGGGTAGAAAGATATAAGGGGCACGAGACCAGGTCGGCTTGGAAGCTGCTCGGGTATACGCCGAGGTACCGTGGCCACTCTAAGAGAACCGGAGTAGCCGAGGAGGACGAGGCGCATCCTGATCGTCCTACCGTCTCCGTTGCCGTGCCTACCGGGATCCCTTTGATCGATCCTGCTGCGAGCCGAGCTGCATCTGGCGCCGAGGCGTCCACCTCTAGTTCGGAGTTACCGAACCTGACGCAGATAGTGGACGCTTATTCGTCCGATCGGGAAGAAGGTATGGAGGGAAGCTCAAGGGCGCCAGTTGTTAAGGATCTGGCGGCCAAGTTCAGGCGGGGGTCTTCCTCCTCTGCGACGCCATCATCTGCCAGTACCCGCGCAGCTTCAGGCTCGGGGGGTGCCGGCGCCACTTCTGCTCCTGCCCCTGCTCCGAGCGAGGGAGTGCGGCGACGCTCGCCGGAGCGCCCGAGGGAGGGGTCCCCGCCCAGGAAGAAGTCCAAGGCGGGGGAGAAGGACTCGGGGGCTGAACAGCCTCCGAAGGGTAAAACTCCTACGCGGGCCTCGGGAGTCAAGGCACCAGCTGAGAAGAATGCGCCGGCCAGCAAGTCGACTGGCGGGGCGGCTCGCGAGCTCACCATCTCGGTAGGGCAAGGGTCTGGATTGGCTTCCGGACCTCGAACTGCCCCAGCGCCATGGAGACCGAGGATGGAGACGCAACCCGGTAAGCCTTTGAACGTCGAGGACCGGCTGATGGGGAACGCCGACGTCATCGGAGCTCTCGCCAAAGCCTGCGCTCTGCCGCGAGACATGGAAATGCACGAGACGTTCGATAACGAAAGCCTGATGGTCTCGGCGATCCAGGCTAACCTTCTGGTAAGTGTTTTCAGCGCTCTTCTTCAAGTGGTTTCGCTCGACTGCTCCTGTCTGATTTACTTTTTCCCCTTGCAGAACGTGCAAAGGCTCCTGGCCGTGGTGGGGAGGAGTGACAGGAACGCCACGAGGGTCACTCAGCTGAAGTCTGAGAGGGAAAGGCTGAAAAAGGAGCTGGAAGGGCTGAGGAAGGGAATGGAAGGGCTGAAGAAGGCTAGCGCCGAAGAGACTGCTCGGCTGGCGTCGGCTCTGGCTGATGTTGCCGAACTCACGTCGAAAGCTAATCAGCTGAAAGGCGAGGTCTGGGCGAAGAACAAGAGGACCGCCGAGCTGGAGTCGGAACTGGCCAGATCGAAGTCTGAATCGGCGGCCGAAGGGACGAGGTTGCCGGGGAAGTGCTGGCCGGGCGCGCTGAAATAGAGAAGTTGAAGATGGCGAACGCCGAGCTGGAAAAAGAGAAGGCCTCTCTTCTGTCCGAGGCCCAATCCGCTTTCCAGAATGGGGTGGACCATGCCTCAGAGCTGTATGAGAAACAGGTGGAGGAGATCACCTCCATTCTATTCGAGGAAGAATGCTTGGCCGCACTGAGGCGTGCGGGGGTTCCTGAAGACCACCCCGTCTATCGGGACTTGCCGAAGTATTCGGACCCGGCTCCTGAGCCGAGCCCCACTCCTTTGGCCGAAAGCGCCCCAGTCGAGGCTCCTGCTGTCGTTCCCGCTCCGGATGCCGCTCCAGTTGCTGTCGCGCCAGCCAGCGATGCCCCGGTCGAGCCCCTGGAGGGTACTTCTCCTGCCCCATCTGTTGGCCAGGCATCGGCCACTGCCCCTGCTGTCAGCGAGGCATCGGGCACCGCTCCTGCTGGGGCGGCTGGTTCCGCCGGACCTGCTGAGACAGTGATCGACTTGGTGGAGTCGCCGAAGCCGCAGTAGTCTTGCTTTTCTTTACTTCTCTTGTAAATAGCTTCCGGGCCTGTAATACTCTTTGCTATTAATGAAAAACGGGCTTCTTTACTTGTGCATTTTTCTCTGCATTTTTCTCTCTTTCGCTTCTGGATGTGATATTGAATGGTGTTGAATGCCTTTAATGTGACGCGCGACCCTCGAGTTAGAGAGAGTCGAACAGTCTTCATAGCTGTCTATGCCGATTCTCCGTATTCTGGAGACCATAAATAGCAATAAGCATGGTGACAGGGCCGATGAGGGAAACGGGCGGACATCTCCACGTGGCGCCATAGGGATCGCTGGTCAACGGACAGGAAGACGTGCGTCCCTTGTAACGCGTGGGAGACTTCGCCCCATAACTTTCTTCGGAGACTGAGCCCTTCTTCTTCCTATAAGTAGAGGTGGTAGGCTCGCCATGGGAGAGGAAAAGAAAAGGAATTAGGATAGCTTAATTCAAATAGACGTAGGAGCCATGTTCAACAGACCTTCAGAAATATTCGATCCGGGGGGAACCCCTACGCCTGAGGACGGCTCTCTCCGAGGGGGGAGGCCCGTCGTGGTCTGCGCGCTCTCTGAAGGAATTCCCCGTGGACCGCGCGCTCTCTGAACGCGGGTTCATGGCCAACCGTCCCTGGTCCGGTTGCAGGGGAGTCTTCTGCAACTGTGGGATGGTGGCGCCCTCTGCGTCTGGCGGTCCTGCAGGGTCCTGGGTGGCATCGAGCTCCCTGCGAGCCCCCTGCGGTATATCAGGACCGCGGAGCTGAGGGTGGGATTGAGGCCCGCTGGACCTGGGGGCTCTTCAAATTTTGGTCTCACTGACCGGAGGGTGTTGAAGAGCTCAGCGAGGTCCAGGGCCTCCGAACTGGAGGGGTTCCTGAATGCTTTGGTCTGATCAACCAAAGCGTATTATAAAGCTCTGTGAAATTCAGGATCCCTCAGAACCTCCAGGCAACGAACCGGCGTCTTCGAACCTGCAGCCTGAAGAGTCGGTGAAGATCAGAGCCTCCCAGCCTTTACTCCATTTTCTGTTTTTAGAGGACTGCGAGCCTCCTTTCTGTACTTTGTTTTCTTTTCTGTAACCTTTGTAATGAAGCAATTACAATGAATAAAAAGGAAAAGTTTAATGATCACTCAATCTGTGTACAGTGTCTTTTACTTCTTTCGCACTGTCTTGTAACACTTGTACTTCTGTGCTTGCATTGCTCTTTCTTTCTTAAAAACTGACCTTGGCCGAAATGGCTGGCATTGGCCGAGGCGAACTGCCTTGTGCCGAAGTGGATCCAGAATCCTGTTGGTTTCGGCTGTGTGAGCATGAGTTCGGCAATGGTCTTTGAGGGGGGTATAAACCCGGACTTTAGGAAACGACCGAGTGTTCGAACTCGAGGCCTTTTTCAGGGCGGTGGACCCTTGAGGGGGGTATAAACCCGGACTTTAGGAAACGACTGAGTGTTCAAACTCGAGGCCTTTTCCAGGGCGGTGGACCCTTGAGGGGGGTATAAACCCGGACTTTAGGAAACGACCGAGTGTTCGAACTCGAGGCCTTTTCCAGGGCGGTGGACCCTTGAGGGGGGTATAAACCCGGACTTTAGGAAACGACCGAGTGTTCGAACTCGAGGCCTTTTCCAGGGCGGTGGACCCTTGAGGGGGGTATAAACCCGGACTTTAGGAAACGACCGAGTGTTCGAACTCGAGGCCTTTTCCAGGGCGGTGGACCCAGAGCTGCCGGAGTCAGTCAAAGAGAGATGACAGATTGATGACAGGGCGAAAGCTGCTTTCATTGATTTTGAGATTCATTACATCTTTAGAAATAGAACTTCTTTAAGTGGGATGCATTCCACGGCCTTGGCAGAGGCTTGCCCTCCAAGTCTTCGAGCTTGTAGGCTGATCTTCCTGCCAGTGAGACTACCCTGAACGGGCCATGCCAGTTCGGGGCCAGCTTCCCTTAGTTTGGTTCTTTGTCAGCTGGCAGGGTCTTTTTTAGAACCAGCTCTCCCACGGAGAATCTTCTTTCTCTGACATTTTGATTGTATGCCCTGGCCAGCTGCTGCTGATAGTCGGTCAGTCGCAGGGCTGCTGCTTCTCGGCGCTCGTCTGCCAGCTCCAGCTCCATTGCCAGGTTCGTCTCATTTCGGCCTTGGTCGACCAGCTCTGTCCTCAGGGTGGGAAGGCCGATTTCTAAAGGAATGACCGCCTCCATCCCGTAGGCCAGAGAGAAAGGTGTCGCCGAGGTGGACCTCCTTGGAGTTGTTCTGTATGCCCATAGCACGCTCGGAAGTTCTTCTACCCATCGTCCCTTTGCCTTGTCCAGTCGCTTCTTCAGGCCGTCCAGGATCACTTTGTTGGAGATTTCGGCCTGGCCATTACTCTGCGGATATGCCGGAGTAGAGTAATGGTTCCTGATGCCGTACTCTTGGCAGAAGTCATTGAAGGATTTGGAGCCGAACTGAGTCCCGTTGTCCGAAATCAGGGTTCTGGGGATGCCGAACCTCGTTAGGATGTTTTTCCAGACGAAGTTCCTGGAATCCCTATCCGTGATGGAGGACAACGGCTCAGCTTCTATCCATTTTGTGAAGTAGTCTATAGCAACTATCAGCCATCTCTTGTTCCCTGGAGCTCGGTGAAGAGGCCCCATAATGTCTAGGCCCCATTGAGCGAAGGGCCATGGGCTAGAGAGGGGACTCAGATCTTGCGCTGGCTGATGGAGAGAGTGGGAGAACTTCTGGCACTTCTCGCATTTCCTGGCGTACACCTGCGCGTCCTTCTGCATGTAGGGCCACCAGTAACCCTGGCTTATTGCTCTGTAGGCCAGCGATCGACCTCCTATGTGACTGCCGCAGATTCCTTCATGGATCTCATATAGGAAGTCGTCCACCTTGCTCGGGTGGACGCATTGGAGGTATAGACCTGTGAAGGACTTCCTATAGAGTTTGCCTTCGGGAGAGAGCCAGAATCGAGCTGCCTTGAGTCTGATTCGGTGGGCTTTAGTCTTGTCCTCTGGGAGCTGATCGTCCTTGAGGTAAGCGATGATCGGATCCATCCAGCTTGGGCCGAGGTCAGCACAGAGGACAAGCCGAGATGAGTGGAATTCTAAGCTTGACCTTGATATCGACCCAACTTTGACGGTCCTTTTCTTTCCGGCTTCGACAGCGGAAGCTAGGCTGGCAAGCGCGTCAGCGTGCGTGTTCGTATCTCGGGATACCCGCCTGACCTCGGCTTTCTGGAAATGAGACAGCAGTTTTTTCGCAAGGGTTAAGTAGGCCGCCATCCTGTCGTCCCTGGCCTGGTAGTCTCCAGCGAGCTGGCTAGTTACCAGTTGAGAATCGCTGAAGATCACCAGATGCTGGGCTCCGAGGATTTGGGCGCTGTTCAACCCTGCTATCAGTGCTTCATACTATGCCTCATTGTTTGTTGCTTTGAAGTCCAAGGTGAAAGCCTGCTCTATGACCAGACCCTCTGGCGATTGGAGGACTATGCCGGCACCAGCTCTCTTGGAGGTGGACGATCCGTCGACAAAGATTTTCCATGCCGAGGCGGGAGACTGTTCTACCTCGGTCACTTCTGGCTCGTGCCCTGTGCCCCCCAGTTCCGTGCCGAGCTGGGTCGGAGCCGAGTTGGGCGAGACGAACTCCACGATGAAGTCTGCCAGAATCTGAGCTTTGATCGCAGTTCGGGGACGGTACTGTATATCATACTGCCCCAGCTCAACTGCCCAATTTGATATTCGCCCTGAAAAGTCAGCCTTTTTGAATATTGAACGGAGTGGATGCTCCGTGATCACCACAATGGTGTGGGATTGGAAATAATGGGAGAGCTTGCGGGAAGCACTGACGAGAGCCAACGCAAGCTTCTCCAATAGAAGGTACCTGGTCTCGGCATCGAGCAGGGTCTTGCTCGTATAATAAATTGGTTTTTGAACTCCATCGTCCTCCCTGATGAGGACGGAGCTCACTGGGTGATCCGAGACCGCGAGATACAAATACAAAATCTCCCCCCGAGTTGGGGTGGAGAGTAAGGGTGGTGACATCAAATAGGTTTTGAGCGCGGCCAACGCCTGGTCGCACTCAGGAGTCCACTGGAATTTAAAATTTTTCTTTAGAAGCTGAGAGAAAGGCCTGTACTTATCTGATGACCGGCTAATGAAGCGATTGAGTGCTGCAGCCATTCCTGTGAGCTTCTGGACTTCTTTCGTGGTAGAGGGGCTCAGAATGCCCTGGATCGCGGTGATCTGGTCTGGATTGGCCTTTATCCCCCTCCGCGTTACCAAGCTGCCGAGGAACTTTCCAGAGGCTACGCCGAAGGCGCACTTGGAGGCATTTAGCTTGAGCTTGTACGCGCGAAGGATGTCGAAGACTTGGCCAAGATCCGCCAGGTGGTCGCCGGAGTGCACTGATTTGACGACCATGTCGTCGATGTACACCTCTACCGTTCGGCCGAGCTGAGCCTGGAACATCTTTGTCACGAGGCGCTGATAGGTCGCCCCCGCGTTCTTTAGCCCGAAGGGCATCACCTTGTAGCAGTAAGTGCCGCGGGGGGTTATGAATGACGTTTTCTCCTCGTTAGGCTCGTGCAGTGGAATCTGGTGGTAGCCTCTGTAGGCGTCGAGGAAGCTCATTCGGTCGTGGCCAGCGGTGGCGTCGATCAGTTGGTCAATCTTTGGAAGGGGGAAACTGTCTTTAGGGCAGGCCCTGTTCAAGTCTGTGAAGTCCACGCACACCCTCCATTTACCAGTTTTCTTCTTGACCACCACCGTATTAGCCAGCCAGACTGGGTACTGGACTTCCCGGATGGCTCCTGCCTTCAGCAGTTTGTCGACCTCTTCGAGACTGCGTCTGTCTGCTGCAGCCCTGTCCTTCGGGCCCTCTGCACTACTGGTTTATGGCTGGGGTCCACATTTAGCCTGTGGCACATGACCTCGGGGTCGACCCCAGGCATTTCGCTTGGGCTCCAAGCAAAGACGTCGACGTTCTACATCAGGAACCTTGAGAGCTCGGCTCTCTCCTCGTCTGGCAGCTGGGTGCCGATCAGGAAGAACCTATCTGGGTCTGCCGAGTTTAGCCTGACCCCCGCCAGGTCCTCAATGCTTTTCTTCTCGGGGTCTCGGCCGATTTCATCTAGCCCTTTTTCGAATTCGGCGAGGTTGACGCGCTCCGGCTCTTTCACTGCTGGGACCGCGGCCAGCATGCACTGCCTAGCTTGGTGCTGGTCTCCCTCTACCGTGACCACTTCCATTTTGCCCTCCTTGTTCTCGAGGACGAACTTCAGCTTCTGGTGGAGGGAAGAAGGGACCACTTCCAACTTGTGGAGCCACGTTCTGCCCAAAATGACGTTGTAGGGAGAAGGGGCGTCCACGACCAGGAAGTCGGCCAACACGGAAGCTCCGCCGACTCGTGTTTCCAGGGTGATCCTGCCCTTGGGATAGACTGGCGTGGCGGACAACCCTAGCAGGGGTGCACGGACCTCCGTGAGGTCTGCTTCCGAGAGGTTCATTTTTTTGAAGCACTCGTAGTAGAGGACCTCGGAAGAGCTGCCGGAGTCGACGAGAATCCTCTTCACTGTGAAGTCTCTTAGCTTCATTGTGAGGAGCAGGGGGTCGTTGTGGGGAAGCTGGATTCCCTCTAGATCTTTATCTGAGAACGAGATAGCGGGTCGGTTGCGGCGAGCTCTTTTGGATGCCGGTTTGAGCTCGGCTTTCATCACCTCCTTCCCGTGCGACGCTCGCCTGGCCTCGGCGCGGGCCCACGAGCCTCCACGAGACGAGGGAGAGGGAACTGAGGACGCCAGATGGATCACGTTAATGATCTTTTCGGAATCCTCACTGTCTGGATCCCGAGCCGCGCTCTGGTGAACTCGGCTCTTGCTGCCGCCGGCATCTTCTGCCTTGATGAACTCTGGAATGTGGCCTTCGCTGGCTAGCTTCTCCAGGTACCACCTCAGAGACTTGCAGTCCCCGGTCTTGTGCCCGTTACCTTTGTGGTAGGAGCAGTAGAGCTTGCTTCGGCTGCCGGAGGTGGGCTTATTCCTCAAGGGCGGAGGCCACTTGAAGAACGGCTTGGTCTTTATCTTGTTCAGGATATGGTATATCGGCTCCTTGAAGACGACGTTGACGCTCTGACCGGCGTTGGTGGGAGGTCAGGGCCTCCAGGTGCCCCCAGATCGGGACGACGTAGGCTTCGCCGAACTGGCGGCCTAGGCCTGCTTGGGCTCCTACTTCTGAAAGGGCCTCCCGCCTCTCTGCTGAGGCTGGCTGCTCTTCTGCTCGGGCTCCGGTCTTTCGTCCTCTTCCCGGGCCTGGATTTCATCTTCCTCCCGGGCGACAAAGCGCTTTATTCGGGACATTAGCGCTGGCATGGACTCTGGGGGGTCTCCGACCAAGTCCTTCCAGAGGTCGTGGCCGGGGATCAGGGCACGTTGGAAGGCGAAGATCGTTATTTCCTCCCTAGTGCCTTCGATCTGGCTGTAAACCGCCCAGAATCGTCGGGCGAACTTGGCGAGGCTCTCGCCCTGCTTCATTCTTAGGGCGAGAAGGTCCCCCTCTGTCTTGGGGACGGCGCTGTAAGCTTGGAACTTCTTTAGAAAGGAGAGCTGGAGCTCCTTCCAACTCGAAACTGACTTCTCTGGGAGGGCGCAGAACCACTTCAGAGGGAGGTCACCCAAACTGGAGGAGAAGATCTTGCAGTTGAGGTGGCCCTCGTTTCCCCAGATGGACATCTTCTGGGAGAAGTGACGGAGGTGAGCGGATGGATCGGACAGTCCGTCGTAGGGGACGAACCGCGGGACAGAGAACCTTTTGGGCAAGGGGGTGCGCTCGATGTCCCTCGTGAAGGGCGAGGCCCCTAGATCGGTGTGGCCACAGATCTGTTTCTGGTCCCGCACGTCCAGGTTGTGCTGGAGAGCCAATCTGACGCGTTTGTCAAATCGCTCCTGCTCGTCGTCCTTCTCCGGAGTCTGCGCTCTTGGTTTCGCTTGGAGTGGTTCGGGCTGCGATGGCTATGGGTTCGGCCATCGCGGCTATGGTGACTTCGGCTGTTGCTTGAGCCTTCATCATGGATCTGGCTTCGCTTATGGTCCATATGGTTTCTCAGATCCTCATGAGGAGGCTGGGCTGCCCCGCTCGGGGCGTCCCTCCTCTGTCCCTGAGGATTAGAGACCTGCCTTAACGAGGCAGTTTGCGCTGCTCTCAGTTGCTGCTGGAGCTCGCGGATTAACCGCTCCTGCTTCTGGAGGAGAGCATTTTGAGCTGCGACATCTCCTCCAGCGGCAGGAGGTTGAACTCGACGCGTCTCTTCCATGGCAACGGCTTTATCTTTGCGAGGACGCTCATGCCGACGCTCGTCGCGTCGGGGTGGCGTGACTTCGTCTGCTGAGAGCGAGGCCTCGAGTCCCTCTTGGAGGGGGACCTCGACGTAGAGCTGCGAGCCTAAGCGGCCCTCGCCTGCAGATGTGCCATGCACCGTTCGGGACCGCCCTTGAGGAGGGACGTCCGTCGACGGTGCTGGCAGCTCGAGCGCTGCTCTCGAAGATTCTCCGCCCTTCCTAGCTTTCGGAGGCATGATTTCTGGGAGATCGAAGAGGTTGGGAAGGTTGGGATATTACTTTCCCACAGATGGCGCCAATTGTAGGTGCAGAAAATAATGACCCACAATAACTGGGGTGCCTTAGAGGACTTATCCAAGGTGGTGGAGATTAGGTACCGTCCGAAACCTGAAAGAGAAGAGCAAACGGTCAGAGGACCCTGGCCTGGGCGGCGCAAGGCTCTCCGATACCAAAGTCAGTGAGTGAACTGGAACAATGGAAGGAGAGGAAGAAGAGAGGCAGAGTAGCGGCTCTGTGGGTTGGATTGTGCGTACCTTGCTGGCGGTATGAGGCTCTATTTATAGAGGCTTGGGTCGTATCTTCGGATGATATCCTGGCGTGGGTCCCATGACTCGACTGGAAGCCATGATCAGCCCACAAAGTAATTAATGCGGTCCAATCCAGCCCACTCTGCATTTAATGCCAGTCGGATCAGCCCACATCGCATTAAATGCGCGTCTTGTTGGGCCAGATTGTGTTGGACGCCTTTGACGGTTGGGGTACCATCGGATCCGCCCTCGGGCCTCGCCCTGATGTGGCTTCAGCCGCTGGATGCCGCCCTGTCAGTGATCTGGCGAAGATTGTGGACGGCTGGATGTCGCATCTGTCTCACTAGCTCGCGCCCCTATTCCTCCACGTGCCTGATGACGTGGGGGATGAGGGGTGCGAGTGGAGGCTCTTTCCTGCTTCGGCTTTCGTCCCGGCTCCTTTGGCCGAGGTGGAGCTTTCTGCCGAGGTGGGCACATGGAGTAGCCGAGCTCGGCGCTAGCTGTCCGTACCTGCTTGACTTCGGTCGGACCCCCTGTCCTGGTAGCCAGGGTGAATCTGGTGCCACGTGGGCGGCACGCGGATGGCACGTGAGAATGCTTAGTCTCATCTGATGGCTGTGATTAGCGTAATCCTGGAGTTCTGGAAATCTCCCCACACACATATAGAGGAAGAATGAGTCTAGGGGGCTCTAGGCATATATCTAATTTCTCCACAGTGAGTAGAATACGAAGATTTCACCTCCGGCCTGTCTATGTAATTATACCTGACTAGTTTCTGATCTTAGAATATCTCAGTTAATGGGCTTAGTCCAGTCATTTTGCTCTGCTGAGAAGTTAACATTATAAGTGGTTGAGGATATTGGTTCTCAAAATGCAGTTGAGGATATTGTTCCTTTGGCGGCTCTTTGTTTGTCTAATTAGTGGTTGATATGCAAAAAAGAATTTTCGATTTTGAAGCGAGATGACATTGCCCGAGATTAGAATGCTTGCATGATGTCTGGTCCATCTAAGGAAAAGGTCTTAGTTTCTTGGAGTCCCCCTCCCATTAGGTCCTTAAAGTTCAATGTTGATGGTGCAACAAGAGGTAAACCAGGTCAACTGGCATTGGAGGAGTTCTTCATAACTCCAAGGGGTAGGTCTTATTCATGTTCTCCAAACATGTTGGAGAAAATGGTTCCAATGAAGCCGAAATTCTCGCTATTTTAGAAGCTCTTCGCTCATATTATGGAAGATTCTTAGAAGATTTAATTGTTGCAAGTGATTCCCTCAACGCCACTTCATGGATTAATTCTAAAAAGGTTCCATGGAGATTTTAGTTTATCTTGAATCCCTTTCTTCCTCCATTTTGGTGACATTTTCGTATTTAAGTTGATTAGCTAATTTTATGGTAGATGTTTTGGCTAAGCAAGGGGTTGTTAGGATTTTGGCCTTGGAGGCTTTTCTTTTGTAGTTGCTTCTGATGTCTGGGTATATGTCTCCTATACCAAAGCTTGATTTTTCCTTTTTTTTTTCTTTTTTGGGTGTAAGTTATCTTTTTTCTTAATATATAGTTATCTTTTTTCTTAATATATTTTTACGTTACCATTAAAAAAAAAAGAAGTTAACATCATCAGATTTAAACATTCACTCCATAAAGTCATTACAATGAGGGTAAGCATTCACTAACGGATTTCTAAATTTGGTCTGATACAATAACCCTCAAGTCATCTGTCCAAAGTCAAATTTGCAACTACCTGCTCACACAGCCCCAACTTTGGCCTGTAAACTATATGACTATTAATTGCCCGGATAATAGCTATCCACTCTTAAACCTCTTTCAATGATTTTGGGAATTTTTTATCTTCTTTTTTTATATCTAGAGTAAGTCATGCATATACTTTGGCATTAACGCATGGCTTATTCTAGTTATAAAAAGTCTACTTGGACATACTTTTTTGCATGAATCTTGGATAAACCCCTATGTTACCCATTGAATATCACTGATATTCAAGGGGTAACATAGGGGTTTGTCCAAGATTCATGCAAAAAAATATGTCCATGTAGCATTACTCTTCTACTTAAGCATCCACCCACGTTCAAGTTCAACATTAACCAAACGGAAGCTCATGCTTTGGCATTAATTAGGGTTGTAAATGGGTATTTGATTTTTTTATTATCCGAAAGTTTCGACCCGTAAAAAATTAGGTCTGGAACTTATTTTAGGTTCCGATTGATAAACGGGTCTGTGTCCGGAACCCAATTTTATGGTCCGACTGATAAACGACTCCGATCCTAAGTCCAAATAGGTTCTGACCTGGGACTCGGCGCATGAGTCTTTTTTATTACAAATTCTACCTCAAAATCAACTTTTATTTTATTTTATTTTTATATTTTTATATAGATTTCAGTCCTCTAAGTATACCCGGTTCTAAGTCAAGACCAAATCCGAAACCGAAACTATTATTTATAAATAGGGCCGGGCCGGGCCCACTATGGTTCCGTTCCGGAATCCTCACATTTACAACCCTTAAATCAATGCTCCCACTCAACCTCTTGAACTTATCACAATCCAATAAACTAATAGGCTAAGGATCTGTACGGTTAAAGGACAAATAACTTTTCACACGATCAATAGTTATAACTGTGCAAGCGTATAGTGGAAGATCATGGTTCAATTGGACGTGTCCCACTGCCTCATAGACGCTTACTACTTATTTGATGGGTTTTTAGAATATGATAGCAATGACAACATGCCACATAAGAAATCTAGTAAACTTAACTGATGGAATTAATATTAAGGGCTCAGGATTTAATGGAAAATGAATGAATTGCATGAGCATAATCAATCAAATTTAAATAATAATTGTGAACAATCACTTCACAATTACAGGTGCCTTGATCACCGTTGATAACATGGTGAATAAAAAAAAAAACTGACAATGTAGCTATCATGGTGAATAAAAAAAAAACTGACAATGTAGCTATCTGCCAATCATAAGAAAAACCGAATAGGTACAAGTCATTTATAATAGAGATGAAACCCTTGATTGCCTTTAATAAATTGAGGAACAATTATTACATTCTTTGAAAGAAGTACAACCATTGATAAAAATAAAAAGCATAAATTCCATTCATTTATCGAATCACATCATGTAATTGATCATATATCCATTCATCTAGCGTATGCATATGGAATGAATAAAATATGCCCAAAACATTAATTCCACCTCTTCTTTTTCTTTTTTTCCTTTTTTCTTTTTTTTTTTTTTTTTTTGCTATCGGATGGTTTCTAACTCTTTGGGCTGGACTAATCTCTCTGAACCCATAGGAACGCCAGGTAAATTCCCCTGTAGCCCCAGTGGTAGTAAAGTTTCGAATTAACCAGATTATATAACTCCTAATTAACCTGTAGTGCTCATATGGACTTTGATGGTATCTCATACCTCATTAATCATCTCATAGTCAATGGAATTGGCCAATGTACACTTATTGTGTGAACACAATAAACCGTAGGAATATTTAAATCAAATAAAATTAGTTCTCTATTAAGCATAAATGAGTTTTAGGGCATAATATCTAACAAGGTGACCTCTATAGAAGAACAGAGGAATCCAAAAACTATGAAAGTAGATGAATTTGTGGGGTTTCTCTAGAATTTTGAGCTAAAATTTATGCCCCTAAAAAGAAATCTATTACTTTAAAATATTCACATTATAACTAAAACCCAAGAAGAATCAACTTCTAAAGTGAAGATGAAGAAGAAATGGCATCTATTTGTAAACTTTTTTTAAACATTTTAAGAGCAAGAGAAGATCAAAAGAAAGCAAACATGAAAAGTCATTTGATAAGAGTAAAGTTTAGTCCCTCAAAAGGCAAGTCAAAGGACATTCAATATTACAATTGTAAAGGGTATGGCCATATATTCTTGCTAAAGTCAAAAAATAAAAAATAAAAAGATTGTGGTTGCTAATGCCGATGACTCATCAGAATCTGAGTTTAAGTTAGACGGGTCACACCGCGAGGAAACTGAAAGTCATTATGTGTCGATGACCTCCACAACCTTCAATCTTAAGGAGGCAATGGAATAAAAAGTGAAATCTGACATTGAAGCTTCTGAAGATGAAATAGAATCTGAAGGTACAACTAATTGATGATGATGGAGAAGATCTCCAAGAGAGAAATGCCTACTCACTCTACTCTACGAGGAAAGCTGTAAACTAATATTTGAAAGATTAAGTAAACAAAAGGCTAGAAATTCAAAATTAAAAAATGAACTTGATCAAATTAAAAATGAAAAGATTCATTAGCAAATGAGCTTGAAAAAGTTAAATAGAATTAAAAATTATTATTAATTAAAGACTTAACCAAGTTTAAGGAAATTGAGGATGAGCTTACAAGATTAAAATCTGAAAACTCAACCTTAAATAAGAAAGTCACTTAATTTAGATCCTCTAATTTGAGTAGACATTTACACATGGAGAAAAAAAATTTGTAAAACTATTTAAACTAGGTAGGTCTCTGTGTGGGGAGATTTTCAAAGTTCCAGGATTAAGCTAATCAAGGCCATCAGATGGGACTAAGCCTTCTCACGTGCCATCCACGTGGCACCAGACTCACCTCAGCTACCAGGGCAGAAGCCTCAGCCGAAGTCAGACAGGCCCTGGCCGCTAGCGCCGAGCTCGGCTTCCCAGGTGCCCACCTCGGCTAAAAGCTTGATCTCGGCCAAAGCAGCCGGGACGAGAGCCGAAGCAAGACAGAACCTCCACTCGGGCCCTACGCCCACCACGCCATCAGACACGTGGAGGAATAGGGGCGTGAGCCAGTGAGACAGATGCGACATCCAGCCGTCCGCAATCTTCGCAAGATCACTCACAGGGCGGCATCCAGTGGCTGAAGCCAAATCAGGGCAAGGCCCGAGGGTGGATCCGATGGAACCTCTACCGCCAAAGACGTCCAACAGGATCTGGCCCAACATGACGCGTATTAAATGCAATGTGGGCTGATCCGACTGGTATTAAATGCAAAGTGGGCTGGAATGGACTGCATTTATTGCTTTGTGGGCTCATGATGACATCCCTATCAAAACACGGGATCCATGCCAAAATATCATCCAAAATATCGTCCAAATTCTCTATAAATAGAACCACATTTCACATGCAAGGTACGCACAATCCAAACCTGAGAGTCGTTACTCTGACTCTCTTCTTCATCTCCTTCCTTTGTTCCAGTTCACCTACTGACTTAGGCATCGGAGAGCCTTACGCCGCTCAGGCCAGGGTCCTCTGATCGTTTGCTCTTCCCTTTCAGGCTTTCAGGCAGCGGGTTATCTTCTTCATTTGGATAAGTCCTGTAAGGCACCCCGATTATTGTGGGTCATAATTTTTCTGCACCTACAATTAGCGCCGTTTGTGGGAAAGTACTATCCCAACCTTCCCAACCTTCTCAATCTTCCCAAAAACCATGCCTCCGAAAGCTAAGAAGGGCGGAGAGTCCTAGAGAGCAAGACTCGAGCGTCCGGGCCCGTCGACGGACGTCCCTCCTCAGGGACGGTCCAGAGCGGACCATGGTGCGTCTGCAGGCGAATAGCGCGTAGGCTCGCGACCCTTCGTCGAGATTCCCTTCCGAGAGGGAGTCGAGACCTCGTGCTCTGACGATGAAGTCGCGCCTCCCCAACGGGACGAGCGTCGACATGAGCGCCCTCTCAAAGGCAAAGCTGCGGCGGTGGAGGATCCACGCCGTGCGCGACCCCCTGATGCTGGAGGAGACATCGCAGCTCAAAACGCTCTCCTTCAGGAGCAGGAGCACATAATCCGCCAGCTCCAGCAGCAGCTAAGAGCGGTGCAAAATGCCTCTCTAAGGCAGCCCTCAGAGCCCCAAGGCGAGAAAAGAGCTGTCCAGAGCAAGGTGGTCCAACCCTCCCGCGAGGATTTAAGGGCCTTTTTGGATCAAAAGCGTAGCCATGCTCACAATGATGGCTCGAGCAACACCCATAGCCATCGTGGCCGCGACGGGTGAGCTCACAGCCATCGTAGCCGAGGCCATGCAAAGCGGAAGCTAAGAGCACTGACGCCAGAGAAGGACGACGAGCAGGAGCGGCTCGACAAGCGCATCAAGCTCGCTCTTCAGCGCAACCTGGAGATGCGAGACCAGCAAGAAATCTGTGACCCCACCGATCTGGGGGCCTCTCCCTTCACGCGGGACATCGAAAGAACTCCCTTGCCCAAAAAGTTCTCAGTCCCACGGTTCGTCCCCTATGACGGATTGTCTGACCCAGCCGCTTACCTCCGTCACTTCTCCCAGAAGATGTCCATCTGGGGGAACGAGGGTCATCTCAACTGCAAGATCTTCTCCTCCAGTTTGAGCGACCTCCCTCTGAAGTGGTTCTGCGCCCTACCGGAGAAGTCTATTTCGAGTTGGAAAGAGCTCCAGCTTTCTTTCCTGAAGAAGTTCCAAGCCTACAGCGTCGTCCCCAAGACCGATGCTGACATCCTCGCTCTAAAAATGAAGCAGTCTCGCCCAGTTCGCCCAGCGGTTCTGGGCAATCTACAACCAAATCGAGGATACCAGAGAGGAGGTGGCAACTTTCGCTTTCCGGAATGCCCTGTTACCAGGGCACGAGCTGCGGAAAGATTTGGCAGGAGATCCCGCTCCCTCCATGCCGGCCTTGATGTCCCGGATAAAACGCTATATCGCCCGGGAGGAAGACGAAATTCGAGCTCGGGAGGAGGAAGGCCGGGAGAACGCAGGCCCGGAACCCAAGGAAAGGAGCAGCCAGCCCTAGCAGTGGGGTAAGAAGCCATACCAGAGGCAAGAGCCGAAGCAAACCTGGGGTCTCCAGTTCGGCGAGGGCTTCAGCGTCCAGGTCCGGGGGTAGCAGGAGGGTCAGACCTCCCCCCGACACCTACCAGGCTATGAACATCGTCTTCAAAGAGCCAATCCACCAGGTTATGAACAAGGTAAAGACCTAGCCATTCTTTAAGTGGCCTCGTCCCTTGCCGGGCGATCCCTCCACCTATGACCAAACCAAGTTCTGAGCCTACCATAAGGGTAACGGGCACAGGACCGAGGAATGCAGGACTGTGAAGTTCCACTTGGAGAGGTTCGCCAAGGAAGGCCATCTTGCGGAGTTCGTGAAGGCAGGAGATGTCGGCAGCGGTGGCTGCAGCCGAGCTCATCAGAGCACAACTAGGGAGCCAGACAGCGAAGACTCTGAAAAGATCATCAATGTGATTTATCTGGCGCCCTCAGCTTCCTCTCCCTCAGCTCGAGACAGCCCTCAGGCTCGTGCCGAAGCCAGGCAGGCCTCGCACGGGAAGGAGGTGATGAAAGCCAAACTCGGGCCAGCGCCTAAGAGAGCGCGCCGCGACCGACCAGCCATCTCGTTCTCAGATAAAGATCTGGAGGGAATCCAACTTCCTCACAACGACCCTCTGCTCTTGACCATGAAGCTGAAGGACTTCACTGTGAAGAGGATGCTTGTCGTCTCCGGCAGCTCTTCCGAGGTCCTCTACTATGAGTGCTTCAAGAAGATGAAACTCTCAGAAGCTGACCTCACGGAGGTCCGTACGTCCTTGCTAGGGTTATCCGCGAAACTAGTCTACCCCAAGGGTAAAATCACCCTGGAGACCCGAGTGGGCGGAGCCTCCGTGACGGCTGACTTTTTGGTAGTAGACGCCCCTTCTCCCTACAACGTCATCTTGGGCAGAACGTGGCTCCACAAGCCGGAAGCAGTCCCCTCTTCCCTCCACCAAAAGCTGAAGTTTGTGCTCGAAGACAAGGAGGGCAAGATGGAGGTGGTCACAGTGGAAGGAGATCAGCAGCTAGCCAGGCAGTGCATGCTGGCCGTGGTCCCTGCAGAGAAGGAGCCAGAGCGCGTCAACCTGGCAGAGTTTGAAAAGGGTCTAGATGAGATCGGCCGAGACCCTGACAAGAAAAGTATTGAAGACCTAGCCGAAGTCAGGCTCGACTCAGCAGACCCTGACAGATTTTTCCTAATCGGTACTCAGCTGCCAGACGAAGAGAGAGCCGAGCTCTCAAGGTTTCTAGTGCAGAACATGGATGTCTTCGCCTGGGCCCCGAGTGAAATGCCTGGGGTCGACCCCGAGGTCATGTGCCACAGGCTAAATGTGGATCCCAGCCACAAGCCAGTGGTGCAGAAAGCCCGAAGGACGGGGTTACAGCAGACAGACGCAGTAGTCGAAGAGGTCGACAAGTTGCTGGAGGCAGGCGCAATCCGGGAGGTCCAGTACCCGGTCTGGCTGGCCAATACGGTGGTGGTTAAGAAGAAGACTGGCAAATGGAGGGTGTGCGTGGACTTCACCGATTTTAATAGGGCCTGCCCTAAAGATAGTTTTCCCCTTCCGAAGATTGATCAGATGATCGACGCCACCGCCGGCCACGACCGAATGAGCTTCCTCGACGCCTACAGAGGCTATCGTCAGATTCCGATGTATGAGCCAGATGAGGAGAAAACCGCGTTCATTACCCCCCTGCGACACTTATTGCTACAAGGTGATGCCCTTCGGGCTGAAGAACGCGGGGGCAACATATCAGCGCCTCGTGACAAAGATGTTCCAGGCTCAGCTCGGCAAGACGGTAGAAGTCTACATTGATTACATGGTCATCAAGTCCAAGCACTCCAGCGACCATCTGGCAGATCTGGCCCAAGTCTTCAGCATCCTTCGCGCGTTCAAGCTCAAGCTAAATGCTTCCAAGTGCGCCTTCGGCGTAGCTTCTGGCAAGTTCCTCGGAAGCCTAGTAACGCGGAGGGGAATAGAGGCCAACCCAGACCAGATTGCTGCAATCTTGGGCATCCAGAGCCCATCTACTACAAAGGAGGTCCAGAAGCTTACAGGCATGGCTGCAGCACTCAATCGCTTCATCAGCCAATCCTCAGATAAGTGCCGGTTTTTCTTTCAGCTTCTGAGAAAAAACTTAAAATTCCAATGGACCCCTGAGTGCGACCAAGCCTTTGCAGCACTCAAAACTTATTTGTCTTCACCACCCTTACTCTCTACCCCAAATCAGGGGGAGATTTTGTATCTATATCTTGCGGTCTCAGATCATGCGGTGAGCTCCGTCCTCATCAGAGAGGACGAAGGAGTCCAAAAGCCAATATACTTTACCAGCAAGATCCTGCTTGATGCCGAGACCAGATACCTTTTATTAGAGAAGCTCGCACTGGCACTCGTCAGCGCCTCCCGCAAGCTCTCCCATTATTTCCAATCCCACACCATTGTGGTGATCACGGAGCATCCACTCCGTTTCATATTAAAAAAAGCTGACTTTTCAGGGCGAATCTCCAAGTGGGCAGTCGAACTGGGGCAGTATGATATTCAGTACCGTCCCCGAACTGCGATCAAAGCCCAGATTCTGGCAGACTTCATTGTAGAGTTCGTCTCGCTCAGCTTGGCTCCGACCCAGCCCAGCATGGAACTGGGGGGCATGGGGCATGAGCCTGAAGTCACCGAGGTCGAACAAGCTCCCACTTCGGCATGGAAGGTCTTTGTTGACGGTTCGTCCACCTCCAAGCGAGCTGGCACCGGCATAGTCCTCCAATCGCCAGAGGGACTGGTTATAGAGTAAGCCTTCACCTTGGACTTCAAAGCAACAAACAATGAAGCAGAATATGAAGCACTGATAGCAGGGTTGAACAGCGCCCAAATCCTCGGAGCCCAGCACCTGCTGATCTTCAGCGATTCGCAACTGGTAACTAACCAGCTCGCTGGAGACTATCAGGCCAGGGATGACAGGATGGCGGCCTACTTAGCCCTCGCGAAAAAATTGCTCTCTCATTTCCAGACAGCCTCAAGTAGATCTCCAGAGACACAAACACGCACCCTGATGCGCTTGCAAACCTGGCCTCCGCTGTCGAAGCAGGAAAGAAAAGGACTGTCGAGGTTGGATCGATATCAAGATCAAGCTTAGAGCTCCACTCACCTCGGCAAGTCCTTTGTGCTGATCTCGGCCCGAGCTGGATGGATCCGATCATCTCTTACCTGAAGGACGACCAGCTCCCCGAGGACAAGACTGAAGTCCACCGAATCAGACTCAAGGCAGCTCGATTCTGGCTATCTCCCGAAGGCAAACTCTACAGAAAATCCTTCACGGGTCCCTACCTCCAATGCGTCCATCCGACCAAGGTGGACAACTTCCTGTATGAGATTCATGAAGGAATCTGTGGCAGTCACATCGGAGGTCGATCACTGGCCTACAGGGCTATAAGCCAAGGTTACTGGTGGCCCTACATGCAGAAGGATGCGCAGGTGTACACCAGGAAATGCGAGAAATGCCAGAAGTTCTCCCACACTCTTCATCAGCCAGCGCAAGACCTGAGTCCCCTCTCTAGTCCATGGCCCTTCGCTCAATGGGGGCTGGACATTATGGGGCCTCTCCACCGAGCTCTAGGAAACAAGAGATGGCTGATAGTTGCTACGGATTATTTCACGAAGTGGATAGAAGCTGAGCCGATGTCCTCCATCACTGATAGGGACTCCAGGAACTTCGTGTGGAAAAATATCATAACGAGGTTCGACATCCCCAGGACCCTGATTTCGGACAACGGGACTTAGTTCGACTCCAAATCCTTCAAGGACTTTTGCCAAGAGCATGGCATCAGAAACCATTACTCCACTCCGGCGTATCCACAGAGTAATGGCCAGGCTGAAATTTCTAACAAGATAATCCTGGACGGCCTGAAGAAGCGGTTAGACAAGGCAAAGGGGAGATGGGTAGAAGAGCTTCCCGGCGTGCTTTGGGCATTCAGAACGACTCCAAGGCGATCCACCTCAGCGACACCTTTCTCTCTGGCTTATGGGATGGAGGCAGTCATTCCCTTGGAAATTGGCCTCCCCACCCTGAGGACAGAGTTGGTCGACCAGGGCCGAAACGAGACAAACTTGGCAATGGAGCTGGACTTAGCAGACGAGCGTCGAGAAGCAGCAGCTCTATGACTGACTGACTATCAGTAGCGGCTAGCCAAAGGCTACAATGAAAAAGTCAGAGAAAGAAGTTTCTATGTGGGAGAGCTAGTCCTCAAGAAGACCTTGCCAGGCGATAAAGATCCGAATGCCCCGAACAGGCATGGCCCTTTCAGGGTGGTCTTACTGGCAGGACGATCCTCTTACAAGCTCGAAGACTTAGAAGGCAAGCCGTTGCCGAGACCGTGGAATGCATCCCATTTGAAGAAATTCTATTTCTAAAGATGTATCATGAGTCTCAGAATCAATGAAAGCAGCATTTGCCCTATCGTCAATCTGTGTCACCTCGCCTTGTCTGAGTTCGCCAGTTCTGGGTCCCTGACCCTGGGAGAGACTTCGGATTCATATATCCAGTCACTTCCTAAAGTTTGGGTCCTTAACCCTGGAAAAGGCTTCGAGTTCATACACTCAGTCGTTTCCTAAAGTTTGGATCCATGACCTTGGAAAAGGCTTCGAGTTCATACACTCAGTCGTTTCCTAAAGTTTGGGTCCATGACCCTAGAAAAGGCTTCGAGTTCATACACTCAGTCGTTTCCTAAAGTTTGGGTTCCTAACCCTGGGAGAGGCTTCGGATTCATACATCCAGTCGCTTCCTAAATTCCGGGTTCATACACCCCTCGAGATAGTTCCCGAACTCAGGCTCACACAGCCGGGATCCTCAAGACTCTGGGTTCATCTCGGCAAGAGACAGTTCGCCTCGGCCAATGCTGGTCCATTTCGGCCAATGATAGATTTCAAAAGAAAAAGAACAGTGCAAGCACTGAAGTGCAAAAAAGCAGCACAAAAATACAAGTACCACAAAACAGTACAATAAAAGCAAAAAAGAATACAAAAATACTGTACACAGATTGTATGATCGAAAAACTTGTTCTTTTTATTCATTGTAATTGCTCCATTACAAGAGTTACTATAAAAAAAAAACCAAATACACCAAGGAGGCTCGCAGTCCTCTGAAAGTAGAAAAAGAAATGAAGACTGGGAGGCTCTGATCATCACTGACTCTTCAGCCCGGTCTCCAGCATCCTGAGCTCTTCAACGCCCTCTGGATTGCAAGCTTGAAGACCCTGGACCTCACTGAGCTCTACAATACCCTATGGTCGGTTAGACCAAACTTTGCAAAAAAGAGCCCCCTCGGTCCAAGGGCCTCTCGATCCTGCCCGCCGCTCGGAGGTCTTGACATCCCACAAGAAGCATGGTTCCACGCAGGACCCTGTGGGATGAAAACAAGACCGCCAAACGCAAGGGGTGCCACCAACCCATGACTGCAAAGATTCCAATGCAGCCGCGTCGGAGAGGGTTGGCCGTGGACCCACGTTCAGAGAGCGCGTAGTCCACAAGGATCGTCTTCAGAGAGTGCGCAGACTACGACAGACTGTCCCCCTCGGAGGAAGCCGTCTTCTGGCGCAAGGGTTCCCCCCGGGTCAAATATTCCTAATGTTCTACCAAGCATGACTGTAAGATATCCTGGTTCTTTTTGCCCTCCCATAGCGAGCTTGCCACTCCTATTTATAGGAAGAAGGAGGGCCCGATCTTCAAAGGAAATTATGAGGTGAGGTCTCTTACGCCTTACGTGAGGTGCACGTCTTCCTGTATGCTGACCAGCGGTTCCGATGGCACCACGTGGAGCCATCCGCTCGTTTTCCTCATTGGCCATACCGCCACACTTACTGCTATTTATGGTCTCCAGAATACGGAGAATCAGCACAGATAACTATGAAGATCGTTCGGTACTCTCTCCGACTCAAGGCTCTCACGTCACGTTACATTAAAGGCACTCAGCCGGACTCAAGCATAAAAGAGCCGAACTCAAAAAAGAAAGGGAAAGAGAGAAAATGAAGCACAAATGCACAAGTAATGAAGCTCTGTTTCTCATTAAAGATGAAAGGCATTACAGGGCTGAAAGTTACATGCAAAAACGAAAAAAGAAAAGTTACAAAGAGCAAGAAGGATCTAACTACTGCGGCTTCGGCGACTCCACCAGGATGATCAGCGACTCTGATGAACCAGTGGTCTCGGCTACAACCGTAGCCTTGTCTGACGCTTCACCAGTAGGAGGGGCAGAAGGAGCGTCACCCTGAGGCGCGACTGGGGCATCACTGGCAGGCGGAGCAGTTGGAGCACCATCCGGGGCAGGATCAGCTGCAGGGAATTCGACTGGGGCACTCTCGCCCAAAGGAGTAGAGCTCGGCTCAGGGACTGGGTCTGAATACTTCGGCAAGTTCCGATAGACCAGGTGGTCTTCGGGAACCCCCGCACGCCTTAATGTGGCCAAGCACCCTTCCTCGAACAGAATGGAGGTGATCTCCTCCACCTGCTTCTCATACTCCTCAGTGGCCTGGTCCACCCCTTTCTGGAAAGAAGACTGAGCCTCGGACAGCAGGGAAGCCTTCTCCTTCTTCAGCTCGGCATTCCCTGTCTTCAGCTTCTCTATTTTAGCGCGCCCGGCCAGCACCTCGCCGCGCAGCCTCGTCGCCTCAGCCACCGATTCAGACCTCGCTCTGGCCAGCTCCGACTCCAGCTCGGCGATCCTCTTAGTCTTCATCCAGATATCACCCTTTAGTTGATGAGTCTTCGACGTGAGTTCGGTGACGCTAACCAGAGCTACGTCCAGCTGTGCGGTCGCCTCAGCGCTACCATTTTTCAGCTCTTCCAGCTCCTTTTTCAGCCTGTCCCTCTCAGATTCCAGCTGGGTGACCTTCGCGACATTCTTCTCGCTCCTTTCCATCACTTCCAGGAGCCTTTGCACATTCTGCAAAAGGAAAAAGTAAGTCGAATAAAAGCAGCCGAGCTAAAGCACTTGAAGAAAGGCGTTGAAGATACTTACCAAAAGATTAGCCTAAGTCGCCGAGACCATCAGGCTTTCATTGTCATACCTTGCGTGCACTTCCATGTCTCGCGGCAAGGCACAAGCTTTCGCGAGGGCTCCAATGATGTCGGTGTTCCCCATCAAGCGGTCCTCGACGTTTAGGGGCTTCCCTGGCTGCGTCTCCATCCTAGGTCGCCATGCCGTCGGGGCAGTACGAGGCCCGGAAGCCGATCCGGACCCTTGCCCTACCGAGACGGTGAGCTCGCGAGCCGCCCCGCCAGTCACCTTGCTGGCCGGCGCACTTCTCTCAGGCGGAGCCTTGCCCCCAGGAGCTCGCGCAGGTGTCTTACCCTTCGGGGCCTGTTCAGCCCCTGAGTCCTTCTCGCCCGCCTTAGACTTCTTCCTGGGCGGAGATCCCTCCCTCGGGCAATCCGGAGAGCGTCACCGTGCTCCCTCGCTCGGTGTGGGGGTAGGAGCAGAAGTGACAGCAGCACCCCCGGAGCCCGGAGCCGCGCGGGTGCTGGTAGACGAAGGTGTCGCAGAAGAAGAGGATCTTTGCCTGAACTTGGCCGCCAAATCCTTGGTACCAGGCACTCTCGAGCCTCCCTCCATTCCTTCCTCCTGGTCGGACGAATAGGCGTCTACTATCTCCCTTAGGTTCGGCGACCCCAAGCTAGAAGAAGTGGATGCCCCAGCGCCAAACGCAGCTCGGCTCGCGGCAGGGTCGATCAAAGGAACCCCGGCAGGCACGGCCAATGTGATAGGAGGATGATCAGGCTGCAGCTCGTCCTCCGGAACTGCTCCGATTCTCCTGTAGTGGCCGCGGTACCTCGGCGTATATCCCAGCAACTTCCAGGCCGACCTGGTCTCGTGCCCCTTGTACCTCTCGACCTTTTTGTGGTCCTCAACGTTCTTCCTCCAGCCTTCGCTCACAGCCCGGCGTCGCCTCGCATGCAGTTCTGCGCCACAAACAACAAAGGATATCAGCTCAGCAAAATAAAGATTGAGCAAAATAAACAAGAGAAAAGAAGCAGTATTTACTTGGGACGGCCCCGAGGTGGCGAGGGACCATCAGTCTCCTGTCCTCACCAGCGCGGAATTCCCAGTCTCCCAACACGCAGAAGAGGCCTTCTTCGGCGTTCTTACTTGAATCCTCCAAGGCCAGGACGAAGCCTCTTCGGCGCTGCTTCACCCGGAGATAATAATTGTCTCCTCCAGCCTTGCAAATGTCATAGACTTCCTCGATGTCATGAACACCCAGGTTGGTCCCCAAGATCTCGTTCAGTTTTGCCGTGCCCATGATGACTTTGAAGCCATTGGGCATCAGCTGGCACGGGGTAATCGACCACACGCTAAGGCAGGCCCTAAGCAGGGGGTGCAGAGGAAATCTGACCCCGCCCTCGATCACGGAGATCAGAGGGAACAGCAACTAGCCGCAGGACCAGCCGCGCATGGCATAGTCGATGGGATCCGCCGGCCTAAGGCGAACTCCCTCCGGGATGTTGTAAGTGGCCCTAAACCTAGCTATCCCCTCGTCTGTATCTAACCGAAACCTAGCGGTGCCCATGTCTAAAAGAAGAAGGAGGCGGACAGAAACCATAGAGGTGGAAAACCCTAGAAAACAGACAGGGGCACGAAGTTACTTACAGAAACAGGAGGGCGAGTCAAGAACAGATCTGGACGCGTCTTACAGTTGTCCTCGCCAGAGAGATCTCGAGAAGATAGACGAAGAGCAGAGCAGGAATCGAAGGCAAGGGCAAAGGAAATCAGAAAAAAAAAAGAAGGAAGCCAACCCTATTTATAGAAAGAAAACCCTCCTAGGGCGCCACTTTCGAATTCAAAGAGACGGATTTCGCAATCCGCGCCTGTTCCATCAATGAAACAGCGCAATCAGTGAAGAAGCTACACGTGTGGCCGTTGGTTCGCTTCCCAGGACGGACAGGACGAAACATTTATTGCCTCATAAAAGTTGAAGCGACATCGAGCAATGATCGCTGCATCTCCAGACGAGTTCTCTAGCTTCTGACCCCTAAAAGCTAGGACGCTTAAGAGGTCAAAAGCTAGGGGCAATTGTGTGGGGAGATTTTCAAAGTTTCAGGATTAAGTTAATCAAGGCCATCAGATGGGACTAAGCCTTCTCACGTGCCATCCACGTGGCACCAGACTCACCTCGGCTACCAGGGCAGAAGCCTCAGCCGAAGTCAGATAGGCCCTGGCCGCTAGCGCCGAGCTTGGCTTCCCAGGTGCCCACCTCGGCTAAAATCTTGATCTCGGCCAAAGCAGCCGGGATGAGAGCCGAAGCAAGACAGAACCTTGATGGACCGCGCTCCCGATGCCCGGGTTCCTACCGAGGTCGGCAGACGTGGGAGTCCGTTTGGTTCCGACCCTTTCGTAACCGGGGGGCAAAAGGGCGTGCATCAACATTTCTTTTTTTGTGGGTGTGCCAGATTTTCTATTTTACTTGGAATTGCAAGTGGTGATCCGGAGATCAACCTTCGCAAGTAAAAAGGAAATCAACTTCTTTCAAGTTTTCCATTGCACATATATTTAAGAAAAGAGACATTTTCTTGATTTGCCGTGAAAGGCGATTTTTTTGGCATTTATAGCCGATTTTGGCGTTTATAGCCGATTTTTGGCGTTCATAGCCAACTTTGGCGTTTATAGCCGATTTTGGCGTTTATAGCCGATTTACAATCCTTATCAACAATGAAAGACAAGAATTGTGATTTTTGTCTCTTTTGAAAAAAATACAAACTACAATGAAAAGCAAGAAAAGGAGGATCTAACTTCTCAGGAGATTGTGGGGGACTCGTTTAGATTGACGGTCGCAAGCCATATGTGGGCTTCGCCATCATCCATGCAGATGAGAACAGAGGATGCTATTGATTCGCTTGGCTTGGCTATAACCTCAGGTTTTTAGAAGACAAAGACCAAAGGAAGGTCCTATGTCCAATAAAAAACCGAGTAGACGGGCTGAAAAGCCATATCTAAGCCATTGGAGGCAGGAGGAGAAGGCAAGGACCTTGGGGGGGGGGTACCCCCCAAGGGACTTTTGTCACCTTGTTGCGGTGGCCGGTGTAGAACTTCCGCAGAGTTTTCTCTCTTTTTCTTTTCTCTGGATTTCTGACTGCTGTCTGATGTTTGTTGTGTGTTTTTCCGATCTGGATTCCTTTGGAGTGCTCTCCTATTTATAGGCTCTTGGTAGCCATTTAGGAGAGCTTATGGGCTTTTAATGTCATTAAGCCACATAATGGGAGGAGTTACAAAATTGAATTGTTTATTTTGTAACTCCTTTTTCTTGGCTTCTGATTGGCCGGAGGAGATTGAGGGCATTTAATCGCCTTTAATCGCCATGATGGGAGGAGTTTCATGGGTTAAATGCCATGAATCTCTTGACTTGTAACTCCCAAATGCTTGCTTCTGATTGGGCCGTCCAAAGAAATGGATTAATGACTGTAATAAAGCTAGTCAATTAATCGCATTAAGTGGTCGCCGAGCAGCTGAAGAGTCGCGGGCCGTGCCACGTCTTTTGGAATTCTTCTGTCGATGATCATCGATGGATCTTCATGTAGATCGACATCAGATGACCATGTAATTTCAGGTGTTTGTTGCCAACAGCAGGTCGGTGCCATCTGTCTTGTCGATTTCTCGATCGGTCGGGTGGAAAGCACACTTTTTTTGGTTGACCGGGTGGCGATCAATACTGTCTTCGATACTCTTGATGTTTTACCCGTGTTTTGGACAGATATCAGAGGACTTGGTGTCTCAAAAGCATGAATTTTGAAAAGTACCAGAGGCTGGGCTCCTCGAATCGCGAAAAAACGGCGAAAACCGGGGTTTCCGGGGCTTTCCCGGCGACCCCGGGGTCCATGGTCGCCGGCGACCCTTGGCCCAGGGTCGCAGGGGTCTGCGACCCTGGGGGGGTTTTCCCCCTTTCTGGTCCCGTTTTGCGTCCGTTTTTGCTCTTTTTTGATTCTTTTTTCTTCTGTACTTTTCTTTGACATTTTGATCATTTATTGGCCTGATTTCTTTGTAGGAAACCTGATGAGAATCCTTGCATTTTATTTTGCAAAGTTTCCAATTTCCTGAGAAAGCCGAAGACTTTGTCGCGCAGAGCTGCCGATTTTCTGTCAAAAGCTGAAACTGGGTCAAACGATGTCGGAA